>JAZKJV010011051.1:0-354364 GCA_037367405.1 Ottelia alismoides
TAAGAAAAACCATGGTTGTACTACATGTACATGAGTACATCCGTAACCCTATTGGTATTGGCATGTGATTTTGTCCCATTGCTTACTCATAATAAAATTAAAAAAATCCAAGTTGTACAGTAGTACAATGTGGTACATCTCTCGTGACTGAAGATCAATCCAAGACTCATTGCTTGCACCTGCAACATTGCATAAATGCACAATGCCTATTGCCTACGGTTGGGGCTGGCACAATACCTATTACAGTTTTCAAGTACCTTATTTCAATGTTGGCTTCTTGAGTTTGGCTCCATACATGAGATGTATTCTATATTTTTTTATTTTCATAACACACAAGTCAATTCAAATTTCATTTACTTCTAAGCTTAATAATTAGGGATACAAAAATAAAAGGATAACATAAACATAATCTGAGATGATGCTTTCCAATCTAATGTTTCAAAGTTTGGTTTTGACCCAATCCAATCGACCCAAACCGATAACCCGAATAACATTACCCGATTTAATTTGATTGGGTCATGGGTGGTCATTTTCTTAACCCGAACCGAATTCAACCCGAATTATATTGACCGAAACCACCCAAACCGACCGAATGCCCACCGATGCTAAGAGCTACGTGCCTAATCCTAGTCTCAAACACTCGAAGTTGATCCCCACCCGGGTTAAGTGTGAAACATGCTCAACATACCACAATAAAGTCCATAGTCCATATGTACACTTGCGGGTTCTCAATCAAGAATCGTTATAAAGGCAATTATATACAACACATATGCACACCAAATAAATGCAACAAGTAGCTATCCATCTCTTCTATTCTTCAATGTAGCTTAAGTGTATTCTTACAGCTGGAGATTTCGACTCCTCACCTCCGCATCTCCCAAGCACCTCGGTCGCTGCAGACCCTACCACAAAAGCATCAGATTAGATGTGAATTAGATAGATATCAAGCTACAAAATGGCATAAAATGCAACACAAACAAATCACATCAAAAACAATGTAAGAGTAATTACAAAACACTTTTGACCTAAATTACATAAAAATCAACTTAGCTAAATATTAAAACTTAATTAAACACAAAGAGGGAGCCGTGTCCCCAGCAACAATATCATCTAATGAGTCACTAAACGTCTATGTTAATTAGATGTAGTTGTAGTAGGGCCAGATGCGAGTCAATCAGAACCGAGCGAATATCTCCGCGAGGAGTGGTTGTGTTAAATATTTTTAACCTGAGTAAATCCAGGGTCGAATTCAGGTACACGAGCTCTCAATACGACTAATTAAGTCATAATACTTAGGTTAAGTGATTATATATGTTATCTAGGTCAAATGCACACAAAACAATGCAACACGTAAAATGAATTGGACACAATGCATTTTTTAATTAATTTCATGCATGTTAAATTAGTATAAAATGCAACAGAACATGATTAAATACAAATCATGTGTATATACATCAAGTATGCTCCTGAAATAATATGATGACTTAAGCAAGAAGTAGAATAAAAATCAAAATCAAATTGATGCTCAAAACATAAATAGATTCCGTAGATGGCATTACATTTATAAGCATGCAAAACTTATATCTCTAATTAATGTTTCAAATTCCCGTAACTCAAATAGGAGATTTAACTATGCCACAAGACAGAGAATTAAATGAGCATCAAAATAAAATTGAAATCATTGAAATTGAAGTCCATATGCAAGAGTTATAAGGCAAACACTCCAGGGGCATTACTGAAAGAAAGCATACAAAAAGCATTATAGACATGTCCAATATGGATCTAATTACAGATACAAAAAGTCAGGAGGACTTGTCATTAGGTTTTCCTCTGCATGGGGGGTTATTTTGGGATTTGAATAAGTCGGCAGGGGTGTTTTACAATTTTTAATAGCGCACACGTGAGTTGCACGTGTCTTCTGGACATGTTTGTACTTTAAAGAATATGACGGGGTGTAGCTGTAAAATCTCTAGAATGTCACGCGTGAATCACTCAGACTCCCTGGGCTCAGGACAAGGGTTGTGGTTCGATGCCACGCATCTGGTAGTTGTGTTTCGACATAGGCTTGGTGGAGTCCAAGGATGCATGCTCGAGTGGGTCGACGTGTCCACTCTTGGTTGTCAGATTAACCCCAATTGGGTTTCATCTGATGGTACATGTACGTTCATCCTCCTCTTGCTCCTTCGAAGTGCGACAACATGAGTTAAGCTCCAACAAGTGCCCCATGCCTCCTCCGTGTGACTGAGGAACTGCTGATGGTTGAAGAGGGAGGCTGGGAGGTCGGCGAAGACATCGGTTGCTCGGAGAATACCAGAGAGGCTATGGATAGGGCTGTTGACATCTGCAAATCGGAGGGCTCCAGATCAGAGTCCACTCCGATTTCCGATCTTTGAAGGCCTCCATCACCTGCAAGTGTTGATAACATATAGCCGAAACACTGGTGCGCGCGTACGTGCGTTTGGTGAGGCAAAATAGGGTACAAGAGGTGAAGAAGGTGGTCGGTTCAGGTGGGTGTTCCTCCGTGACTGGAGGAACAAGGTGATTAGAGGCATGAAAGAGGAAGGAATGTGCTCGGCTCCTTCGACGTGGACCGCATATCCATAATGAAGGTCGGGAACGGATTAGATGTGGGCGAAGTTCTATGTACATGGCAAATAAAATAAGAGAAAAAAAGATCAAAACAAACCTAACTTACTTGAAGATTGAAGAGGAATGTCGGTGGTCGGAGGTGGCTTGGGCTGACCTCAAGTGAGCTCCGGTCCAAGGCCCTAAATGTGGGTTTCGGTCACCATTTCGGTGATCGACCGAAACGGGATTTCGATGGAAATTCGGTCAAAATTTGATCGAAATTTTGGTCATTTCGGTCATTTTTTATATTAAGACCCCCCATATTTCGGTCATTGCGACCATTTTGGTCGAATTTTGATTTCGACAGGATATCGATATTCGACAGAAATTCGATCGAATTTCGCTGAAATTTGAGGCCATGCTTCGGTCTTCGCTTAGTGAACCAGCCTCACAAAGTTCGAACAATCGTCAGGAGACGTCGTAGCATGGCCTGAAGTGCCATGGGTCTCACCGGGGTCAGAGGTTGTCGTGGCCCTCTTAGTCACTCGCTCCTCTGTCACAGGGGGAGGCAGAAGGGATGGGCCTTGGCCCGTGTAAAAGTGGGCATTGTGTGTAGGCGATAGCGATCGAGTATTTGAAGAAGAGATGGATCTTCTCCAGGTGGTTTTCGATGGAGTTCAACTGCTCCTCCTTGACTAGAGGGTGGATGGGAATGTAAGTTAGGTCAAGGGCGAAGCTGTGGGTGGTTAGGCCTTGGTCTTGGGTCGATCGGGTGTCGCGGAGGTTGACTAGAGGACTTGGGATAAATGGGAGACGACTGGGTGGTTATGGTTTGTGTCGTGCGGAAAAGGATGTGCATGAGTGTGAAGAAGGGCCATGGCAAGTGACTTCTTCAGATAGAGCCACGTGTCCCAATAAGGAAAATAAAAAATGAAGAAAATAAAGAAAAATCAAAGGGATTTTTACCCGACAGACCCTATAATCTTTGCTAATTACCTCTATGACCTTTAAAACAACGTAATTCCTCCCTGGACCCTGTAAACTTGCTAATTCTTACCCTATAAACCCTGTGGTTAACCCCCATCCATTTACCAGTTAAAACTAGCTAGATTTCGTTACATTCTTTTATATTATACCTATTTTATTTATTGAATTTACATCAATTGCCACTCCATTTCAACCTCTTCCTTTTCCCCACTACCCACCACCTCCACCGCCCTCGCCTTCCTCCTCCCCGACTTCCGCCCTCCACCTCCTCGTTCCCAACCTCCGGCCTCGCACTTCACCTCCAGGTCCTCCATCACGATCTCCACCTCGGCAGCGCAACACCCGGTCGGCGGCGCGCTCGGAGCCCCCGACCACTGCTGCTCCCTCCAAATTGCGTCTCCAGGCGGCGCGCTCGGAGCCCCCCCACCCGGTCGAACACCCCCTCCCCGACCCCCGCAAGAGCCCCCCCTCCCCCCCCCCCCCCAGCCCGGGCGCTCGAAGACCCCCTCGCCGCTCCGCTGAAGGCCCCTGCTCGAAGACCCCCCCCCCCCCGCCGAAGGCCCCCCCAGTTCCCCACCGCCACCGCAAGAGCCCCCTCCCCCCAGTCCCCACCGCCCCCGCAAGAGCCCCCCCCCCCCCCCCCCCCCGGCTCGGGCGCTCGAAGACCTCCCACGCCGCTCCGCTGAAGGCCCCTGGCCGCCCCGCTGAAGGCCCCCGCTCGAAACCTCCCCAGTTCCCCGCTGCCCCTACACCCGCGCCCCGATCGAGGCCCTGCTCGAGAGCCCTCCCCCCGCCCGGCCGCTCGAAGACCCCCCCCCCCCCCCCCCCCCCCCGCCACCCCACCACCCCGATCGAAGCCCTTCCAGCCCAACCCGAGAACTTCTCCCCGCCACACACTTCCTCCGGCCCAGGTTTCCCCTCCAACTGCCTGGCGTGCCTACGATTCCGTTGCTTCTTGTTAGCCCCTCCCCTCCCTCATGGCTTCGATTCCTCCGCCTCCTGTTAAAGTCCCGTCGTTGTATTGTAAGGTTCTGTCGTCAGTGGATTGGAGAAGGGAAGGGAAGATGAAGAAGAGGATAGAAGAAGGAACCAGAAGAGAGGAAGAACTCCAACCGTTAGATTTTATATGGTTTGATTAACTCAGTTTTAACTCACCCGAGTTAGCTCAATATGTGTCAATTTAACGACAGGGTTCGTGGGGTAAGACGGAGCAAGTTTACGGGGTCTAGGGAGGAATTACGTTGTTTCAAAGGTCATAGAGGTAACTGGCAAAGATTATAGGGTCCGTCGGGTAAAAATCCCAAAGTCAAAATATAATATATACATGTATTAAATTTAAAAGTGTTCAACATGAGAGTTATAGATCTTTTCAAAATCTACAATTTTCATGTAGAACCTAAAGCTAAAATACATCATTTGTACATAGATATATTTTTGGCAAATATTTTAAGTAAATAAAAATACTTATTTTATTTAATATTTTATTTTTTTTGATTTATAAAAAAAGGTCAAAACAAAAATGTACAATATTGTCCTAATTATTATGGAATTTTTAATTTTAAGAAAATATAGAAAATAGAGACATAATAATAGGTTTATTTATGTACAATTAATTAGGTTAGTTTTATACAAGGGTTAATTTGTTAATTTGAGTTAATTGTCAATGAATCTTTTTGAATTGTTTAAGTTCGATGGATAATAAATAATAAATATGATGATAAATCATGGATATATCACTTATCGAGAAACTTAATAGAAAAAATACAGTCCTTAGCATCTTTCTCTCGTCATCCCGCTCCTTAAGGAGCATGCCAATCAAAGTTTTCACATATGTGTCTGCGTATGTATTAGGGCCTTGATCCTGCACAACCTTAGAAAGAGATCCTAGCCGATTAAATCAGACTCCCTGACCTCTCCAGTCTCTGTGAAAACCTAAAACCATTCCCTCTCTTTGCTCAAGCGCATTCGATTGCCACCCAAGTATATCGATTGCCTCCCCCCAACTTCTCCAGGTGTTGCTCCAATCCTTCGAGTGCCTCTCTCTCCCCCTCATAAAGCTCTCCACTTCTCTCATCGCCGGCACTCTCTATCATGTGTTAACTTCTTTTCTCTGGTCTCTTGTGTTCACTCAGTTCTCTCTCAGATTTCTTTTCACTCTCTCCCAGCTATCTCCTTGTTGTTTTTTTTTGACGCTCCTATCTCCTTGTTGTTGTGCCCGTCAAGACCCATTTCCTCATATCTAACTACTCTTTCTACACCACCGCATTTGCTAGGATCCATCTCGCCACCAGTAGTAAGGTTTTGTTCTATTATCCCATCTCTATATTTTCATTTGTATTTAGATATATGTTCTGAACTTTTAAATTTAGTAGTGATATGTTGATAGCAGCTTATGCCATATTCCAGCATGTTTTCATCCTCTATTGGTATAAATATTCACTTCTGATGTTATATGGATGTTTAGGAACAATCTCTCAGAATTTGTAATCACATTTTTTATAGTTCATGCTCACAGTTTCTTTTTTTGATAATTTATAATTTGCGATAACTTCAAATGCTAGTTCATATTTAGCACGTGATGGTTTCGAACTAATTTTTCTAGGTGGGATCCGTAGTCTAATTTGTATATGTTTTTATGTTTTTCTTGAAATCACATCAAATCTCTAGTATATGAGCTTTTTTTATATATTTATTATTATTATTGTTAATATATAACAAACCACATATTCCGTATATACTTCCACATACTCCACCACATATTCTCTTACTCGCTTCAGATCACTTGACCAAATGAATATTGCATACCGACGTTAAACCTTGTATGTCGCAAACCCATGGTATAGCCAACATTTTACCCTAATCTCAAATTTTGTGATGCATCGTCTCTCCTTGCTTAGAAAAGTTTGTCTCAAGATAACATACATGATCATTGGGTACTATGGGAAAGTTTCTCCCCTTATTACAACTTAAGGGATTGACATGGAAAGAATATGAAGAAGTTGTCTTATACAATACTTTAAGCTAGGAGCCTCATTACTATCCAGCTTGTACTAGTGCATATATATATTCAATCACTAAAGTACAAGAGCCTTGTACGGAACAGGGGGTAGAGACATCCTGTATCTTATCTCACAGATACTGAAAGGCCATCGAAGCAAGGTGGGATCTAATTACCTTCGGAAGATTCATCGGATTTCTCCCTTTTAACATTTCTTTTGTAATTTTTTTGTTGGGTGGATGTAATTTAAACTTCTACCTATTTATTCCGATGCCGTATTCTTTCTTGAAGTCTCCTGAGTTTACTTTTTTTTTGCAAAAAACTTTTTGAACGAGCTCTTCTAAAATTATGTAAGGCAACCTTTTTGGAAAAGGTGAGGGTTTTATAAATGCCCAGGATCACTCCAACTTTTGTTGAGAATGGATGCTCTTACTCGCCATTGAATGTGGAGGCGACATACAACACGATCGATCACGTGGTTGTATCTCTACAGATAGCAACACGCTCGTCGTGCCATGCGGTGGTGGCAGCTTTGATCCACTTTAAGGTGATTGACGCAACACGCGACTACAAACAATCTTATAGAAAGCAGTATGTGTATGCTTTCGGATAGATCATTGAATACTATGCTTTCGGATAGATCATTGAATACTGATTAAGCGGTAGCAGGGGCATATGCGAGATATATGCGATTTCGTAGTTTTTAATTTAAAAATAAACAGTGTTCACTAAATCGGCCGCACAGGCCGCATATGCGGCCGCATATGCCTGTGCGGCATGTAGACCGCACCGATTACTTGAATCAGTGCATTATGCGCCCTCCCCGCATATGCCCCGCATATGCCCCGCATATCTCGCATATGCCCCGCATACTGCTCCAGCAGCTCCAACTTTTCAGTCTTCTCATTCAGGCCCTTAATTCCGTAGCTTTGCCTCTTCATTCAATTGTTAGAATATGACATGCATTTATATACAATTGCAATGCATTATACCATTATGTATATGCAATGTTTTATGTTTTTCTCATGTATTATTTTCACGAGTATATACAATGTATCGTCGAATATTTTTTTTGTATGTCGATTGAGGTTTGCTCATGTAGTGCATGTATGTGTATTGAAGTTTTGTTATTACGAATCATATAATGTAAAGTTTTTATGGTAAATATTTTTTTGTGATTAAATATGAGGCAATTAAAAGTATATATACACACCCATCTAACATGAACCATTTTCTTAGATCTTCTTTAACTCCACTTAGATACATAACTTCAGTGGTAATGTTATTCATAGATATTTTTTTATTTTTAAATTAAAAAATAGAAAACCGCTTAGAACCGCATATACCCCGCATATGCTCCCGCATACCGCTTAATCAGTATTCAGTGACCAGTCCGAACGCATACGCATACCGCTTTCCTGAACCTTGAAAATAAATAAATATCTTAAAAATACTACAATTGATGCATAGTTGCATATATGATATATAAATGATATTTCTTATAAGAACACTTAACACAAAAGCTATTTCTTTACTGATACATATCTAACAACTATTGAAGTATAAGGAATATATATTCAATAACTATTCAAGTACGCAAAAAATATTTCTTTACTTCAATGCATATATTCAAGAAGTATATATCCAACAATTATTGATTGTAATATTAGATATGGGATTATATACATATCTAAAAATAATAATTTCAATCTCCACTTATAATTTAAGTTTTAATACATATCCAATAACAATACTTTCAACATTTGTTTGTGATTTACGGTTCAATGTGTATAAGTTTCAATGCATATATTCGAGAAGTTACTGAAGTAATACTTTAGATACATAAAAAACGTAAACGATACAAGTTAATACAAGAGGCGATGAATATCACCCAACAAGGATTGGTAACCCAAGAGAAATACCAACGAGATGCTGATCCACATAGGAGGCGGAGCAACGTAGACGAGCAGCTTCTGGAAATCGGACGCATACTCAGGTGCATATGCGGCATATGCGAACCGTCTATGCGCCTAGGATGCGTAATGGATCAATTAAGGAAATCAGATCAGTCTAGTGGCTGCATGGGCATATGTGTCTGCATATGCAGGCCAGCGACCAATTTCTAGAACATTGACTTCAAATGTAGTGGTGAGCATGGAAGCCCACAAGAGGTTGGGTTCAGGGTGGTATGACTATTGGATGGAGCAATGCCACCCACCTCGAGTCGCGCCTAATCGGTGGTGCTGACGTGTGCCTCGTGTGGCATCGACGGATGTTGATTGCAGTCTTCCATTTCATATGTACAGCGGGGCAATGTCTTGCTCGCTATGATTGATCATTAATGCATAATCTGCTAGGGTTAAATTGGTAATAGAGGCATGCTTTGGACAATGAACAATGATGAGGTTCGATCTGAGTTTGAGAGTGGTAGGTCAAATCCAGGGAGGCAACTTTATAGCAGTTCGAAGGTGCAAAAGTTATAAATCTTGCAATAAATTTAGCGTGTTTTATAATGGTTTCAATGAGTTGCAATCTCTGAAAATGATCTTGTAATTTCCAAGGTTGCAGAAATCGGTAGTCGGTACTCGGTCGGTGGGGTCACTGACTAAGGATTAATCGACAGTCGGACGACTAATCAGATTTAGTCAGCCATTAGTCGGTTTTGATTTTTTATTTATTTTTAATATATAAATCATTTTTATACATATATTCTTATATATTTGCAATATAAATCATTTTTTATACATATATTCTTATATATTTGCATAGATTTGAACATTTTCTATACTATTATAATGAAACAAATGGAGTAATTGACTTTAAATATAACATTAAGCATATTAGAATAGATTTGATTTAAAAAAGAAAAAAATAAAAAAAATTTAAAAAAAAACATCTATGTAAAAGTCGGTCGAGTAATCGACTGACTAGGCCAACTAGTTAGCCCGATTAGTCGGGTTGACCGACTAATGGCCGACCAGGCCTAGTCGAGTCGGCTACCCCCCGACTCGACTAGTCGGACCGACTAGTCGGCCTAGTCGGCCGACTTTTACAACAGTGGTAATTTCATATATACATGGTAAATATCCTTTCGTTTGCAATTATAAAACTAGGGTATACTATCTTTGCTTATTTCATTAATATTTCGTGTGTATCTCATAGGATCGTCAAATCGTGAGAAGCATTTGACGTCATGTTTTGATACCGGTAGAATGGGGATTTTGGTAGAGAAATTGCGAAGAAGTGCATGAAGAGGGGAAAAAGAGAGGAGAAATGAAGAAATTCTAAATTTTATGTCATTCAAATCTGATTTTTCATCAGCCCAGAGGCATCTTTATATACATATGATGCTATTACATAAAAAAACAAAAATAAAATAACAAATACATAAAACTTCAAATATAAATAACGGGAGGGTGCGAGAAAGAAGTGAGTATACCCGTAGAGTGGGATTTTGATAGAGAAATGCGAAGAAGTGCGTGAAGAGTGTGCAAGAAAGAAGTGGAGAACATACATGTAGAATGAGATTTTGGTAGAGAAATGCATAGAAGTACGCGAAGAGGGGAAGAAGGGAGGAGAAATGGAGAAATTCTAATTTTTATGTCATTCAAATCTGATTTTTCATCAACCCACAAACATCTTTATATATATGGGATGCCTTTACATAAAAAAACAAAACAAAATAAATAATACAAAAAAGCTTCTAATATAAATAACTAAATAGTCGATTCTATATTTAGAGATCTCAAATTATCTAAACAAAGATAAAGTTGTGATGGACTCAAATAGGAATGAAACCAAGTGTTGGACTATGTCAAGAATTTCTCAGTGTTGGAGGTGTCCACCCTGCCTACCTTCACACCTCTTCAAGTCCAAACATCTCACACAAATCTATATGAAAAGAAAAGATAATCCACATCCTCTCGTTCCTCTTAACATGTGAAATAAGAAAAAGACCTCTATGCTACCAACAAACTATGAATACCGGTTCAATATGAAATATGGGGCCCACCCCATAGGTTTGACCAATAGTCTGCCTTAACCAAGCTTCAGGGCAAACAACCTCAAGAAGCAACAACATAATGCAACCCTCTGTCCAGTTGTCCCTCCTAAAACTTAAGTTGCTCCCAAGACCAAACATTGGATGCATTCGTGATATACATTCACGAAGAATCGAGCTGTTATCCCTCCAAAATGATGAAACTCGCATGACTAGCAATGGCATCAAGTCTTGGATCTTGTGAATTAATGGTGATGGCTTTTGGGCGACTAATTGTACGATAAATGCCCTTTTTCCTTTTTAAAAAAATCAAGTCTAGAAGAAAGCCCTAGACACCTCTGATCAGTTTGTAGCACAAGCTCTCACAGGATCCTCAAAGTTATACCACCCACTTCAAAGAAGTGCCTTGTTCATCTCATTAAGCTGAAGAACTTTGTGCCCGCCCTCATTTAATGATATGGTGATTGCCCTCATCCATGGGCTCAATACCCCTATTATTATTATAATACCAACAATTGGATTATAAGAATCTCCCCATCAAAACTTCCAATCGTCGATGCATCGACAATAACCTAGCTTTCCACCTAGCCAACTTATGCTCTATTTTCTTGCAAGGATCCTAATCCTCCTGTAACATCCCGAGATCTAGGTTACCCACACAACAATCACATTATTTAATGTATGATTAATCATACTAAGTTATGAAAATGAGGATTTTTTTTTGTGATTGAATGACATTCACAATTTATAACCAACCACATAATAACATGTGTCACTTCGGAATATTTTTCATTTATATCCATATAGTACATGTATCAAAGAAATTTTTCATCATTTATACATGTATCTCAGAAATATGGTAGAAGAGAAAAAGAAACAAAATAGATACATTTATCCGCACAATGACTGTCATGTGTATCGTCAAAGCAATTGTCTGATCGTTAAAAGCTAAGTGTCCTGAAAATCAACTATTGAGTCGTAAGCTCCTTTCCTGCCATCCATGTTAGGAACAAATAGATGTCAACAAATATTTGTACAACCAAAATTATAGAAATAACAGATATTTAAGTGGTCACAAAAAGAAAGCAAGTAGATTAGTAATGACATTGTAATTATTTAAGCTACTTGCATAGAAAGTTAGTTTTCTAACTGTTCCATATATAATTCCCGTGTTCATTCACCATATTCAATTATCAACAATTAATTACTTCCTTGATCCCTTATATGATCATGATGGCAAAGGTGATCTAGATCTAATTTACATCCTTTTTCATTATTAACAATTGTAAGATGTGATGGTAGATCTTATTGAATGTAGATGATTGATGAAGACTTTTATGATCCGATCTTTATCCTCACAAGAACCTACTGGCGTAACAAAAGCCAAACTCAAGCGGTGAAGAAGAATCCTAAGAGACTCTTCTGTCTCACTTTCCTAGTGGAAGTGCGATCCAAGAGAAAGCTAGGCAAAATCCAACTATGCCTTTGAGACGGGTGGGAGAGACTCTCCGGTCTGAGTCACTCCAGTCCTGCCTGATCGGTGTAGGTACGAGCTAAACGAGCTCGAAGAAAAATCAAGGGTCCTCCAGCTCAGGAACCCTAATCTAACACATGGTCAATGGAATTGATCAAAAGAAACACATGGATCTCAGGAAAGCGTAAAAACTGCGAGCTCACGAAAAGAAAATCGTGGAAGAGACTGGGATCATAGACTCGTGCACTAGGCGGTTGCTGCCCAATCTGAGCATCCTAACTCCAGCCTAGGTGAGGGTCACTGCACCCTCGCACAGTCAGGTGTAAGGAGCACCTTGACTGGCACAAATAACTGCCATTACTGATTCTCCTCAACAATATAGATTTACTTGATTACATATTCATTTCATAATATCTTGTGTGGTTAATTTTACAGATCTATTTGTTTTGTCGACAACTTATCAATTGTGGATAGTGATACATAATTAGTAGACTATATTAAAGAATCACTTAATGAAGATTATTAGTCATATAAATAACAGAGAATTATCAAATCATAGATCGATTCAAGCATTTTGAGTTATTTCATTAAGAATATGTGAACATTCCAGATATTGAAAACATATTATTTTATTAATAATATTCTTGGATAAAGTCCCATACGGGTCAATTATTCATTGGCTTCTAAAGAGAAGGGTACCAAATATCCTATGATTTGGCAATTAAAAATCAGATCTTTGTTTAGGAATCAACATAGTTTGAGAAGTAGAAATTTCATGTAAATTTCACCTAAATATTAACCTTTAAATCTCTGAAATCAGGAGCTAAAAAACTTGGTCTTGAATTAGCTTTTATTTTTTCAAATCAGTGAATATTGAGCAACAGTAACTTGCATGCAAAACCCCCAAAATTTCAATTTTTTCAGTATTAAAATAGGAGCGGATAAATGCTACAACATCTCTAAATTTTCCCCAATTTCAGTATAAGTAACAGAAAAATGCTATAATACCCCTCTATTTTCCCCCAATTTCAGTATCAAACCAATAGCAGAAAAATGCTAGAATATCCCAAAAAATTCCCCAATTTCAGTATCAAAAATTGTAATAGAAAAATACTATAATATCTCCATATTTTCCTCCAATTTCAGTATCAAAACAATAGCAGAAAAATGCTATAATATCCTCAAATTTTCTCCAAATTTCAGTATTAAAACAGCAGTAGGAAAATGCTAGAATATTCCCAATTTCCCCCAAATTTCAGTATTAACAAAAAAATGCTAGATTATCCCTCCAAAATTTCCCTAAATTTCAGTATTAAACAGTAGCAAAAAAATCTAGAATATCTCCAAAATTTCCCCAAATTCCGTTATTTAAAACAATAACAGAAAAATGCTAGAATATCCCCGGTTTTCCCCAAATTTCAATATTAAAACAGTAACAGAAAATGCTAGAATATCCCCAAAATTTCCCCAAAATTCAATATTAAATCAGTAGCAAAAAATGCTACAATATCCCCAAATTTTCCCTAAATTTCAGTATTAAAACAGTAGCAAAAATGCTAGAATATCCCCAAATTTACAACTTTAATTTATGAAATCAGGAGCTAACAACTTGTACTTGAATTAGTTTTTATATTTTCAAATCAGTGAATATTGAACAACAATAACTTGCATGCAAAACCTCCCAATTTTTCAACTTTAATTTTCTGAAATCAGGAGCTAAAAACTTGTACTTGAATTATGAATCAAATTGTATACAAATACATAAATGGCAGCAAAAGAGGCGGTAAGATCGTACCTTTTTGGATCTCCAAAAATTGGAGAGAATTGCCTTGAATTAGTAGCAGCAATATCTGTTACTGCATGTAGCAGTAGGAGCTACTACAGCTGCTGCAAATGGTGGCAACAACATCAAACTCTAGCAGATCTCAACAGCAGGAGCTGCTGATTATGTCTGCAGCTCAACAAATTCTCCAGGAATTTAGCTCCTTCGGTGGAGAAAAGAAAGTGAAGAGAAGGGAAATGGGAAGAAGAAGAAGACTGAGAGGTGATATAAATAAGAAAGGGGGTTTTAGGTGTCAAAATTTGGGAGAGAAGATGGGGCATGGGTCAAGTTAAAAAAAATGAGTCATCACCTATCACCTTGAGTCTTTGATTCAGGGAGAAAAACAGTATATGTGAAATACTAAAGTCATCGCCTATCACCTTGAGTCTTTGATTCAGGCGAATAATGACTCGTTTCGACTGTCTCGGAGTGACGATCAAAATGAGTATAATATCCATATTTTTCTGATCCTGATTCAGAAAATGACGAAATATGGTTTCGATTTATGATTAAATTTTGCGATTTAGACGGGTCAAACGACCTTCGATCGACAAACGGTCGATTCCATTGGTTTTATTTTGTCGAAACAAAATTTATGATGATCTCGGTTTATTTTGCGGAATCGTGTCATGGCTTTTCTGATGACACGAATTACGATGAAATTGATTTTTTGGTCGATTGTACCTAAATGAAATTTGATTTACGATCTATGGATCGATTCAGGTTATTTAATTTTGATTGATATTTTTATCGGATCGTATGGACCCAAATCTTGTCGGATTCGATATTAAATCCGAGTGTTACACTCCCTAAGCTACTTCCGCCTATAAGGGGAAGATGCGAGTAGTGCAAAGGAACCCCTACAATTCCACGTTGTTATCTCTGAAAGAATGAATAATTTGGAAATAGACTTCTCTCGGTTGATCTGTAGCCCGGAAAAGCCTCGAAGCATAACAATGGAACCTTAAATCCATACTAGTTAATAATTTTAAGTTCAAGTCTTGAACATCAATAGCTCCTTAGGAGTTTGGAATTAGGGTAAGTCCCAAATGGTTCTTTTGTTGTTTATTCCAAAGATGTCTTGAGGGTGCATGTTCCAGCAAACTTATTTGGGCTCTCTTTTTTTAGTTGGTATTGATCTTTCTTGCATCATTTCTCTAATTCTGCACTAAATTTCTACTATACTACAGCTCTGCTGGGGCATCTTCTGCTGCCGTGCCAGCAAATGTTGGCAGCATAGACTGGCTTGGAAGTGCACAAGGTTCCAAAGCTGGTTCACTTTCCTGGACTGGTACTCGTCCTCCCCGAACATCTGTGAGCACCAATGCGGGTGGCTCCAATGTTGGATCTTCACAGCCTTCATGCAGACCATGGGAAAGAGGAGATCTTCTATGTCGCTTGGCAACCTTTAAAACATCTAGTTGGTGGGGGAAACCAAAGGTTAGGATGACAAAATATGGTTATATTTTGCTCACTGGTTTCCCATATTACTTCATTGGCAAACATTTCTGCAAACATGTGAGCAAACACTATTAACATAGTTGGAAACTGCCTTTGTCATGAATAATTGTTCCAATAGTACTTTTTGGTGCTCGTTACTAGCTTTTTCCTTTCTTCCAACTACTTTGTTTTTGTAGTTTCTTCTGCTTCTTCCTTGTGCACTTTTCTCTGGACCTTTCTTCTATTCTATTGCAACTCTTTCTGGGCTTCTCTGCTTCTCCTTTGCGAAGCCTTAAATATCGGTTTCGATCATCATATCGGTGACTGGCTGAAACGAAATTTTAACCGGAATTTGGTTGAATTCTGGTCGATTCATTTCAACCGGTCACTGATATGATGATCGGAACGGAATTTGGTTGAATTCCGGTTGAAATTTTGGTCATTTCAGTCACCAATGTTTCTATCAGCAGCTGTGAAAATTGAATTTTTGGCCATTTCAGTTGAATTTCGGTCGCATGTCGAAACAGAAATTCAACCGAATTTTAGCCAAATTTGATGCCATGCTCCTTTGTGCAATTCTCTTTGAACTTTCCCTTTTGTTTCTTCCTTTATTTATGCAAAAGGACTTTAGCATGCCCCTTTAACTCCATTTGTTTCATTTCATAGAGTAATTGAAAGTTTTGTGGTTCTATTTCTTTCTAATTTTATTGCAAATAATGAAGCCTCCTGCCACATATAGAATACAAACCACATATGTTAATGAAGATATAATAATTTGATTACATATGTAATGCATGTGAAATTCATGGTTTTTCGTTTATACAATTGCATCGATGATCTGTGTGCCTAAGATAAAAAAGTAGCATTTTTTTTTCCCCTTGCAGGTAGTTAGTGCACTTGCCTGCTCGAGAAGAGGTTGGAAGAATACTGGTAATGACAAAATAGAATGTGAATTCTGTGGTGCACAATTGAGTTTTGTTACATCGTCGTCGTGGGCACATTCTGAAGGTATTGCATTTATTGGATTTCTTTTTTAAACTTACAACGGGCATGTGTTGCAGGCCTTATATGCATGCAGAAACACATTATATTTTCTACTATGCTAATACATATTATTAGGTTTTTATGACTTTGGCATTTAGATATGGCCGATTCCCATTGGCAATCCTTCAAATACCTGGAAACACATTGTTTTTGTATTCTTTAATATATGCTTTTTTTGCTCACTTGCTATTTGATTCTGTTGATTCCCATTCTTTAGCTGAAACTGCTGCGGAAGCTTTTGCCAAGCAACTTGATGTTGGACATAAAGTAGCTTGCCCATGGAAAGGAAACTGCTGTGCTGATAGTTTGGCTCAGTTTCCTCCAACACCTCCTTCTGCGCTAATTGATGGATATAAGGACCGTTTTGATGGGCTTCTACAGTTTCAGGCCCTACCTGTTGTGTCTCCTGCAGCAATTGATAAAATGAGACTTTCTAGGGAGCATCAGATCAATCGCTTTTTGTTACAGTTTTATGGCTTATTGACTGGGGAAATTAATTCCCAGGAAGATACTATCCCTGCTGCCGACCTTTCAAATGGTGATGATCTAAATATATACTACCAGGTATACTGATTTTTCTTTTCATCTCAAGCTTGAATTTGACATGACAAAAATAAAATAAATAAATAAATCTGTATGCATAAGTTATTATTTGGTCTGTGTGATTGTTAGTTTTTAGTTTTACATTCATCTATTTAGTTAATTAATCTTGCAGGCTCAAAAACTTATTAGTCTATGTGGATGGGAACCTAGGTGGCTCCCGGATGTGCAAGACTGTGAGGAGCATTCTGCACAGTCTGCCAGGAACGTGTGCTCTCTTGGCCCTTCTGAAGATAAATTCATACCGACTAAGGATAGTGGACTCAGTAAGAAAGCAGTGTCATCTACTGGCAAACGTGACACAGGAAAGATGAAGATGATAATGCTGGAGTCCAACTCCAACTCAAACTCGAGATCCCCTTTATTGGACTGCACCTTATGTGGTGCTACTGTCAAGGTCTGGGATTTCCTCACAGTACCACGACCTATGAGATTTGATGGTAGCAATGCTGATCCTGATTCTATAAGAAAAAGGCCCTTGGCTCGGGGAATGAGTGCTGCCAGTGGAATTAGTGGGCGTATTCATGCTGATGGAATGGAGAAAGAGAAAATATCTAGCCATTATGAAGCTACGACTGATGAGGGGAAGGCACCAATCAATGGAGTAGATCTCAACCTCACCATGGCTGGAGGTTTGCCATCAGTTCCATTTAATACCACTGTTACATCTGAAAGATTTGACGATGGTGGCTTGGGAAGGGATTTGGTGATTGGTCAACCTGCTGGGAGCGAGGTAGGTGATCGTGCGGCATCTTATGAATCACGAGGTCCTAGCCCTAGAAAGCGCAGTTTGGAGGAAGGTGGAAGCACAGTAGACAGGCCACAGGACAGAACTCAGCAGGTGGACAGTTTAGAAGGAACTGTTATTGACCGGGATGGGGATGAAGTTGATGACAGCAGACAATTTTCAGAATTACCTTCTAAGAGAGCTCGTGGTTTCGATATATTTAGTTCACCTCGTCGTATTCACCGAGGGGATTCTTCTGGTGCTGGTCCAAGTCGTCCTTTAGGTTTTGATATAGACATTGATGTTAATCGTGCTGATAGTTATAGAGATGGGGGTGACGCTGCTGTTGGCTTTCCTTCTACCCGAGATTCTGCTCGGGCATCATCTGTTATTGCTATGGACACAATTGATCGGTATGCTGAGGATGACTCCATGGAAAGTGTCGAAAATTACCCTGGGGATGTTGATGATGTGCACTTTCCCTCTCCAGCTGTGCATAGGAGTATTGATATGAATGATATGCCAGATTGTAATTATAGCAATCAAGCACAAACAAGCACGTGCATGCCTGCTGCAGCTGGAAGTGTTGCGAGAGATATTGGAAACAGCAGCACAAATGAAGGGGAAGAAATATTCAATGCAGAAACTGTTACAGTGAATGCCAGAGACAGGATTAGTTTTGGGATCAGTGGTGGCAGTGTTGGTATGGGTGCGAGCCACGAGGCTGAAATTCATGGTGCTGATGCATCTATACACAGAGGAGGAGAAAGTGTAGTTGGTGATGCAGAACCAATTGCTGAAGTTACTGAAAATATTGGGCAAATGGGTGAATCTGCTCCAGGACGAGATCTAATGGATGAATTTGCCCCTGAAAAATTGGGTAGAGAGGATCCTCAAGGGGACAGTCAAGATGTTATGTCTCAATCTGTTGGAAAAGCTGACAGTGGATCAAAAATATATGGATCAACCAAGGCTGATTCTGCTGAAAGTGGGGAAAAGGTTGCTAACAACACTGGTCAAGAAAACAGTGCCCACCCATCCATGTCCTGCAATGCTGTTATCTATTCAATTTTTGATGTTTCCAAGGAAGAGGTTACACAAGCTGGCAAGCTATCTGGCACTGATGACTTCATGTTAGCGGAATCAAATTATGTCTCTGCAAATGGAACAGGTATTCCTTCCTTAAGCATGATTGGTTTTAGTCTCATTTTGATATTTATTTGTAGAAGTGTTGTATAATTTCTATTGGAAATTTATGGCGTGACCAGAGAGTAAAATCCATTGTCACATTTCTATTCGATCAGTCTCATCAGTCACAGGCTGGTGTCATCTATAATGTCAAGTTAGAAAATCCTTGGTTGGCTGACCAGAGATTTGGGAGGCAAAAGTTGTCTGCCAAGTTCCAAACGGAGGTCACCACCTTTTCCAAGCCTCATACTCAGACTACTAGCAACATTCTATATCACCTTTATAATTGCTCCAAGAATACAGAAGAGTGTCGCTCGAGCCTAATCATCCCAGCTGCCACCAACGCTCGATAGCATGGATGTACAATCTTATACATGGAATCATCACCATCTTTCAGAAGTGTAACTATACACTTAGACTACAGATTAATATTTACTGGCCTGAGATCCTGTTATCCCAACTCACCCTCATCAATGGGATGACAAACCTCACTCCTCCAATCCAAAGCGACGAGTCTTTTATATGTCAAAATTTGGGATTTAACGGAAAAGAAGTCCAACAAAGCTATTCCTATTAGGATGCAAATTCCTAGGAAGGATGTTTCCTACGATATCGATTGCCCTGATCTTCCTTTAGAAGAAATTAGTGAATTTCACAAAGCAGTACTTGCATTTGTCATATCTATTCTTTGACCACGGCACGATGCAACTCAACAATAAGTCGAAGAAGGTTTCTGCACCAATGACAATCTCGTTATATGCTCCCCATTTGTTTTTAATCATGGTTTACATAGCAATATTTTGATTTTTGACATTGCCCTCCATAATGGGACCGTGAGAAGTCCTCTCGCATCACATGATGATCAAACAACTCATCCAAGGTTGAGCTGTCCCAAGCGCGAGAAAACTGATACAAGCAGAAATAGAGAATTAGGTCAAATTGAGAGTTAACTACTTTGTTGGCATTTTTGAGGCCATTTTTTGTATTAAATAAAATAGAGATAATTTTGAAAAAAATGAGGATTAGGTCAAAATGAGGGTTAGCTGGTTTATTGTTATTATTTCGAGTACCTATTTTTCGTGTTGTAAATATAACAGAGACAATTTGAGATCTCTCATTATGACTGTGTACTTCAGTTTAGGAGTCAATCAGGGTTTCTTAGGACTATGTGTATTTCACTTTGTAATCATACCCCCATATGTATAAAGGTGTTGGTAGGGTTATAAGGGTAAGTTACAATGGAAGCTAATGAAATTTGGAGTTGCCTCTCCCCTTTATCCCTTTCCCTCTATTTTCTGTGAGATTCGGTCTCTTCATCCTCATCCCACACCTCTTGAGGTTCGTTGCATGATTCCCCTTCACTCTTGATTATCATCTACGTCAATAGTCTACCAAATGGTTGCAAAAAAAGTAGAGACGCAAATCTTGAGGATTTTTTAAGGCAAAACCCACCACCTTGAGACTATAGCTTTAATTTGTTTTTATGAGGCATAAAACATTAGTGGACATATCCCAGCTTGATTCAACTCTACAGTAGTTATTCTTGCCGGCTTTAGGGAGGGAAAAATAGGCCTGATTTTGTTTGCATTAGACACCAATGACTTTTCAAGGCCATTAACAACCTAGAGAATCTGGTTACATAGGAATGATGTATTGAGGTCGGTTAGACCTAATGTGGAGAATGCGATCCATTTTATTCTATGTCCAGATTCTAGAGTAGTTGGGAAAGGGAGATGTAACTTGGTGTAATATGGTTGTATTGACATTTTCAGTGATTTTTAATTAAGGATAACCATTAACTTCTAATAATCATTATATGGCTTTTCCATACAAAAATGCCTTCGTTGATCAAGGTAGTGAGTAGAATTGAAGTGTTGCCTCATTCGGAGCTCTATATGAACAACATATGCTATGCTAATAATTCAAGACCATTTTTAGAAATTAAGCAATAAGATCTAGCCCCCGTCAATGGAAGAGGTTGCAGAGAGGGACCATGACCCTACCAAGATAACTAGAAGTTCCAACCACTCAAAATCCTAGCGAACCCAAGATACAGGCCCAGCAAAAAAGACTTGTTTTTCTGCCTTATGCCATATATTTGATGATCACCAGTTCATATTAGACTATACCTGATCCGGTTATATTACGGGTGTGAGGCAGTGATTGTTGCTCCAAATGGGATCACGTCGATTGGGGGTGAGGGGACTTCAACATCCTTCGAGGTTTTGAGCCTGGCGACCGCCTGTAGAAATTAACCTAAAAGATACAAAGTGATGAAGCGCAAAGCCTCAACGAGCTACATTGGAGTTAATGGTTAGATTATCTACGTGAGAAGGGTTTGGGACACTATTGGAAGCTTGGGCATTGGCACAAATGTACATGGACAACGCTAACCGACGATCGTAGGCACCTTGACCCCTTGTGCGTTGCAGCTCCATGAGGAGATCAAGGCTCACCATGGGTTCATTGCTAGCGCAATGGGAGTGGTAAGAACTATGGTCCGAATCGTGGACCTTTATGAAGATCATTTCTTGGAATGTAAGGTGGCTCGAGGACCTGAAGAAGCGTAGATCGGCCGGTTACCTTATCTCGGGTTGGCACCGGGATGTGGTTTTGCTTCAAGAGAAAAATCATTGTGGCTTTTGAGGTCAGAAGTGAAGTTCCTTGAATTTACCATCCAGATTTTCGAGCAATTAATGTGGTTGGGAGTGCAAGGTCTCTCATCATGTGGAAAGTGATGGTTTTCATTGACGATGGAGAGTGCATGTTGCTATGTACTGACGATGGTGCTCAACGCCATTACGACGAATGTCTATCTTGTTGTTTCTTGTGCTTAGGGGACCTCAATTCCAATGGGCAGATTGGAATTTTAGACAGAGATCCATGAGGTCGGGTTGAAATTTTGGCAGCAACATAGCTTGTTGGGGGTGATTTTAATGTGGCCTTACTATCTTTTGATTACCCTTGTTATTGTAAAGGGCAAGGCCCTGGTTATAGGGGCTTCGCTCTGAGATGGTTAGAGGGATGCAATTAGAGGTTTTTGACGTGACAGATGTCCGATACACTTGGAGGAACTTGAGGTCACGCTGGATGCTGGATCGATTTTTGGGTTCCATGGAACTGTTGGAGAATTTTTCATCGGGCTACACCTTGTCCAGTCCAAGGTTTAGATTTGATCGTATGCCAATAGCATGGGAGGTTGGGGGGAGCATTGTACCTCATTCCTTTTCAGATATGAGAGTTCGTGTCTCCAGGAGAATGGGTTCAAAGATCGGGTGGCTGAAGTTTGGAGATCTGTGTAGTGCACAAGATCAGCAGTTGTACGAATAGTCAATAACATTGTGGCTATGTGCACATGGTTATATGAATTTAAGGAGGAGTTGCATGCTACCTACAACACTCATAGGGATGTTGCATAGTCTGAAGTTTGCAGACTCAATGGATTAGAGGACTCTCGGGACCTTTTGCTAGTAAAGCTGGAGGAGAGAGCCAGCTTTCAAATGACCTTTCAGGAAGAGGATAAGAAGAAGGTGACAGAGTGTAGTCAGAGATCCAGCAAATATTGGATTCTTCCATGCAATGGCTTCTGGCAAAAGGCGTAGGAATGTGATTCTGATTCATACTTTGGTTGTGGACAGAGCTTGCATGGCAGCCAAATGGGCAAGGCTTTGACCAATTACTTCAACAATTTCTTTCACAGTGAGGGACACATAGAGTGGAGATGGAGGGAAGACGCATGAGCCTCATCTATATCTACTCAACATGGCCACACACATGATGCATGATATTAGGAAGGTGGAAGGTAAAGTGGAGATGCTAGAGATGAATGCCGATAGAGCTTCGAGTCCCAATGGTTTCCCAATGTTTTTTTGTCATAAATTCTGGGATGTTGTGGGGGATAATGTGCGGGCATTGATGGGAGAGTTTGCTCAGGTTATTCCTCTTGCCTAAAAAGGAGATCTCGGATTAGGTGGAATATTTTCACCCCATTGCTTAATCTAACACTTTATATATCATGGTGGCTAATGTTTTGTCCAATAAATTAAGAGGAGTCCTTGATGATATTATCTCTCTTGTTCAATCGACCTTCATTCCAGGGAGGTAGATTGTGGACAGTGATGAATCTGTGATTCACCACTCTAATTAGCTGAAAATAGAGCTTCGTCCTAAGTAATTAAGTGTTTTTATAACTCATAATTAGCATTCATGCACTTGTAAATAACTTGCATTAATTATCATCTTCATTCTGAATTCATATATTCACTTGTAAAACGATCTAATTTCACTCATTTTTATTAATTCATACTAACCCTAAATGACATCAAACTAGCTCCATTGTGCACATAACCACTAATATTCATCAATGAAAAATCTTAAAAAAATACTATCTTGTATGTATATGAAATAGACCTAAACCCTAGTTTGAGACTAAAAAGGTGTAAAGTCAAACATCTCACACACTGTCTCCTATGAAACCATATTCACTTTTGAACTAATGTGCACTTAATTATCTATAAATCAAGACCAAGTTCGAAAGAATTGGAGTTCATATGTGAAACTTGGGTTTTGAGACCAAATTGTATATTGTATATATTCACTGATTTTTGACTCATCATTTTATTTACAAAATTAACTCTTTTTGATTTGTTTCTTTTTCATTTCTTTTATTTGAGCTGCGTTTTATTAAATTCACCAAAAGTCAAAATCCCCAAAATTACAAAAAAATAAAGAAAAAGTCATGTTCTGAGTCTACATATTTAGTTTGTAAATAAGTCTCTTTTATTTTATTTCTTTATTTTTTCATTATTAAAAATACTAAAAATAGATTAACGTCTAAATATATTTCTTATATTTATTTAATTTTTGTTTGACATTTTCTTTTATTAGAAATCAGAAAAAATTTTGCAAAATTTTAAAATATGGTATTTTATGTACATAAAATATCGTCAAAAAATGTGGTTTGTACATATGAGATCTTTCATTTTTTTTTCTTCACAAGGTTATAGATCTCGTCGAAGCGAGCAACTTTTGTGAAGAGAACTTTTGATTTGAGGTCTTTTGTGTTTTCTTTTGATTTTTCTTTTAATTTTTGATTTCTGATTTTTGTGGAAGCGACACGTGGCCGCTCCTGAAGCAGTCATGTACTGCCCCCTTGTCCTCTAACAACGCCTCATCTGGACCGTTAGATCTAGACGCGATCCAAAATGGTTCAGGCCATCCCAAATCCTTCTCCCACTCCATCTCTTTCCTCGCCACGTGTCGTGCCCACGTCCCTTTGATCTGGGAATGATCGGACGGTCCCAAGACCGTCCCCTTCCTTCCACCTCCTTTGGCCTCCTCAACGGCCGACGACCGAACCACCTCTTTGTCCCCCTTATCCTATCTCCAACCAACAACTCTCTTCGCCCTCAGCTCCTATCCCTCCGTCGATCGAACCTATGCCTAACCTCCCATCATTATTATCACACAAAACCCTAACACCCAACCCACAAAACTCCTCCAAGGCCACCATTCATCGCCATCCACCTTTCCATGATCGAGTCCACCATCAGCCTCCGACCATCCCTTGGTGACAACGAAGGACAAGCATCGAGAGCGACGACGGAAGAACCTTTGAGGGGCGTGATCTACAACATTGTTGTGTGGTTGCTTCGTCTTCGAGCTGCAGAGCTCATCGCCTCTACCGTCGCGGTTCGAGGAGAGGGCCCCTGTCCACTCCGAACCATCGACGAACCATCAAGTAACCCCTTTACCCCTTCCTTTGTTCTTCCTTGTTCTTCCTCAATTTTCTTTTCTTCTCAGATACATTCTCTGCTACTTCTTCTTCTTACCTTGTTCACTCCATCAAATCCAAATCGCATCTGATCGTACACCCTCGTCCCCTTGACCTATCTGCTTATAGTTCTATCTTTCACATCCCTTCCATCTCCAACGTTGTAAAGGTTGGAAGCACCCGCTCTGAATCCCCATCTCCACCGGAGCCTCCATTTACCCCCTTTAGTCTCTAATTCTCTCCATTTAATGCCAAGGTCCAGGGAAAACCTTCGAGCCTCATTCAACTTGTGGGTCTATATGCAACATCATAGCTTTGGACCTCCTTCGACCATCATCGGATCGCCGGAGCTCCTTCTCCAAGCATTGATCGCTTGAACTTCACCATGTTCAAGTCTTGTAGCCACTGGACTCTTGAAGAAGAAGGGAGGGGGTCGACGTACATATACCCAGTGTTGCAGAAGACGATATTCGGTATTCAGTCGGAGGGGTCACTGAATAGAGAATAATCGGTATTCGGGCGACTATTCAGAATTATTCGGTTTTGTATTTTTTAATATAAAAATTATTCATAATACATATATCCTTATATTTTTATACATATATGGTCATTAGTTAACATGAATCCAAGATAAAAGTACCAATCAATATAATAGATATATAGAATTTGACATTTGTTATGATACCGTGGTAAAATGTAGCCCATAAAAAATGAAAATTGAAAATAAAAAAAATCAAAAAATCAAAAGTCAAACTCCAGTCGGCCTAATAGTCGGGCCAGTTGGCCGAATAGTCGGGCCGACTATTCGGTCGGGCCGACTATTGACCGAATGAAGGTCTATTCAGTCGGGCACCCCCCCGCACCGCATAGTCGGACCGACTATTCGGGATAGTCGGCCGACTATTGCAACACTGCATATACCATATGTTTTCTCTCTCCCTTGATCATCACTGTTATATCCAAAGCCTTCGTCGAGCCATAGCCTCGGGTACTCGATAACAGAGGCTCAACCCGAACCTACAGAGAACGCACGTGACTGAGTCACGTATTTGGATATATTGCAGAAGCTTCCCTCGAATTTCTAGATATTGCAACAAGGACTTCGCCTTCAAGCCATCTACATAGCACATATACCCCTGGAACATTTGCACCTATATGTGAACTGTTTTTTATAATTACGAAAAGGTCCTTGTGCTGGTTCTTCTTAATTTATGTTATCTAATTTGCAATAAATCACTTAAATGGTCTGGTGGTAGTGTAGTGTGCCTACCACCTAAAAGATCAAGGTTCAAATCCCCCCTTGCGGGGGTTGCGTTAGGTAGTCGACAACCATCGTAAAAAATAGTCGAATCTTTCAACATGGATTTGAGCAAAAATCCATGTAGCCGACCCTACTTATAATGGGAGAAGGCTTTGTGTTTTATCTAATTTGCAATAAGAACCCTGACTTTAGGCAATCATTCGGAGCACCATTTGGCATCTTTTTTCATTTTTAAAAATCGCATGATGAAACTTGATTAGTGTTTTACATAATGAACCTGAAAGGTATTTTTATGAGTTGTGATTGGTTTAGTAAAATTCTATTGGTGGAAATTATTATATTTTGCCCATTTGAGGTTGATTAATTGATAATAAAATAATCTTTGCTCTAAAAATTTCTGAAAAATTACATTGTGTAGAGTTGATTAAGTCAAGTCATGTACCTAAAAATTATTGCATGTGCACATATTGTTCTTGGAATAAATGGTTTTGTGATTAGGATAATTGGTTCCTACTCAATCCTCATTTAAAATTTTTTTGAAATTAAAGTTGTTTTGGATTCTTATCATTTAGATATATCTAGAATAATTTTAGTTTTTGAAAAATGTTGAATGTTGTAATTTATTAAAATTCAATTAGTCTAAATCACATTTCCTGCATCGATTAATTTATAAAAATTCATTTTACATCAAAAATGTCCAAAAACTTATAATAACCTCATTTTTCATACATTCACATCCATGCCAAGTTTCACAATTTTTGGACTTAATTTGATTGAATTTTTACCGAATTAACCCTGAACTTGGTCTCATTTGCACATTTACATTTTTGTTTTTCTTTTTTCACAACCTTCTCCCACTGTAAGTAGGGTCGGCTACATGTATTCTTGCTCGAATCCATGTTGAAAGATTCGATTATTTTTGACGCTGGTTTTTTTTTGAATAGGAAAAAGGGGGAGCCCTCCCAAGGCGGGAGTCACCACACCAAAATATTCATTAATTAACGAGAAGGTACATCAGTTGGATATCCAGAAATTGTACAAAGCATTACAGTGCGCAAGAACATTTTCAAAGTAAAACCGATGCCCCTTGAAAGTGGTATCATTCCTGCCAAGCCAAATAGCCCAGAGTGCGGTAAAGGGCTTGGAGACATCACCAGAGGACCCAAGTCCCACCGCACGAATAGATCTCCAAAAATGTTCCGCACCTGATGTCCGAACCCACGGCAGCCCCAAAGAATCCCACACATTTGCCGAAGACCTGCATCCGAAGAAATGTGGTCCGCATCCTCCACGTTGTCCTCGCATCTGTCACACTTCAAATCCGTCACACCCAGCAGTCTACCCCTTCTCACTTTGTCACATAGACGGCCTCTCCTTAGACACCAAAGGAAGACCTTGACCCGAGTAGGAATCTTAACCGACCAAATCACCTTCAAGTCAGCACATAGATCCTCGTCGTGCTTCACCATAACACCACTCAACTTCTGATATGCAATCTTTACCGAGAACTTACCATCGGCCCACTCAAAATGATTTGGCTCGCCCGACATCTCCCCGACAGGGGGAATCTCCGATAATAACCGCAAAAATTCCTCCAGCTTCTGATCCGAGAGAACCGCAAGGAACCTCGGCGCCCACGACCCAGAGTCGGCCACCTCCGCCACCCGCGCCCCCTGTCAACGGCTAACGCCATCAACCTAGGGAAGCGATAGGCCAACGCCCCCTCCCCCGTCCAGTCATCCTGCCAAAAACGGAAACGGAGACCATTTCCCAACCTCGGCCGAAGAAAAGGCCTAAGCCCTGGAATCACGGCACGAATCCCACTCCACAACGCAAACTCATGACGCTTCCTTGTAGCCACCAACTCCCCTGCGACACTGTAGATCTCCCTCAGCAACCGTAAAACTAGCGAGTCGGATGAACCCCAAATGCGCACCACCCATTTGGCTATCAAGGCTTTGTTCATTAATTCCACATCCCTGACTCCTAGACCCCCCTCTGAAACAGGTACAACAAGATCCTTCCACGCCACTAGGTGCAACCCCCTTGTTGTCTGCCTTCCATCAGACCAGAAAAAAGATCTCATCAAAGCCTCCACCTTCCTTCTAACACCAACATGCATTAATCTCGTCGAGAAGAAAAAATCGGAATGGCCGAAAGTACGTGCTTCAGTAAGGTAAGCTTCCCTCCCTTGGACAGAGTGGTAGCCTTCCACCCCTCTAACCGCTCCTCCATTCTCTGAAGAACACAGTCCCAATCGGACTTCCTCAGTCTGCCATCAACCAGAGGCAACCCCAGATAGGTTATCGGTAATCCCCAGAGGGCATCCTGCCCACGTCGCTAACATGTTACTCTCCTCGTCATCCATCCTCAGTGGAACCAGAACCGACTTCTGCCTGTTAATCTGTAAACCAGAGAGGCAGCCAAACATATCCACCAAAATAGCCACATTGTGGTTCTGCTCCTCCGTCCCCCCAGAAAGATCAGCGTGTCGTCCACATACTGCAGCACCGGAACGGAGATGTCTCTCAACCTGAAACCCTCGCACCAACTCTCTTCAACCGCCCGCTGAAACAAGACCGCAAGACAATCTACCACCAATACAAAAAGCAGGGGAGCTAGAGGGCAGCCTTGACGCACCCCCTCTGTGGTTGGATTGGAACCATCCTCCCTCTGGTCTTTCGTTGAACAACACAGAGCAGGAGCTAGTAGTGACGCATCTCTTAACCCAAGCAATCCATTCTTCCGGAAAACCCCTTATCTGCAACGTTTTCCACAGGAATTTCCAACTGACACAATCGTTGGCCTTGGCGTAGTCAATCTTCCAAACAACCCCTTTCTTTTTAGACATATTCCACTCACGACAGACTTCTGAAGCAGTCACGATTCCATCCGCCATACACCGTCCAGATATGAATGCAGATTGTGCCGGTAAGACCACAGAGGACAAGACAGCTCTAAGTCTGCTCGCTAGTACCTTGGCGACAATGAGATAAATGCCATTAGAAATAGAAATAGGCATGTATTCCTCAACCCCTACTGGGGTCTCTTTCTTCGGCAGCAAAAAAATCAAGGCCCTGTTAACTTTCTCAAAACCCCTGTTGCCACCCCTGAATTCATTCAGAACCTTCAAAATGTCACCCTTCAGCAGGTCCCAGAACTCCCGGTAAAAGGATATAGAGAAGCCATCCGGGCCAGGAGCCCCGTCTGCATTCAGATCCCAAACCGCCCTGCGCACCTCTTCCTCCGTAAATTCGGCCACTAACGAATCAGCGTGGGGTCCACTCAAAGACCCCGCCCCCCGGCCCGTCAGCCCCAACCAATCTCCTCCCTCACTCTCCTCGAAGCCCTCACAAAGTGTTCCCTCAAGGCGACACCAATGTTCCTCTCGCCCGATACCCTTTGGCCCCCCACCTCCACCTCATGTAAGAAACTCCTCCTCCTTCCGGACGCCACAGAATGGAAGAAACGCGTGTTCGCGTCGCCTTCCCTTAGCCACTTCTGCCTCGATCTCTGTCGCCAATGAACTTCTTCTTTCCTGTCCTCCCGCTGGTTGGTGACTACCTAACGCAACCCCCACAAAGGGGGGATTTGAACCCTGATCTTTTGGGTGGTAGGCACACTGCACTACCCCACAAAGGAGGATCTATATTTTTTGTTGCATAAAAAATAAAAAAATCCTCTTGAAAATCTTGTGCACTAATTATTTGAAATTGATCCTGAGTTGCCTCCTTTGAGTCGATCTTGGGGCTTACCCAAGTAAAATAAATAGAGTGACCACTTACATTCATCGATTGATTTTTGTGTGTGTTTTTTGGATCACTCATTTTATCACATGTTATAGTCGATATATTCATATAATTAAGAGTGGTAAAATGACATTTTTCAGATAGTATAGCGTTAACAACCGAGAAGGTGGGAGACTGGAATGTGGATTAGTAGAGTGCTTTGGAATGTGAATTCCTCCAAAGCATATGACTGCATGGAATGTCGCTATTTTTGGTCAGCTTTGACTAAAAGAGGCTTCCAAGCATATTGTATGGAATGTCGCTATTTTTGGTCAGCTTTGACTAAAAGAGGCTTCCTAGTCCTGTGGATCTCCTAGAGGAAAAGATGTATCACATTCATGGCCTCAAATTTTAGCAAAATTCGGTCAAATTCTGTCGAATATTGATATCCTGTCGAAATTGAAATTCGACCGAAATGGCCGAAATGACCGAAATATGGGGCCCTAGTACAAAAAATGACCGAATGATCGAAATTTCGATCGAAATTCGATTGAAATTCAGTTTCGATCAGTCGCCGAAATGGTGACCGAAATCGGCATTTAGGACCTTGATTACATTGACGTCATGCAATACTGGTAAATGAGCACCCGGAAGAGGGGGGGGTGCAGCATGTTGTTCGCTAGGGTTGCCTTGTATCACCTTTATTCTTCATCTTGGCCGCAGACGTTCTTGCTTGCATGATGAAGCATGTGGTGCACTACGGTTTCTCTGCGGAGATTTGTCTATTCCTCACGTTCAATATGCAAACAACATAATAATCTTCATTGAAGGAGATGGGGAGGAGGCGGTGGGAATAATTGTTGTCCTTGGTATTTTTGGAGGGTTGTCTGGGTGAAGACTAATTGGAACAAATCAGTGGTGGTTCCGTTTGATCTTTCTGACATAGAGGTAGAAGAATGTGGGAAGGATCCCTTCTGATTTGTTACTTGGGTCTTCTTTAGAATTGTGGTTGCGTCCGTCTTGTGGAGTGGTAACTAGTCATGGAGAAGTTGGATCAAACAGACTCTTGTTGGAAGGCATCCTTCTTGTCACGGTGTGAGTGGTGTTATTGAAGATTGTTCTTTGCTATCATCCTAGTCTTTGTTATGTTGTCGAGGTTGCTGTTGGTACGGATCTCATCGTTTGGAGTTGATTATGATAAGATTCTTTTGGGGTACACCAAATTAGAGTACTAGTGTGATGCACTTGCTAGATTGGGAGTTAGTGTCCTTCCCTAAAGAGGAAGGATGTTTTGGGGTTCCAAAGTGTCTTTTCCTAGTTTTCAAAAAAAAAAAAGTGTCTTTTCCTTGGGGTTCCAAACCTGGAGACAATGGAACATGACTTTGTTGTTGAGGTGAGCAAAGTGCCTATGGGGTGATGATGAAGACTTATGTTGTAGATTTATTCGTGATATTATGGTATTCGTGCTCAACAATCCATAATTACTCGTCCATAAGACACCTCCTCTGCATCCCGGGAAGGGATATGCTCTGTACTGTCTGAACTTTGCTTAGGCATCTGACTGGGGAATGCTGATGTCATATGTTTAGCGTATGTACATGGATGGACCCTAATTTTTTGCTTGAATTTTTCCGAACAATATTTTCAGGAGTACCTACAGCTTTCTGAGGCTATTAGCTCCATCGATGCCCCACATGGAAAGGTGATCAATGGACTTGGAGGGATTGACCATTTACTGCCAAGCGAGCTTACTTGACAACTGCGGAGCACCAATCCTGAGATGCTAGTCTGTCATTGTAGACTCATTTGGGAGTTGTACATCCCTCTATGAATCAAAGTCTTCATGTGGTTGTTTTGTCTTGGAAGAATTGTTATCAAGGAGAGATGGTTAAGAGTGTGCTTGGGCAATGACAGTAGTTGTAACCTTGTATTAGGCAAATGTAGAGTTGGGGGGGGGGTCTCTTCTTCGCCAGGGACAAGGCGAAAAATATTTGGAATGGACTTGGTCCTGATTAGTTTGATTCCTCTAATCAAACCCGTTTTTGAAATTCCTCTATTGACGCTCGGTTCCGGCCCAATTGCGAGCTTTTGCTACCAATTGTGATAGTTTGGTCGATTTGGCTTATTTTTGCAAGGGATTATTTTTCGTGCAGAGCGTTTCTATGTAGAGAAAGCCATTCATCTAGCTCTCCCCGAGTCTCGACTTTTGTAATCTGAATATTCATTTAATATATTTGGGATGGCCACCTGACGCGGCAGCCCGAGCGACACGGGTTAGGGAATCAAATAATCAAAGGGTCGTTGCAACTCGGATCACAAGGCCAATGCTCAATCAAGAAAAAGAGAGAGACACATACAATCAAAAAGATAAATCAATCAAAGCATACAAAATGTAAGCGGTCTCCGCTATTTATTTTAACCTGGTATAGCAACCGGGGTCGAACACAAGGAACACGATAAATCTTACGAAACACAAGCTAATAAGGAATCAATGCACACAAGCAAGCCTTTTAATTTTTATTAAGAACTAAAATGCTCAAAAATTAGGAATAAAAATATTTTTGGCTTTTTTCAAATATTAAGGTATTTTTGGTAATTTTCTGGGGTTTTCTGATGTTTTTGGAATTTTATAAAAATAAAACAAGGGCTAAAAATTCAAACAGGACAATATTGCAAATTAAAAATAATTAAATTGCCTTAATATCCTGGGGTAAAATTTATGAGAAAATAGATAAAAAGATCTATAAACGGAAGCTGAAATTATTATTTTTATTTTTCTATATTTTTTATGATTTTAAAAGTTTTTGAGTCTTTGTGATTTTTAGGGTTTTTATGAGGGGTTTTCAAGCAAAAATGCTACTGAAAGTAAAGCACACCAAAACACACACTCATGATTTTTTTGGAACTTTTAAAGTTATTTTTCTATTTTTTATGTATTTTTCAAAACAGTCAGTAAACTTTTTATGGGTTTTTGATTTTTAGAAAATAAAATACGACATAAAATCAATCCTTAAAATTACAATAATATTACGTGTTAGCAGGAGCTAACAATAATTTTTATAGAATTTTTGACTAAATTTGATATTTATTTAATTAAAAACAAGACAGATTGCAGGGACCTACTTGTAATTTTAATAAAACTTCCTGGTGAATGATAACACATGAAAACTTAGGGCCAAAACTGCAAAATGTCTAGAAAATAAACGCACATGCTCATTAAACCACGTACAGAGGTATAGATGCAAATATCAGAAAGTTTCTATTCAAAAAATAACATATATAAAATCCGGGACATAACATGCAAATACACCAGACAAGAACGTGGGACAGCATGCGAGTTCACACACAGATGAGTAAAATGCAAATACTAAAAACACAAGGGTCTAACTGCAAAATGTCCAAACTATTTTAAACTGCGACAACTATTTACAGGACTAAATAATAAAGCATAAACAGAAAGGGGCCTAAGAGCAAATTACCCCTTATTACGCGCGATCCAACGGTCGATGGCTCCACTTATGGATGGACGGCTGAGATGCACGGATACCTTTTCGGCGATGGATGGCGGAGATGAGATCCTCAGATGGATCCTACGTCAGAGGCCTCCCAATGATGGATGGCTACGATTAGAACTGGAGAGGGGCCTGATCCGACGGCTGAGAAGGCGCTTGGACGCACTGGGAAGAACTCACCTCCAGCGAGTTCCAATCGGCGATGGCACGTAGTTCCGGCATCTTCACGAGCTGTTGGAGTGTGGGAAATGATGGCGACGACGTTCCACAGCTACTGGAAGGCTCAGAAGGGCCCATGACCAAAGAGAGGGTCCTGGGGAGGCTTGGTGGGTCTAGAGCTTCCTGGGGGTGTCCGAGACCTCCAGATGAGGTCTGTCGGCACGCGAACCCTGCAGGAGAAGTAGTCTGCTCGGAGGAGGGGCTCCGGCGAGGGTTAGAACGTCACAAGTATCGAGAATCGAAGTGGAGGGTGAACGGGGTAGGTCTCCGGTGAGATGAGGGAATCGACATGCTAAGAGGTTCTAACCCGATGGCTGGAGTCACGTGAGGGGAATGCGGAGCACACGTAGAAGCGGGAGGAAGTCGGAGCGAGGTGTGCGGATGTCGGAGTGCGGCGGAGATGTGGAAAGAGTACGGTGGTCGGAGGTACTCTGTTTGGCGGAGTAATGATCGTATCAATGGAAAGGAGATGGTATAGGGAGTACCTGGAGATGAAGGAAGTCGTCTGGGAGTGCGGACGGTGGTCCACGGGTGTCTTGGCCTCGATAGCCGGCGTAATTAGAGACTGGGCTCTTCACGGCGGAGCGGAGGAAAAACCTCGCCGGACATGGGGCTCTCACGCTCCAAAAGCTCCCTTGCCCTCTCCCTCTCACGCTGTCACTCTGGAAAAAGAGGAACGAGTATGCAGGAGGTGGTGGCGCAGCCAAAGGTGGTGGAAAAAGGGAGGAGGGGGCATGATATATAGTGCTCCAGGTTTGACAAAGAAGGTGGCGAGGCCCACGAACCGAGGCGCAGATCCCAGAGATTGGCGTCAGGCGTGGATTAGGGATCCGCACCCTCTAATCGGAGCAAAGGTTCGGGGGTAGAAGTGGTCGGATCGGGTTGCTAAAAATGGGAGAAATCAGTGCCAAACCTGATTTGGTGGAAAGGGGGCTGGCGGGGACCAGTTGACCGAGGTCAACGAATCCCCACTGGCCCAATCAAAGCCGGCCTAGGAAAAAGACAAAAATCGTTACAGGACAAAATAGAGAAGAAAAATAAAGAAAATTAGATTAAAAATAATAAATGAATTTAAATTTAAAAATGAATAAAATGAAAAATGTTTATTATTTTTCAAAGAATTTTTCTGTGATTTTAGTTATTTTTATGAAAAATAAATTAGTGTATATACAATATATAGTATTATATACAGGTATAATATACCTATGTATTATGTACAAGTATTTTTATTTTGTTATTTTATACACAAACATCCCAATTTTATCTTTTATTTATCTTCAACATATTTTTAGGGATACAAAATAATTTTTATTATATTTTTACAAATTATTTACAAGTATATAATAAATAGTGAATGTGAGGTATATACCTGTGTTTTCTACAATAATTGGAAGAGTTTGTTTTTATTTTTATTTAATTTTTCTGATTTTTATTTCTTTTCTAGAAATATATACCAGGAGGTAAAATTAATAATTTAGTTTTATTTTATCAAAAATAATTATTTAGACATATAGGTAATATGTACCACACAAAGTAGACCCTATCTCTCTCTACTTATTTTATTTTGCGATCAGGTCAAGGCTTGATCTTCTCTTGGGATTCGGGCCACTCTGTATTTATTCTAAATACATCCTTCCTGTTTCTTTTCCTTTATTCTTTTATTTTTGCGCAAAAACATGCTAATTATGAAATATTAACAAATGCATGATGAATGCTATGTTATTGTATTTACAGGTATTTGCATGCTGCTTTGCTAAGATAAATAGCTAAAATAAAAAAATAAATTCTCCTTTTTTGACTACCATAGCGTATTTCTCCTTTTTTGACTTAAAAAAACTCCATGGACTATTCTCTGTAGGTTAGTTACGATGTTGTCAAAAGAATCTTGGCGATTCTTTAGCTTATGAGATACTTCTCTTATAAGATTTTTTTTGAAAAGGTTAGTTGAAATGGTCAACATGGCTCTGAGTATGAACAAGGACTGTCTTTATATGTGTAATCCGAATCACTCGGATAGATAGTCTAACCAATCCAACGCTTTCTCATTATAAATAATATTAGAAATATCCTCATTTTTAAAAAAACAATAGCATTCTCCTTTGTTTTGGTAGAGTGTTAATGTTCAACTTCAGTTTCAATTACAACTTCCATGCAGTATGAACCAGGACTGTCTTTATATGTTTAATCCGAATCACTCGGTTTTGGTAGAGTGTTAATGTTCAACTTCAGTTTCAACTACTACTTCCATGCATATTCGTCAGGTGTTTAATCTAGAAAGATTTCTTGTATTACATTCAGTTCTAAAAAAGTTGAATAATTTTTGTGTCCAGTTTGATATCTTCTCTTCCTGCACCTCTTTTGTTTTCTTGGTCATTATCTCTAAGTGGAAGGCATGATCGCAAATATGGATTTCAGTGATGATTTTTTTAAGGAAAAAAAGGGCAAGACGTCGAGAAGATGCCTACCCATTAACTTTTATATTATTAAGTAAAACTATTACATTGACTCAAAAAAAGTAAAAGTATAAACTTTTACGGGGACCAAAAAGTATGTAATCTTTTGCATGCTCAAAAACATTTTCCATATATTAGAGTTTACAAAAGATTGTGTTAGAGATTGCAGTAGATTTCGTTTAATATTCCACTGTAACCCCATCGAGGGTATTTATGTACTTCTCTCTTTTGAGCTCTCTAGGGTTTAGTCCTATATAAGGACCCCTAGACCTCTTGAATAATTATCTCATAGAATCACTTCACATGGTATCAGAGAAACGGTCCTAGATCGGTGTTCTGACCTAATCCGCCCCACCTCCCTTCCACCCCACCCCAGCCCCATCACGTGCCCTAGAGAGCGCCGCCTCGGGCCCCCAGCGCCCTTGCGCCTCCTCCCTCGAAACCCGACTCGGGTCCCATCGCGCCTTGTCCTCGCGCACATTGCCATCGCCTAGCGTCGTGACCTCCATCGCTATCGCGCCATAGCGTCGCGTCCTCGCGCCTAGCGCCATCGCGCCTCGTCCTCGGAACCCGACTCGGTCCCTTGCGCTTCGCCCTTGTGCGTTCGACCTCCCTGCATGCTCGTAGCGGAACCACTGGCCGCTGCTGCCTCACGCCCGCGTCGCCACGGGCACCTACGTGTTGCCGCCAGCATTTGATCTCCCATTGGCGCCATTGCCAGCCCTAAGATATCCCCTGCAACCTTTGGGACCACCGCCAGCCCCCTCCTGCTCCCTGGCACCGTCGCGCCAGCCCCCTTCTTCTCCCTGGCGCCATCGCCAACCCTCTCCCAACAACCCCTCCTGCTCCGTGGCGCCACCTTAGACGTCTCCCAGCAATCCTCTATATTGTCGTACGCCTAGGAGCGACATCGTGGGCCCCTGCAGCGCCATCGGTCCCTGCGACGGGTCTCCAACCCTCCCTATGCAACAATGTGGGCCCGTGATTGCTATGTATTGTCTATTGCTGCACGCGTAGGCACTTGATGTTCGGTTAAGAATAAGGTACATTCTCTAGGTCACTTCTTCTTGACCTAAGACGCCACCATGACGACCACTGAGACCAAGCCCGTGTACTCTACTTTGATGATACATGGCACCTCTATCAAGCTACAGGGTTCTGAAAATTATGTTCTATGGTCTCAGTTTTTCAAAGTATTTATCGATGGCCAACGCAAAAGCTATGTTCTTACAAAGTACCCACCTGTAGAAACTGACAAAGACTACTACGCATGCTTTGTTGACAACTGTCAAGTTATCACCTGGATGACAAACAATGTCGATCCAAATATCCCTGCTAATCTTCTTTACAAAGAAACTGCTAAGGCGATGTGGGAAAACTTTGAGCGCACATACTCTCAGAAGACGACCAAGTCTTGTCTTTCTGAGATATACACGAGGATTTGGTCAGCCACTCAGGGAGATTCGAGTCTTATTGAGTACTACATGCTTCTTACAAGCATATTTGAGGAACTCCTTATCTTTCAGACTGCATGTTGTTATAAACAAGTAGGCGAACGCGTTGAATGGCAAGTTTATCGATTTATATCATGATTGAATCCAAATATAAGCCGGTGAAAGATCATTTTCTAATGGCAGACACTTTACCGAGCCTTGAGACCATCTTTGGACGCTTACAGGAGTTTGGGGCTCCCATTCAGCAATCTACCATCTACACTGCTACAGAAACAACGACTCATTATACATCCTCAGGATATAGAGAGCGTCAAGGCGGCATGGGTCGAAACTTTAGACGTGGACGTGGTCGTGAATCTGGACGAGGGCGTAACCGTGGTCGTGGTCATGACTCCTCTGTTGCTTGGTATCTAGCTTGTGTGCACTGTGGACGCTGGAATTATACTTCTGACAGGTGCTGGGCAACTTTTGGCATGCAACCTAATGCCAATAATGCCTACGATGAAGCATCTTCTGATGTAATTGAAGATACATATGCTTAGCAAACTGGAGGGGTATACACCCCATTTACTGCTTCTGAATATACTCGTCTGCGACAACTGTTGCAACACCCTGCTTCCTCTGTTGGCAATAATATCGCCTCTGCCTCTTCTGCTAGTCTAGCTAGTAACTCATGTACAGTAGCAAACTTAGTCTCTACCTATAAACATGCATGGATTATTGACTCTGGAGTCTCTACCCATCTGACGGGAGAGGAAAACTTGCTCACGTCTTTCCAACCGTCCTCATCAGTGAAGATTGTTCGTGTTGCTAATAGGGATCATTCCCCAATTACTATTGTTGGTACTGTTGATTTCTCTCCCAAGCTGTGATTGAGAGATGCTCATTGTGTTCCTGCTTTTCCTCTTAGTCTCTTATCTGTACAAAAGCTATGTAGTGAACTTATCTGTCGTGTTATTTTTGAAGAGTTCTGCTGTTATTTTCAGGACATCCGGACGAGGCAAATCTTGGGTGGGCGACATGAGAGGAATGACATTTATTACCTTGACATCCCTTCTGATTCAAATTTTGCTGGTGCAGTATCCATCTCTGACGATCCTCTTATGTGGCACCTTCTTCTGGGTCATCCTTTTACCAAAGCTCTCTCCATGATGTTCCCTGAACTCTCGACGCTCAAACCCTTTGAGTGGGAGGCGTGTCATTTCGGGAAGCATCATAGAGCCTCCTTTCATGCACGGACTGTGCCTCGCCGTAGTTCTCATTTTTCTCTTGTTCATTGTGATATTTGGGGGACCCTGTCCGGTATGAACTCTACGTGGTCATTGATATTTTGTTGTCTTTGTGGATGACTACAATCGATTATCTTGGGTCTTCTTATTAAAGGAACAATCAGAAATTCATAACGTTGTCAAGAATTTCTTTTATTATGTCAAAAATATCTTCTCCACTACTATTAAAGTATTTCATTGTGATAATGCCTTGGAATTTACAAACAAAGCTCTGACGTCCTTTTTTGCCTCCCAGGGTGCCATCCATCAAAAAACTTACTCATATACCTCTCAACAGAATGGAGTAGCAGAGAGAAAACTAAGACATCTCCTTGATATTGTCCGCTCTCTTCTTACCCAAATGAAGGTTCCCAAGAATTATTGGGGAGATGCTATACTAATTGTTGTCCACCTTATAAACAAGGTCCCCTCGGCATCACTTAACGGCTCTACTCCTTTTGGCTTACTATATCCAAATAACCCACCCTTCCTTCTACCTCTACGGATTTTTGAATGCACATCATTTGTTCACAATTTTCATACTCCCGATAAATTATCTCCTTGTGCGATTAAATGTATTTTCCTGGGCTACTCTCAGACTCAAAAAGGATACAAATGTTATGATCCTTCTGTCCATCGGTATTACATATCTGCTGATGTCACATTCTTTGAACAAACTTCCTTCTTTACTTAAGACGTGTCGGATATACTATTAGACCTTCCGGCTCCACCTAGTGTGTATAAAAGAAATTATATCTCTTGTCTTGTTCATGTTCCTTTGTTGCAGGAGAATACGCCAACTTCAAATGCTCCCATCAACTTTGTCCTAGATGATCCTCAAGAGCTTCCTATTGCTCTACGCAGAACCAAGGGGCAATGTACACTTCATCCAATATCTCATTTCACGTCCACTGATAGATTATCATACTCTGACAAAAGATATGCAGATGCTCTTATGACAATTTCGGTTCCCAGAGATCATAATAGTGCACTGAAGGATTCTGGACGGCGAAAAGCAATGGATGAAGAAATGGGCGCTCTTAATTCTCGAAGGACATGGGATCTTGTACAATGTCCCCATGGAACAAAACATCTTGCCTGCTAATGGGTTTTTATTACAAAACAGTCTCCAGATGGCTCCACTGACAGATTGAAGGCAAGACTTGTGGCTAAAGGCTTTACACAGACATATGGAGTTGACTACTTCGAGACCTTCTCACCTGTTGCACGAATGGGATCCATACAGACCATCCTCTCAGTGGCAGTAAACAATAGTTGGAATATTTTTCAACTGGATGTCAAGAATGCATTTCTATATGGAGATATAGAGGAGGAGGTTTACATGATGCAACCTCCATGGTATGAAGTCGAGGGGGAGTATGTGTGCCGACTTCGCAAAGCAATCTATGGTCTGAAGCAAAGCCCGAGGGCATGGTTTGACAGACTAAGTACAGAAATTGGTACTCTGAGTTTCCAGAGAACTGCATCTGACTATTCTATTTTCATCCAAAAATGATCCTCTGGTACTGTTATACTTGTATATGTAGATGATATGGTTGCTACAAGTGACGATGATAAAGGGGTGCTGGAGACTAAGGCTTTTTTGCAAAAGATTTTTGTCACAAAGGACCTGGGACAACTTCGCTATTTTATGGGCATAGAAGTCTTACGTACCAAGAAGGGACTTCATATGTCACAAAGGAAGTACTGTCTAGATATACTAACTGAGGCTGTATTACTTGGATGCAAACCCTCTGGTATTCATGCAGAGCCAAGGAAACACTCTACCTCTGTTGATCCTCCATTTGAAGACAATACACGATACAGAAGCCTAGTTGGAAAGCTGTTGTATCTTACTGTTACTAGACTAGACATATCCTATGTTGTGATCAGAGCTAGCCAATACATGGAGAAACCCTGTTACAACCATTGGGAGGACGTTCTTCTAATCCTTCGATATATGAAGGAATCACCAGGACGCGACCTATTCTATGGGGTAAATGGATACACTGATGTTGTTGCTTATGCTGATGCTGATTATGCAAGCTCGCCTGAGGATCGTCGCTCTACTACGGGCTATGCTATGATGGTAAGAGGAAACCTTGTTAGTTGGAGGAGCAAGAAGCAGACTGTAATTTCCCGATCCAGTGCAGAGGCAGAATACAGGGCAATGGCTCAGGTTACATGTGAAATTAACTTGGCTACTGACTTTTCAGCAAGAACTCAGCATTGATATCACCACTCCTGTTCCTCTATACCGTGATAACAAATCTGCTACTTACATTGCCACTAATCCTGTATTCCATGAGAGAACCAAGCACATCAAAATTGACTGCCATTTCATTCGCGATGTTGTAGGAGGAGGCAAGATTGCTACACCACACATCTCGACAGATCTTCAGCTTGCAGACATATTTACAAAGGCCTTGTCAAAGAAGTGCCTTTCCTGGATTGCTTCCAAGTTGGACATGATCGATGGATATGCTCCAACTTGAAGGGGAGTGTTAGAGATTACAATAGATTGTGTTAGAGAGTGCAGTAGATTGCACTTAATATTCCTATGTAACCCCATCGAGGGTATTTATGTACTTCTCTCTTTTGAACTCTCTAGGGTTTAGTCTTATATAAGGACTCCTAGACCTCTTGAATAATTATCTCACAAAATTCCCTTCACACCATATATGATCGTTCCCCTCAGAATATAGAGCCATTTCAATTCAGCCACAAGGGGCCACATGATGGCAACCTCTTAAACTTTGGTTGGACCATCCTCGTTGTCAAACGCGTCCATGGAGTCCCAGAAATCACTCCACACCATTGTCGCTACTCTCTCCATGTTCGCCTTAACCCATACCCCCTAGCAACATGGCACACAAAGAAAACATGCTCGACACTCTCCTCTGCCCCTACACACCTCGTGCAGGTACCGTCACAATAAGGAAGGAATCGGGCTCTTCTATCCCTCATCATAAGACGTTTTCGTCGCAGCAACCAAAGGAAAATTCGGACTCGCAAAGGTACCTTCGGTACCTTCCATTGCCATAAGTCAGTGAATCGATTTGAGACCGGTGCCTCTAGAGAGCCCTATAAGACTTCTACAATGTGAACCACCCATCCGCCCATGACCAACGGTTAACATACCCATCCATCCCACCGCCAGATGGCAGTGCCTCAAGCATAAGCAAGAAATCCATAAATCGTTGTTCGGACAATTCAGTACGAAAGGGAGGTATCCCGCTACCGTTCTCCCAACAGTCTAGACTGACACATTGGTGTTAGCAGCCAATGTGTAAAGACGCGGGAAGCGACCCCTCAAGAGGCCCTGACCGGTCCAATCATTTCTTCAAATCTGAAATGGCGACCATCACCAAGAATAGGCCTAAAAAACGGGATTTTGACCATCTTGAGGGGGGGGGGGTCTTTGTAGGTTTGACCAAAATGGACTTACAATCCCCTTTGTTATAGTTATGTTCTTACTATTTGTATGATTTGTTGGTTTCATGTTTCCTCTCCAAAACTGATGCCTACACCTTGACCATCTTGAGGTTTACGCCATGCCTAATATACAGGAAACCATATTGACCTCTCACATTTTGAATTTCTGGTACAAGAATAGGTTTCAGAGAGTTAATTTCAATAAAGTGAGTAATCTGCCTCAGGACAACTGCCATTCTTTCAGTCGCCTCTCTCCACCCTCTTGACTGCGGGACCCTATCCACACACCTGGTGCAAATACTTACCAGATGAAATCCCAAGTAGGTTGAAGGGATAAACCCAGGAACCCTATAGAAGATACAAGTCTCGCCTCTTTCAGTTCCATGTGCTACGGTATGAAGTGGACTTGAGATGATTAACCACGAAGCCAAAGAAATATCAATTGCATATTAATGCTCTTCCCTCCGTCTAACCACCCTGAATGAAAAAGACGGTAAAATAGCGAGAGACATCAATGAAATCTAACGTAGAGTTAATAGAGTGAAAATGCAAGGTATATATGGCAAGCTGTCTCTTGCATTTGTTAGTCTCTTATTTAGTTTATATGGCAGCCTAGTATCAGTGCACTAGTTTTAATTATTTGTCAAAGGTAGTTTGTGTCAGCACTTTTTTTTGTTTTTATAAACCTCGGTCAAGCAAAATGACTTTTGAATTGACTGTACTTTTTGACAGGACTGCCAATTGAAGAAAATGTCAATGAAGTAAATGCTGGAGACTTTGATCCAATTGCCCATCATAACCACTTTTGCCCCTGGGTAAATGGAGACGTTGCTGCTGCTGGCACAGCGAGCAGCAGTAGCTCCAATTCGAGCACTCCTATTGCAGCTCACTGCGGGTGGCAGCTGACTTTGGATGCACTGGATGCATATCAATCCCTAGGCGGCTTCCTAAATCAGACAGCTGAATCAGCATCTGCAGCTTCACTTTATAAGGTATGTATTTTTGGATGCCTTGGTATTAGTGACATAAAACAGATTTTTTAGGTCCCCAAGCTCCACCTCTAACTGCGAACCAACTTCTTCCCTCTCCTCGGCCTCACCCCTTCCCTCATGTTATTGAATTTAGCTCCCATCTCCATCTAGGCTTACAATTCCTTTTTATCTTGATGTCATTTTTATCTTTATATCATTCTTCATAAAACCCATCAGATGCATGGTTGCTGAATGATAGCCAGGGTGGGTGAAGGCAACTTTGATATTGAAAGTTGTGAACATGCTATTATTTTCTATCTATTTATTTGGGGAGTGGGGGTAGTCCTTTAGAGACGGGTTTTTATTGTAAATTTGAAAAAAACTGTTTGATCATTGATATTCTTATTGGAGGGCACCACATATCTATAAGTTATGTTTATTTTCCTGGCTTCAAAGAACTACTACTTGTTAAGCAAGCAGCACTATAAAAAGAAGGGTGCAAAAACAATCTAGGACGTCTAACATGTGTTTGTGCTGTAAATCTAGTCTTTAATATTGTTTTTCAGGACAAGTACGTTAGTCATAGCCAGAAACTCTTGGCACGGAGCTCTGCAAGCAAAAATCATGGACGCCGCTGAACCATGATCCAGTGTATCAGTGCAAACTGCAACTCCTGCGGTATCTTGTTCTGCTCAGTTCTTTCTGTATTTGAAGTGGGGCCACTATGCCAGAAAGTCATCTCATTATTTAATCTTCTGCTCAGTTTTTGTTTATTCTTCTGTTGGCAATGCAATCAGGATTAACACTTGGCTTCTGAAGCTCAATGTTGTTGCTGGCATTGGCATGTGACCCTAACGAAAATCATTTTGAATAAGATATTGTATCTTTTCCCCCAAAAAATGGAAGAAAAAATATGGCATGTTACTGATTGCTCCAAACTTTGGGATGGCCTCAAGCATGCTTGACCTTGTGAATTCAGTCCTGGGGAGTTCAGGGTGCCAAGTGTGTGTGGCCGCCATTGTTTGTGAATTGTTGAATATTCATTAGGAAGAGATGTAATTTATAAATACTCATTGTAACAGGCTTTCTGTCTGAATCCTTCCTATTGTTTTGACTCAAAGCATCTTAAGTATTTCCCTTTACCTTGTTTGATTCTGCTGTCCACTTTGTGGCATGCCATGCTTGTGTTGGGTTCTCTAGCAGATGGTCTTGTTGGCTAACCATAGTATAACTACATGTTCAGCAAGGGAAAGCTTTTGCAGCAAGTCAAGTGTTTCCGATTGTTGATGTTCCATGGAACATGGCACGAATTTTTTTATGACCGACCTAATTTGACTTGCGGGAAGATGCTGCAGATGCCAACCTGAAGAAGGTTTCTTTTAGCATGTCTTTTTATTGGATCATGATGATTTTCACTCGTTTTATGGGACACTATCGCAACATGTGCCGTTGTAGAAATTTGTCTTGATCATCCTATTTGCAGTAGCTTTCTCTTCTAGTACTCATGCTATCTTCAGCTTTGCTAATATTTGGTGGTGACAGCCATGAAGGAGGAAATAACGCATTTGGACCTGTAGGCTATCCCATGAACCCCTTTTGGGGAATCATTGCTTGATCAGTGTCATTTGAGTCTTCTGGAGCACCCAATCCTATGTAAGTTACCGGGTAAATGCTTGATGCTCATTGATTCTTTATGCATGATAATTTACTGTCGGTAAAGAAAGGGGCATCATGGGCTTCCTCAGTGTCTTCATATCTGTAGATGAAGGGATGCAGGTTTAGGAAAAACCAACAAAAGATCAGTAGATTAAAATGGCCAGCTTCCATCATGCCTAAAGAAAGACTTGTCTAACATGGCAATAACTATCGGCAGTCTCAACAAGGAGTTGAGACTCCCTGCTTGTGTTAAAGCAATCATCGGTTTATTTTTGGCATGACTAGCCAATTCATGCAGAGAAGCGAAAAAAATCAGATGGTAGCAACTTTGCATTATAGAGTCAAGAGATTTTTTTGCGATGGCTCGAGTATCAATGGAAGTTCCTTAAAAGATCGTGGCACATCTTGCTTTCCAAACAAGCCACTAAAATCTAGTTATTATTCCGAAAATCGCAAGTAGAAACTAACCTCGGAATGAAATCAGCTGGACTAAATTAATAGCACCTTGTCTATCGCACGAGCGAGCATGCTTCGCTAACAAACGTTTTGGAGGGATTTTGGATAGAGAAGCTGATCCGGTCCACCATAATTTTCATGGTGAATCTGATTTTATAATATTGAAAACAACACATGATGGTTTGTGACAAAATCCGTGGCCTAAATGACGTTAGGAAATCCTTAACTTAGAGTCTTCCAAACCCATGATCCTAATCCTTGAAAATGTCGCAACGTTGACATCATCACTAATTAGAACATCAAACTATACATAGAAAGAGGGAAGGGACCTCGACTCCAGTAGGCCTTTTGATTCGCTTCTTCCTTCACGCAAGCGTTCGGTTCCCCCCCACCCCCTCCCATCCGCTTTTTTAACTGAGGGAATTGGAGATGGAAATGCTTAGGTCCATCTCATTCATCCCTTGAAGCTCCCGCGCTAGTTCGACTAAGTATTGCAAACGCAAGAAAGTGGTCCTGACTTAGTAGACCTAACCAGCTTAATATATTCCAGTGGTGATCCATGGCCTTCGACGAGGCGATCGAATGATTATCTTAGCCCAATCTAGTAATGCAAGCCATCCGCGGTTGCATCGCATACCTAGCTAAAGTATAATTAGCAAAACTATGAGCGGAACTAATTATTAGAATGCACGAGAAGAGCTTGTAGTCATTTAGGGCATCAAAGACGCGTATAAAGAGGGAGGTCGGAGATATGGGGAGCACGCTGGTTGATTTCGGAAACATGTCATTTTCGGAAAAATCATACCTTTCGACGCGTTTTGCCCTTTTTCAAAAGGAGTGTGTAGATAGGACTTCCCAATCCCTCAGGGATGACTGGTTCTTAGGCCTGGAAAGCGGGAGGAAGAACCCTAGGGTATCCTGGAAAGTAAGGACTATGACGGATTCTCTGAGAGACCCCCATAAGCCACACACACACACTCTTAGACACCTACTTCTCTGAAGTTGAGGAAAAGACGGGTCCGAGGTATGTAAACAAAACTTTAGTTGACTCCAATTACTTATGCTCGATCAAGGAAGCTCCTTTGAACTTCAATTGACATATTCACAGGAAGCTGCCGTAGATCATCACTCCCTTTCACGATTGGGCAACTTAAATAACAACACCACTTAGAATTTCATGCCCAAACCTCCTCTGAGAACTAGCCTAACACTCCATCAACAACCCAAAATCTGTTAGGATCAGGGTCATATTAGGATTAGCAATTCTAATGGATGGGACTCCTAATCCTAATAGTAGTTGAGTTGTATTCTATTTTTAGTCTTGATGGGAATATGACGAGGTTGTAATTAGGTTATACATGGAGAAGGATGGCGGCATTGCCTCCACAACGTAGCAAGAAGGAATGTCACAAGAGAAAAAGAGTGGGAGAGAAGAGAAAAGAGAGAATGAGGGAAGGGTGAGAGTTGTACCCGTTGTACATCTTAGTGATTTTCTTCTTAGGTGGTCGCGAGAGGTGACCGACCATCATCATATCTAGTTCTCTTTTTCATCATGTGCTTTCATGGTGGTGGGTGATTGTGCATTCGCATCCGTATCCAGAGGTTCATCCAGCATCCGAGCAGAGGTCATATTAGGTGGTTCGTGTTCTAACAACTAGTATCAGAACCTGGTTTGACAACACCGAGGGATATGATGTGACATATCAGATAGAGGTTCGATGTCAAGGAGACGACGTGACACAATAGGTGCGCCTTCTTTAGAGGCTATGAAGAATCAATGATTACAGTGAACCATTGAGATCGGGAGCATCCAGAATCTAATTGAGTAATACAGGAGTCCAGATAGGGGTTTTTGAATACTTCGGACGAGATGGATGTTCGAATCGGGAGTATTATACTCATATTTTTAGATCATGCAAGAGGTACGATAACAAAGCAGGTGCGAGAGGTGCATCATTCTCCATAGAACCCTTCAACAGGAAGAATGACTTAACCTTATGGAAACAATGAGTGAAGAATGTACTCACGCTAGAAGGACTTGTAAAAACACTCTAGGATAAAGAAAAGAAGCCAGCGAAGATGAAAGAGGAAGAGTGGAATGAGATGAGGGATCTCGCGAACAATACAATACAATACAAATGTTCTTGGCAGACAATACTCTTTGCGAAGTCATCAACTTGGAGGATTCATTGGAGGTTTGGATCAAGCTCGAGGGATGATACAAGTCCAAATATTTGACGAACTGGCTATTGATGAAGAAGGAGCTCTATGTTTTGAAGCTCGAAGTGCACTTAGATCAATTCAACCAGATTTTGACAGATGTGCTTACACTTGGGACGAAGAATACGGAAGGAGAATTTCTCTTCAAGGAGGAGGTAAAGCACTGATCTTGCTGAGTTCCCTCCACCTTCCGATGATCATATAGTGACGACGTTGCTCTATGGGAAGGAAACCATCTCATTAGATGAGACAGTTGCTTCGCTACTTATGAACGAGTCTCGATGGAGATCGACGGATGAGGCAACAAATGATGAAGGTCATGTGCTGGCAAATGAGGGTAGACGTTCAAGATCAAGGGAGATAGGATTCAGAGGTCGATCCAAGTCATGAGGTCTGATCAGATGCTTCTATTATGATAAGGAGGGTCACAAAATAGCCGATTGTTCGAGACGTAAGGAGAAACGAAAGAGAAGATTGGTGATTCTAAATCTAACCAAGAGGATTCCAACACAGTCTGTGAGGGAGACTTGCTAGCATGCTCTAGGGATATTAAGGTAGATTGAGGATGGCTTCTGGACTCGGCATGTTCAGATCACATGTTCTCATCCAGTGAACAGTTCATTGCATATCAAACATGCAATGATGGTACGAACACGTTGGGAGGTGGAGAGGTTTACCACGTCAAGGGAAATGGATCGGTGTAATTCCACATGTTTGATGGAGTAGTACAAACTCTGACCGGTATCATACACATTCCTACAACCTAGAATTCACAAGCAACGATCGAGTCACGAGGACATCGAGTCATCATTGAAGAGGGAGTTCTCCGAACGAGCAAGGGAGCACGCATGATGATGTGTGGGATGAGGATGCTGAACATGGTGTATAGGCTCGATGAAAGGGTCATGACAAGTTGTTATTCCCAGGATAAGTAGCATGACGAGAGAGCGGAAGGTTATGGCATCTCTGTTGTAGAAGTACGCAACAAGGAGAAGCGAGTGTGATTCGCTTTACAGAAGATGCAGGTACAATATCTAATAACGAGAGATTCGTGGTGTTGCAACAAGAGGCACATTTTTTAGCTATGCGAGCATCATGCCAGAGAGGGGGTACGTCGAGAGCACCCAGCAACGGGTGCGTCACCCAGAATCAATGAGATCCTGCTAACAAGACTTGCAGATGACGAGAATGACTCTGTGCAGACTCAAGACGATGAAGAGATCGTGTGGAATTCAACTTAAGGGGGAGATTGTTAAGATTAGGAATCTTAACAGATGAGACTCCTAGAAAAGCTTGAACATGAGTGCTTGATGTATGGAAACTATGTAAAAGGGGCGAAAGAGGAGGTGCAGATCTCGTGGGGTACGTCCAGACAAGCACGAGTCACAGGAGAGCAGAAGTGCAAGCCTCAGCGAAAATGCACAAGCCAGAGCAAGTCGGATGTTCCGAAGGCCCCTGCTCGAGTGAAAGGAACATCCCAGAAAAAAATCCCTCCCTTCTCTCTGACAGGGAAAGAGAGCTACCTGGTGACCCTCCATCAATGCATTCCCTAAGGGTCGGAGGTGGGCGAGCAACGAACACTATGGGGTTGTAGTTGGGCTATATAGAGAGAGAGAGGGATGGAGGCATTGCTTCCACAACATAGGAAGAGGGAATACCATTAGAGAAAAAGAAGAGTGGGTGAGAAGAGAAAAGAGAAGGTGAGGGAACGGTGAGAGTTGTACTCGTTCTATACCTTAGTGATTTCCTTCTCCGATGGTCGCGATAGGTGAATGACCATCATCATATTTAGCTGTATTTTTCTTCACGTGACATTGTGGCTGTGGGTGATTGCGCATCCGCAACCGTATCCGTGCGTCCATCCGATATCCGAGTAGAGGCCATATCAGTTGGTTGTTATCCCAACAAGTTCATCCTCCACCATTATGGAAGCATCTTCCTTTGACACCAAATTCTGGATGACCAAGTCAGATCGCCTTGGCTTGATGGCGCCTCTTGAAAGCGAGATGTGCCCGGACTTGTAAGGGCACATTCATATGCTCGAGTCTACTCGATAAAATTGCTTCTTTTATCTTCAACATGAGATTAATCAAGTAACATATCTTTTGTGTTGATTTGTGTCCAACCATGCAGTTAATCTCGAAGCCTTCATCTACATCCTCTCGTTGCTTCGGCAACCTCATCTATTATGGGAGTTGTGGGATGGAGGAGGAATTGTTGGGAAGGGTGTGAGACGGGATGGTGAATAGGGGGAGATGGCGAACGGCAAGGGAGAATAAAGAAGAAGAAAGAAGTGTGAGGAGGCTAAAGACATCGTAAAAGTTTGAAGGATCAATTGATAAAAATCTCTATTATATTTCCTCTCTTACGATTAAACTTAAAGGTTTAACCAACAAGCAAGGCATTTGCTGTGTAAAAATGAAGCAATTATCTAAGGGTCGTTGTTAATTTCGAATATAAAGAGGATAAGATGTGATTATAAAACCATATAGGGATACAAATTAGGAGAAAATTATTGGGACTTCCATCAAATAAGTGTTTGAAATGTGCCAATGACCTTACCTTGTTTCAAAAACTCCCAAGTACTTAAACATGTCTCTTTTTCAAACTACATGTATTACATACATATTTGTGTAATTGTAAGTATCTTAATAATGGTAAGGAAACTTTAGGTATGGTTGCAAGGCTGGAAGACTTTAACCCCTCATTTTTTAGTCAAATATTCGAAGGGATGCCCTACACCCCAACATAGTGACCCGATAGAAAGGCGCGCTTGTTAGCTTATTGCTTAGAAGGTAAACTATGACCAATTCAGAGGGAGCAAAAATATGATGGAATAAAGGGTTATTGTAGTTTATCCTTCATTTTTTTGTTGGGAATTCTCCAAATTCATAATTGGTTGTTCTTATAACTAGCATTAAATCATTTTTTCTTAAAATGATTTAATGAAAGGTAAAGTACTTACTATTCTCCAGCTGATCTCTGTAACAATATTTATTTTTTATCAGACAACTTGTCCAGATGAATTTCAACTGCCAACTTTTGCAGCCAGGACAAGCGTAAACAATAATTAATCTCTATATTATTGTATTTACTACGAATAAAAATTCCATTCAATTCGGTTGTTCTTCGAGGGTGAAGGAAGAAAAGGCTGCAATCCTTGAAACTTAGCAATATGGCATTTACAAAATCTCTAATACGTTCTGAACATGATCTTACAACTTACAGGGACAGGTAGTAGAAAGAGCAAACCTCGCCTGCCCTTAAGGAAGACAAATTATCCATTTGGAATGGTATTAGTATATTCACAACCCTCGTCATATCCAAGGCTTACTTTACAATCTCCAAAAGAGAGAAGAAATGGGAACATGACTCCAAATTACAACGGCACATAAGCTTTAACAACAAAGTGGAAGAAGAGAAGCTTGGGATTGATTCTTATTTGTGGCAGACTTGTCTGGATTCACAACAAGACCTGAGGCAGATCACACAAAAGGCACACAATTCCGCTACCGCGGATTGTGGGGAGTTGAACCCTTACTGGAATAAACATCCACTCACAAGTATTTGATCAGAAGATAGATAGCAACAATAAGAATGACGATACCAATCACCGCGAGAAGCATGTTCATGCATGAGCACCCGTTTCTTGTGTTCCTGTTGAGGATTGCTAGCCTCTTCTGCATCCTCTGCATAAATATTTGAGACAAGGGATCAAGGGTTAGACTCAGTGGATGGTATAAATGACATCAAATGGCCCAGCAAATTATACATCAACCAGCAGTAAAGAATATGATCAGGATTAAAATGAAATTCTGAGCTGGATGACGAGCTACAGAACTAAGGATCCGTGTATCCATGGTGAGCAAACCATTTCCATTGTTAACAGGTGTCGCAAATTCATTTTCGAGGACAACACGCTCATTCTTAGCAACACCATTTCCTGAGCACCAAACCGATCTTCGACCCTTCTAAGCCTCTGACCACAATATATCATATTAGTTAAAACTTAGAAGATTCATTTTACAGGTTTCGTCTTACCATTTCACCCTCCTTGTATCACCATCCTCATGCGCACCATATATTTTTGATCCCGCTCGTTCATCTTCCCTACCACCTCCTAGAGAAAAAGTTCCTTTCATCATACCAAATTTCATTTATCATACTAGAATCGCACCTTCCCTTCATATAATTCATTATGTCGGTTCCATATAACCCACTTCAATGGTCTGGTGGTAGTGCAATGCACCTACCACCCAAAAGACCATGGTTCAAATCCTTCCTTGTAGGGGTTGCGTTAGGTAGCCGACAGCCAGCGTAGATGGATATTTCAACATAGATTTGAGCAAGAATCCATGTAACCAACCATAATTAAACTGGGAGAAGACTTCGGCATTTCTTTTTTCTATTCCACATATCGCCCATTCTTCATGACCTAATTATCCTGTTATTATAGTAGTTATACATGGTTATTATGGATCGTTGGTTGCCATGAGTAAATCTTGGCAGAACCAATTCTACATCACATATTTTCCCTACCGAAAAAACAAGAGGTCAAACTTAGGAAACTGATGTGTAAAGAAACAAGAAGCTCTATATGGTATATGTTTAAAAATACATTCTCGAGGCGGATGCAAAAAAACAATAATGAGACTAGTATTGGAAAGAAAGATGATTGTTGGATTGTCAATAAAAAAGCATTTATGTGACTATCTAATGCTAATATGGATGCATTGAGTTGCTTGTATATGGGTAAATGGTTCATGGGTGAGGATTCACTTACCCATTTGGAGACTTGTATGTAACTCGCCTCATCCACCTAATTTTTTACACAGAAAAGAATGAAAAAAAATGCCCTAGTTGCTGTGAGCAACAAGGATAATTTTCCGTCATTTTTTCCTTCCGGTGAGGAGGGTTTCCACGTTAACCAATGTCTCTTTTTCTTGCTTGATTTACTACATGGTATTAGAGTCTTGTCAAGGCATTGGATTGAAGTCTTGGTTTCTCGGGGCTGTTCGACTCACGTCAAAATTATTGCCTGAAAAAGCTTCAACCATAAGCACGAGCTCCCGATGGCTGGTTGCCCTTTGATCACCACCACCTCCTCCAACCGAGCACCCATCAACAACACGAAACCGACCATTTCTTTCCAGCACTTCACCCAAAGACTCGGGTGTTCGCTTGATCGTGGCCAAATCCCAGTAGTGTAAAAAGAACCCCAACACCAGTGCTTGCTATCAATCTCCATGTTGCCAAAACCGTTAAGAAAATGAGGCTGGCAATACTTGATAGACTTCAAGAAGCCCACCAAACCCGCAACGACCATGGACCTTGCTTCATCTGCGAATATCTCTCAAAGGCACAACATCGACCATCTAGCAAGATAGCATCAAAGCCAACACCCTCGTCGCTCGCCTTGTCCACAAGCGCCTTCATCATACGGAGGTCTTCCACTCCCCCCTCCCCCCCCCCCCCCCCCCCCGAACCCCCAATCACGACACCCAAAAGAGTAGGGGTTCTGTGGCCATTGTCTTCATTCTTTTATCACCGTAGATACAACGTCAAAATCCCAAGTATAATTTCCAGAACTTGGTGTTAGCATGATGCGTGAGTATATACACCAGCATGTCAAGTAACCAACCGCTTGAACACTTCAAAAATGTAAGCACACAAGGGCATGTATTAGAACTTCTCTTCTAATTTGAAAGAGACTCTAGAGTGGATGCAAAAAAATGAGCCCCTACCCACTTATTATATACACAAGGTGGGGAAACCAAATAGATGTCGCACTCCTGAGAGGAAGGTTCCGTCTTGATCCCGCTGAATGCATATTCTGCTCCTGTTGCAGCTGCTACTATTACATGTACAATCGATACAAGACTCTACGCCTTCCCATAGACCCTTCATGTTCCCAAGTAACTCTTTACATGCCTTGGCTCCTATGTTTCACACTCTGCAACCGATGCCATGTAGCCCGCTTCGTCAGCTTACCAGGCTATCTATCACGTCATCAACCATGCCATATGCCACATCACGAGTGGGTCCCACGCTCCTACATAGACTGTTGCAACTCTATTGCATGCAAGTCTAATCCCCGTGATGTAAATGTGTCACATGCCTCCCCACCCGATCCATTAGGTGTTCGCGACTAATCCTATGTCTCTAAGAAGGCTTCAATGATATCCTTGAACTGCCATAGGGTTGTATGATGTCTCTAACTTGCTCCCTCTGGGAGTCCCTTCCATTTGACAAGGAAGAAGATCCCCAGGTTCTTTTTGCTTTGGCCCTCCACGTGCCTGCCAAGTATCTTCTAAGTCACAATGTCGTGCTAAACAGGGATATTAGGAGGGGTACGTTTCAATGCCCTCTTGGTGTTATCTTCTTCATCTGGATATTCATTGTTTCATACTTCAAGAAACATTCATAGAACACGGGATACAACTTAAGTCTTTCTAGAAGACGTGGTTGGTAATCGAGCAATCCCATGCGTCGAATTATCTCAATGGTGCCATTGTAACAAGGAATGAGACCCTTGTGGTTGTCTTGCTCAAAATCTTCTTCCGAATCCGGCCATAAACTTCAGGAGCACCTTGTCTCCAACCTGGAACTCGACCGGTCGATGGCTCTTTTCGAACACCTTCATTTTGTGTTGAGCGTAAGTCGATGCATCCTTCACTTACTTCCATAGATCATGCATTTGCCGTGCAAAATGGTATGCATCGAGACACCAACCTTGGTTGTTATACATAGCCAATCCTTGATATCATGTCATGGGTAGCATGTCCATCACAATCTCGAACTCTGACACATGGCGGAAGTTTGTTGCATGTTGTAGCAGAATTGGACAATGTCCAGTAAGCTCACCCAATTGTGTTGATGACAATCAAAACATGCCTCAAGTACCCTTCCTTTGTGCATTGATCTGCTTCGGCTATCCATCTATTTGCGGGCATTTGCTGGTAGAGAATTCGAAATCTAAACCCAGTATCTCAAACATGATCATCCAGAATCGACATGTGAGTCATTCATCACAATTACTTACAATGGTTGTCGACGTGCCCCAGTGCTTCACTACATTCTGCGTGAATTGCTTCATTGTGGTCTCTGTCATGCACTCTTGCAGTGCTGGTACGAAGATCACATCTTTGACCATAAGTAGCTTGAGGAGAGGAAAGCAAGTGAGTGGATGTCCAGCCCACGGTGTATCACGTGCCTCCTTTAGCAATACCTTCTTAAGTCAATGCTCAAGGGAATATAGGGCCTCGTGTCTTCACGTAGAGGGCACCTTCGTCTACCAAAAATCTTCGGACTTCCTGTATTCACGCATTGCACCAAAGGTGTTGTGATCGGGTCCCCATGTATCTCCTCCCAAATGTGCTCAAGCATGTCTCCCGAATCATTGTGACCTTCGGATCCTCCGAATCGTCCTTCCTTGAGAGAGTGTTTGCTAGTTGGTTGGTCCGCCCAAGCTTGTAGCGAAGCTCGAAGTCGAACTTTGCAAGAAAGTTGTGCCATCGCACCTGCTTAGGAGTTAGCTTCTTCTGTGTGGCAAAGCAGTTCATCCCCATGTTATTTGTCTACACCACGAACTTTTACCTAAGAAGATCGTGGTGTTGTGTCCTCCGATGATGTACCACAACCATCATCTCCTCATGTACAAAGCATGTCCTCTCTGTTGCATTCAACTTGCACCTTTCATATACCACATGGTGCCCATCATGCACCAGTACACCTCCAACTGCATAATCTAACGCGTCGGAGTGGACTTCGAATGACTTCTTGAAGTCTGGAAGCTATAGAGTTGGCTCTTTTACCATCACCCTTTTTGAAGTCATTGGAATGCCCCATGGTATTCATGTGTTCATCTCCAAGGCTAATCCTTCCGAAGTAGGTCTGCGAGGCATGCCGCCTTCTAGGGAATATCCCTCGATGAATTTTCTATAGTAGTTCACCAACCCGAGGAAGGATCCCAACTCTATCGCCTTTATACGGGTTGCCCACTTTTTAATAACATGAGTCTTCATGGGCTCCATCTCTATCATGCATCCATGAGCGATATGCCCGAAGAAGGAGATGGTCCCATGACAAAAAAGGCACACTTCTCCTGCTTCAAATACAACCAATGTTACCTCAACTTCTCTAGCACCAACTGCAGATGCTTGATACTTGACCCAATGTGACTAGCGTAAGCATGTCATATCAACTTACTATGAGGATCATGATTGTCATATACAAAATTAGATCCGCTAGACATAAAAACAATATGAATTTGGACATTCGAATCAAATGCATTCATATTACCTTCTTTAAAACATAGATGGATCAATAATTCAAATAATATATCATGAAAGAAATCAATTCATGTGACCCTTTCAAGGAAACATATACAAAGAAAAACAGATCTGACCAAAATGACCAACAACTTTAGGCTCATTATGTCAAAAACAAAAAAAAAAACAAGAAATGTACCACCATTGAAATAACTTCTAATTTTTTGATTTCCACTTTTGACACCCTTTAACACAATAATCTGAGAACCCTACGGCAAGACACACCACTTGAGCAACAACAATGTGTGTAATCAAATTGCTTAGCATGTAATCAAAGACGAAGATCACCATATAATAACGATAAAAAGAATAAGACAGTAATACAAATGCACTAAATCTTATCTTGATCTCTTGATATTATCAATAATGTTTGGACTTGCGCATACAAATGAATTTATACAGATAAATAAGTAAATTCCTTATCACCCGCCGCCGGCATAAAAGAGCATGATCCATATCCTATACCCTCGTCTCATATCTTGGCTTTTGACAAAACTTGTATCTTCTTATCAAATTTTCTTTAATTACACACAAGGGTCACGTTAACAAAACACACCCCAAGCCTTTGTTTTAAGAATGACAAATTTATCGATAGGCACTCATATTATTGCATCTTTGCAATTAACAGAATTGACAAAGATATTTAGCTAAAGCCTCAACAATGAAGACAAAGTTCTAGTTAAATTGACTAAAATGCGACTTCAAAAAATAATTACTCAAGTGTCTTTTCTCACTTGAATTTGAAGGTACAAAATCTCATGAATATGTAGGCATGCATACATGTCCTTTTGAAAGTATCTTCTCCGCTCAAATTGCCATTTCACACAAATACCCCGAGATAGTTCTCTATTGGCTATTTATTGATTGATCGCTTTTCACTATTGGATATTTGACTAGTCGATTAGTTTACGTCACATGATCGATCATTTTTCACTATTGATTGAATCTTGATCATCACTTTTTGTCAATGTCTATTTGTTGACAGATCGCTTTTTAAACGAATCTCCTAAGAATCAATTGATTGATCAATCACCTCCATCCAATTAATCAATCATATACTTTGATCAATCATTTTGTTCAGACTGGTCGATTAACTGAAATTTTCAAGAAAGTGTTTAACTTAGATTTCATTCCTGATTTGACACCAGTGGCTCAAATAAGACTTAACAGTTATACTTCAATTATATATGGATTCCCTCATTCTCAACACATTGAAAATACATTTAGCGAGTTCTTGCAGCTCTTAGAGGACCTCTCCAGATATAGATCCTGAGATGGGTCGTGATCATTGGACTTGACGAGATGAGACTTTCTCAGTTTGGCATTCATATTGGACTCTCACCACCAATATGGCCTTTGATCTTGGGGTCTGGGAATGTGATTGTAACCTCATCTGAACCCTTCATAATCCTACAAAGATTTGCGTGTTTTTGAGGTTGCATCGAATTCGAGGAGAGCAGCTATTTATCAAGGTTCATTGGTCAATATTTGTTCAGGACCTCAGGTTGATGATTGTAGTTGCTCCTTTTGTGTTGCTTCGCCTAAGAATTTGGAGCGTCTCTTTATTCCAGGGTATGTGTTCGTGATATATGGCTCAAACAAACTTCTGAAACTCTCTTGTTAAGGGTCAAGTTCAGATCAATGGTTGCGTGCTTGAGGCCTATTGTTGTTTTATGCATGACTTGGATTCCCCTCTAGCGTATAGGTCCTAGGAAAATGTTGTTCATACTAAAACGCACGTGATTGCAATGAAGGGAGCAGCATTTAACTAAAGTTCGTTGTTAGAGATATGTTCAGGTCAGTGATTGTAGTTGCTCATTGGGTGTTGCTTCGCCTGACAATTTGGAATCTCTTTATTCCTGTGCATGTGATCATGAGATATGGGCTCACACAAACTAATGGAACTCTCTTGTTCAGGAGAATCAGGACCATTTCAGATTAATTGTTGAACATTTGAGGCCTATTGTTGTGTTATAAGCGATCTGATTACCTGTAATGGGGTCATCTTTCAAGCGGTGGTTCTATGAAAAATGCTGCCCATACTACCCGAACTTTTCTCAAGTCACTTGTAATTGTTTTCCCCTTTTTTAGTACCATAATATATGAGGCGGTCACCAGCCACAAGTGATTCCCTCTTTTTTGCATTAAAACGAAAATAAATATAATAATCATGATGAAAAATAACTTTTCCTTTTAATTTCTGGATTACATGAGTATTTATCTTTTTACATTTTGCTAGCAATATGGATCAGTTTTGTAGACCCGTGTATCATAGAACCATGAAAATAATTTTCCTATGCAGAAAAGGCGCCATTCTTGCAAAGGGAACTTCACGATGCTCTAGATGACTTCCGATTAGGAACACAAACGTTGAGGGTTCAGATAAAAAAATAAAGATATAGCTGTTGCCGGGACTATATCTTTATCTGTTCTTTATCTATATATGAATACAGTTTTTAACATGCATAAAAAAGTGTGGGACTGTATCCTTGTCACATCAACATCACAATTTTGAATGAGTCATATACGTTGTCTTTTGACATACTTTTTTACATCTGTTATCATGTATAACATTTTATGGTGCATGACAATGTATTTCCAAGATGGCTTATGATTGACCATTTCGTTTGACAATTATGTTTTAGTTTCACAGGAGTCGTTAAAATTTCGAGAGGGATCTAAGAGCTTGCTTATGGTTTCTTTTAGAAAAAAATCATATGGTTTCTTTAAATGAAAAGGGTTGTGTTAAAGTTAATATAGATGTTTTTTCACTGCATTATATTATGAATTATAGGGGATAGAAAAGTAGTTACTCTCCCATGGCTTCTTAGAGACCATGAAATCAAGTCCTATAACTGACAGATTTATTCAATAACTGCTTTTGGAAGGACCATCCTATTCCCTTTATGAAGAAGGACGAGAACAAACAGAGTCTGACGTGTGAATCCAGAACCGTGTCTATATTATAATGCATGTAGGATACATGGTAACCACTGTACAGAACCTGCATCTATAAATCCTTAAATAAATGCCCATGTACATGTGGAGATACGCACGTAAGAACATTTCCTTACAAGTGTTCCCATTTTATTTCTGCACCAATTCCCTATAACAAATCATTGTTTCTATTCTCAAAAAGGCGCAGAAATGCATTTCATTTCTTTCAAGATCTTATGGGAAACTTGTTATTGTAAGAGCATTTCCTTACAAGTGTTCCCATTTTATTTCTGCACCGATTCCCTATAACAAATCATTGTTTCTGTTCTCACAAAGGCACAGAAATGCATTTCATTTCTTTCAAGATCTTACGAGACACTTATTGACATGAATGCAATCATTTATTTGCATAAAAAAATGAATGCAATCAATTATGTGACAACGAAAATAGATAACAAATGAATTTTCTATATTACCCAATTGGAATTCTTCCCACTAGATGAGATTTCAATGAACTCGAATTAGATAAGTACCTGTATCCGAGAATCTGTTGATTCCACGTGTTGATCCAGGTTGCCCTTTTAGGAAAATCAATGTCAGAGTAAATAAGTAAACTTGGCCAAGAATGTCAATGTTTTTTCCTTTTTGAAACACATGTAAACAGCAAGCACACATAGATAACTCTTACAATGAGCCTTGTGTGAAGATCCAATTCTTCATTAACAGCCAATGCAATGTGCTTTGTACTTAATACTGTCTCCTCCAACTTTTCAAGACCCTCGTCTTGCTCTGCAGAGTATTACAAAATACTTCAGCAAACGAAAAACATAGCACTGGCATTAGACTGATTATACGAGAAACTTGGTAGTCAAGTACCCTTCATTATCTGCCTCTGCAGGCCAACAATCCCGTAGTTGTCCAGGCCTTCAGTTCTCTTTATCTCATCAACTTGTGATCTGCTGGGCCCCAGCAAATCCTCTCTAAACTTAACAGAACACCGATGTCACTTTCATCGAATTAAAGGGTTAATGCTAATAGTCTTCTTCATAGGCCTCATCCTTCCGTAAATGGTTGCAAAACTAATTGGACGATCATTTATAGGTCATCCATAATTAAACAAAAACGAGGGATCTCATTATTCCTTGGAGGGTAACAGTGGGAACACATCAAGAAGATGTGATGACGACTGTGCAGATCACATCTTCTTGATGTTTGCATGTAAATCATTTGAAATAACCTTGGGCACTAGCGATAGACAGCTGGATAATCTTTTGCCCAATTTGACAACATACTGAATAATTTGCGAGGCCTTTTTTCACATCTCTTTCGTAGTATATGAGATTGTTATGTATTGTTCTATGTTTTTGTACCAAAGTCAGACAAGAGCATTCATCCTTGCTACACAGTCCAGTAGCAAGTACTGTAGCACAAGCATTTTACCTACAGTTTGCTATAAGAAAAAACACAGAAGAACCATTGTCTATGAAGAGATTATATGCAGAGAGTTAGATATCTACAAGCAACCATACCAAGTTCAGTCCAATCCAATCACCCAAACAGATGATGTCTTGATGAGTTCTTTAGTCATTCTCGAAACAGATTTTATTAGTTAAATCCAACATAAGAACTTTGGAAGCTAGACACAGTCGTCATGTGTAAAATTCACAAATGTGAATCTACAAACTGAGCAAATAGTTTTACATTATAAACCATGGTTGTGATGTGTAAGTACTTCTAAACAAGTTTTTTTAAATATTGTCTGTTTGATATAAATGATGTTTGTGATCAAGTCATTAAAAGTGTTAAAAAGGTAAACTTGCCCTCCAAATATGGTTAGACATATAGTAAGAAAATAAAATTTTAAATAAATCATGGTTTACGATGTTAAACAAAAGCATGTTTTACGATTCAAGCATAGTTCAAAACCTACTTTATAGGAAACCAAACAGATTTATTTAAGGAAATTTTGTTTTAATTATTGATTTGGCTTATATTTAACTCAGTCATGGTCAGTCCCAAACTCGGGTAAATAAGGAAGGTTGCGCGCATTAGGTAGTCGACAGCCAGCGCAAGAGAGACAAATTCCTAAGTAGTGTTTTTTAAGAACACTATTTAGGAATTCCTCACAAAATAGTTCAGATTTTTTCAACATGGATTTAAGTAAACATTTAGATTTCCTTGGGGAATTCCTTACTAGTAATGTGTTGCATGGCCCGCGAATGCAATGAGAAGTTGGTAAGGACCGTCATCCGGATGTAGTTCAAAATTTGCAAGGGTTCTCGCATGAGGAACACATGCGGGTAAATAAGCTAGTTCCGTTGCATCGTATCGCTCATATGCAGTCCAAAATTTGCAACGGTTCTCATATAAAAGACACATGTGATTATGGGATTCCTTGTAAAATCTTATCCAGATCCTCCCAAAAAGCTTGTTTAGTCCTTTCATCTAAACCAATTTGCGGTGCATAAACTGAGATGATATTCATAATTTCTTCTTCAAGCACCAACTTTAGCAAAATAATCTGATCCCCAAATCTTTGCACCTCAACCACACAATCCTTCAAATCTTTATGAACAACCACTCCAACACCGTTTTTGCCCTTATCTTTACCTGAATACCAAAGTTTAAAGCCTGTCTTCTCGATCTCCCTTGCTTTCTCTCCAACCCATTTAGTCTCTTGAAGACATAATATATGAATCTTCCTTCTTTCCATTGTATCCACTACCCATCAATTTTCCAGTTAAAGTACCGATATTCCAACTACCAATCCGTAACTTCCTTTGCAATCTCTTTTGGACTAACTTCCTTCTTTCCTTTGTTTAATCCTTTCATCTAAATAAATTTGTGGTGCATAAACTGAGATGGTATTCAGAATTTCTTCTTCGAGCACCAATTTTAGCAAAATAATCTGATCTTTGAATCTTTGCACCTCAACCACACTATACTTCAAATCCTTGTAAACAACCACTCCAACACCATTTTTGCCCTTATCTTTACATGAATAGCAAAGTTTAAAGTATGTCTTTTCGATCTCCCTTGCTTTCTCTCCAACCCATTTTGTCTCATGGATACAGAGTATCTGAATCTCCATTCTTTCTATGGTATATACTATCTCCATCGATTTACCAGTCAAAGTGCCAATATTCCAACTACCTATCTGCAACTTCCGTTGCAACCTCTGCATAGGTGGAGATCTTAATGGACATGTGGGAAAAGATGTTCCAGGGTATGCAAGTGTGCATGGAGGACATGGTTTTGGGGATAGAAACGAAGAGGGAAAAGTCGTTCTGGATTTTGTAACTGCATATGATCTTTTCATAGCAAACACTCTTTTCAAGAAGAGGGAGGAGCATTTAATTACTTATAAAAGTGGCTCAACTAGAACACAGATAGATTACTTTGCGTTGAGGAGAAGAGATCGGTTGTGTTGCAAAGATCATAAAGTAATCCCTCGAGAGAGTTTGACAACCCAACATTGCTTGTTAGTCTTGGATTTACAAACAAAAGGGCTGGTAAAGAAAAGGAAGGTTCCTAAGATCACTAGAACTAGGTGGTGGAATCTTCCGCTGAAGCAATCAAGCTTCAGGGAGAAGGTTTTAGAAGACTTATCCTGTGATTGTAGCGGTAGTGCAAACGAGATGTGGGAGGCAGTAGCATCTTGTATCCGAAAGGTAGCCAAAGAGATGCTAGGCGAGTCAAAAGGAGGAGCTCCGGGTCAAAAGGAGGCTTGGTGGTGGAGTGAAGGGGTGCAAGAGAAGCTAAAAATTAAAAGAGCTTGCTTTTAAGCTATGTCTAAGTATAGAATAGAGGAAACTGTCACAGACTATAAAATAGCGAAGAAGGAAGCAAAGAAGGCTGTAAGCGAAACTAAGTCAAAAGCTTATCAGGTTTTGTATAAAAATATCAACTCTAAGGAGGGCCAGAAGGATATATTCAGGTTGGCTAAAGCAAGAGAAAGAAAGACCAAAGACCTTTCTCAAGTGAGATGCATTAAGGACGAGGAAGGTCACGTGTTTGTTACTCAGAAGGATATAGAGACTAGATGGGAGCAGTACTTCCATAAACTTTTCATTGGAGAAGGAAATAGAGAGATCACTTTGGGTGATCTAGCTAGTAGTAAAAGTTACTTGAATCGTGCATGCTATAGACGAATACAAAGAAAAGAAGTAGAGGAGACTTTGAAGGTTATGAGACCTGGGAAAGGTGTTGGACCGGATGACATCCCTGTAGAAGTATGGAAAGTTGTAGGTGAGCGTGGTTTGACTTGGCTTACGAATCTATTCAATGTTGTTTGGTGAAGCAAGAAAATGCCTGAAGATTGGAGGAGTATCGTGGTGCCTCTTTATAAGAACAAAGGAGACATTCAAAATTGTTCAAATTACAGAGGTATCAAGCTGATGAGTCACGCTATGAAAATTTGGGAACGTGTGATCGAAAGAAGGTTGAGGCAAGTTTCCCAAGTAAAAGAAAACCAATTCGGATTCATGCCAGGTCACTCAACTATTGAAGCCATCCATTTGCTGAGGAGAACAATTGAGATTTATAGAGCTAAAAGGAAGAATCTCCATATGATCTTTATTGATTTGGAGAAGGCTTATGATTCCGTCCCACGAGAGATACTGTGGAGAGTTTCGGAGAAGAGACAAGTACATGTCCTATACATTAATCTAATAAAGGATATGTATGATAGGGCTTTATCTTGTGTAAAGACCCCGACGGGAAAGACTGACTATTTTGATATCAACATTGGTTTACATCAAGGTTCAGCTTTGAGTTCATTTCTTTTTACTTTGATTATGGACAAGTTGACAAGTCACATTCAGGATGAGTTACCTTGGTGTATGTTATTTGCTGATGATATTGTGTTGATTGACGAGACTATAGATGGAGTAAATGAGAAGCTTGAGATTTAGAGACATGCATTGGAGACTAAAGGTTTTCGTATAAGTAGGGCTAAGACAGAATATATGGATGCACCTTTGATGGAAGCAATGGTGAAGGAATCGATGTGAAGATTGGTGGCGATAACATTCAGAAGAGAGATTCTTTTATATATATGGGATCTATTTTGTAACATGATGGGGAAATTGATGGAGATGTTACTAATAGAATAAATGCAGGCTGGCCAAAGTGGAGAGGAGTCTCCGTTGTTCTCTGTGATAAGAAAATTCCTTTAAAAATTAAAGGAAATTTTTATAAAGCAGCCGTGAGACCTGCTATGCTTTATGGTTCTGAATGTTGGCCTGTGAACCATAGACATGTGCAGAAAATGGTTGTAGCAGAAATGAAAATGCTAAGATGGATGTGTGGTCATACACGTAAAGATCGGATTCAGAATGATGCAATCAGAAAGAAAGTTGGTGTAGCTCCGATCGAGGATAAGATGCGAGAAAACCGCTTAAGATGGTTTGGTCATTTGCAAAGAAGGTCAACTGATGCACCGGTTAGGAGATGCGAGTGTTGGGATGTTGAGTCGGCTAAGAGAGGGCGAGGACGGCCCAAGAAATGTTGGAAAGAGACTATACGAAGGGATCTTAGTTTTTTGGATATAAGTCCGAGATTGACCCAAGATAGATCTGAATGGAGGCGAAGAATCCATGTAGCCGACCCTACTTAATTGTGGGAAAAGGCTTTGTTGTTGTTGTTGTTGTGAAAGGATTAAACAAGCTTTTTGGGAGGATTTGGATAAGATTATGCAAGGAATCCAACAAAGAGAGATGTTTTGCCTAGATGGAGATCTTAATGGACATGTGGGAAAGGATGCTTCAGGGTATGCTAGTGTTCATGGAGGCCATGGCTTCGGGGATAGAAATAGAGAGGGAAAGGTCATTCTGAATTTTGCAACGACTGTGATCTTTTCATAGCAAACACTCTTTCAAGAAGAGGAAGGGGCATTTAATTACTTATAAGAGCGGTCCGACTAGAACACAGATAGATTACTTTGTGTTGAGGATAAGAGATCGGTTGTATTGCAAAGACTGCAATTACAAAATAGTGAAGAAGGAAGCAACGAAGACTGCAAGCGAAGCTAAGTCAAAAGCTTATGAAGTTATGCACAAAAATCTCAACTCTAAGGAAAGCCAGAAGGATATATTCAGGTTGGCGAAAGCAAGAGAAAGAAAGACCAATGACCTTTCTCAAGTGAGATGCGTTAAGGATAAGGAAGGGCATGTGTTTGTCACTCGGAAGGATATACAGACTAGATGGAAGCAGTATTTCCATAAGCTTTTCATTGGGGAAGGAAATAGAGAGATCACTTTGGAAGATCTAGCTAGTAGTGAAAGTTACTTGAATCATGCAAGTTGCAGACGAATACAAAAGAAGGAAGTAGATGAGGCTTTGAAGGTTATGAAACCTGGAAAAGGTGTATGACTCGATGACATTCCTGTAGAAGTATGGAGAGGTCTAGGTGAGCGTGGTTTGACTTGGCTTACAAATTTATTCAACATTACTGACAAAGCAAGAAAATGCCTGAAGATTGGAGGGAAAGCATCGCGGTGCCTCTTTATATGAACAAAGGAGACATTCAAAGTTGTGTGAATTACAAAAGTATCAAGCCGATGAATCATACTATGAAAATTTAGGAATGTGTGATTGAAAGAAGGTTGAGACAAGTTTCCAAAGTAAAAGAAATCAATTCGGATTCATGCCAGTTCGCTCAACTATTGAAGCCATCCACTTGCTGAGGAGAACATTAGAAATTTATAGAGCTAAAAAGAAGAATCTCCATATGATTTTTATTGATTGGAGAAGGCTCATGACTCTGTCCCACGAGAGATATTGTGGAAAATTTTGGAGAAGAGACAAGTGCATGTCCTATACATTAACCTCATAAAGGATATGTATGATAGAGCTTCATCTTGTGTAAAGATCCAGTTTGGGAAGACAATCTATTTTGATCAAGGGTTTAAATATCGATTTCGGATATCGTATCGATACCCTGTCGATACGAAATTTCGTTGAAATTTCGAAGATATTTCGACGACATTTCGCCCATATCGACCACCATTTGTGAAGAAATGTCTGGAAACTGCCCTCATATCGTCATTTCGCTCGAGATTTCGGTACCTCGTCGAAACCGAAATTTCGCCGAAATTTCGCCGAAATCTGAAACCATGATTTTGACAACATTGGTTTGCATCAAGGTTCAACTTTAAGTCCATTCCTTTTTACTTTGATTATGTACGAGATGACTAGTCACATTCAGGGTGAGATACCCTGTGTATGTTATTCGATTATGATATTGTGTTGATTGATGAAACTAGAGATAGAGTAAATGAGAAGCTAGAGATCTGGAGACATGCATTAGAGGCTAAAGGATTTTGTATAAGGCTAAGATAGCATATATGGAGTGCATTTTATGGAAGCAATATTGAAGGAATCGAGGTGAAGATTGGTGACGATAACATTCAAAAGAAAGATTCTTTTAAATACTTGGGATCTATTTTACAACATGATGGAGAAATTGATGGAGATGTTATTCATAAAATAAATGTATGTTGGCTAAAGTGGAGAGAAGCCTCTATTGTTCTATGTGATAAGAAAATTCCTTTAAAAATCAAATGAAAGTTTTACAAAGCATCTGTGAGATATGTTATGCTCTATGGATCTGAATGTTAGCTTGTGAACCATAGACATGGGTAGAGAATAGCAGTAGCAGAAATGAAAATGTTAAGGTGGATGTGTGGACATACACGTAAAGATCGGATTCGGGATGATGCAATCAGAAGAAAAGTTGGTGTAGCTCCGATCGAGGATAAGATGCGAGAAAACTGCTTAAGGTGGTTTGACCATTTGTAAAGGAGTTCGGTCGATGCACCAGTTAGGAGATACGAGTTTTGGGATGTTGATCCGGCTAAAAAAGGGCGAGGAAGGCCAAAGAAGTATTGGAATGAGACTGTCCGAAGGGACCTTAGTTTTGTGGATCTAAACCCGAGAACGACCCAAGATAAATCTGAATGGAAGCAAAGAATCCATGTAGCCGATCACACTTAATGTGGGAAAAGACTTTGTAGTTGTATTGATTTGACTATGTATACTAAACTAAATCTAAAACACGGTTTTAACGAGCATCCAAACAGATCCTTAATGGTCAGCATTTATGTTCCACAGAAGCGGGAATAACAAAGTGGCATATTATATATGTTATCAAAACAAAGACAAAACCAAATGCAAGCCTCTTCTACCAGTTGAGACTTGTCGCATAGAGTACTTGCCACCATCCTCTGTTAAATTGGTTCTCTGGTTCATGAAATAAATTAACCCTAAAACAAGGAGTAACCATTCCAGCCAACCGGGTTATTGGGCATATGGAAATGTGCTTTCATGCTTTTGTTCTTTTTCACATGACAACCACGTGGAATTACTAAATGTTTTGGTCATTTCAAAAATAGGTAGATCTAATTAATACAGTGTTGATCCTGGAGAATGCAAGCTGTAATTATTAATAGGAGTATACTAATAACTCTTCAATCATGTACTAAATAGAGAATTTTTATCGAATCGAGAAGAGAGAGCAATATAGAAAATGAGGAGAGTTGAGGGAGTGAAGAGGAGCAAGGGATATGGGACAGAATGGCCGAATGAGGAGGGCCGGACAATGGCCAGGCATCGTCGTTGCAGGGTTGATCAGGGCAATGCCTAAATTGAGAGGAGGGGGTTTAGGGTTAGTATTTGGGTGGCTACTATGTGAAGGGAGGTGTGCTTTCATAGTGGGGGCAAAGGTGCATTGGGCACAGAATTGTCAAGACCCCGTAGTTTGTTTCCAATGCAATAGTGTTGGGCATCAACAATGTCTGTAGTAGATAAATAGTCAGTCACGGCACATGAGGTTGTGCAACGGGAGGGTGAAGTCAAGACGGACAGAGTCTTGGTGTGCATTATTAGTTGAAGAAGCCATTCTAAAGAACCAGCAAAAGAGGCAGCACAACCGTGTAGATGAAGAGATGGGAGGCATTTTCACTGGTGACAAACTTCCTCAGGGTCTTTGGTTTTGGCATGGGAATTGTGCGCTAGAAATGTGTTTTATCTTAGGGGGATATAGCAACGACAAGGTATGGGGCTCCCATTTATTGGCAGCATCTATTGATGAGGGGTGATGCTCTGATGCTGACACAAGAGCATCATTGTTGGATCGAGGGGTCCTAAGTCAATGTAGGATTCAGAACTCAATCAGGTATATTCTCGTTTCACTTGTAAGAATGATATCTTTTTCGAACGACTAAGAATCGGGTGCCTTGTCATGCATGATCATCACCATTGAAGCGAACCTTGGGCAGAAATTACCATGGTCGACCGTGTCCCGAGTTGGCACCATGTCCTTCCCCGTTCTTGTGCTCGAGGGCATTGTCGTTGTGGTCAGGATAGCAATAGAGGCAAGATTAAAGCTTCGTGCAGAGAGAGGCAATGACAGCAGTAGTCGACTAGTTATACTGACAATGGCCCAGATGGGCTAGGTTTGGAGCCCACGGACGGAGTCAAAGACAAGATCTACAAGGGACAAGGCATTACTCCCTATGACGGTTATCCAATTCAAGGATACAGTTGGCACCTCAATGCGTCCTCAAATGACAAGCGCGCTTGCATGTTCACTGCAGGATTTGACTCCCACTCCCAGGCAGTTTTCGTTCTTATCTGCTCAAAGCCCTGGGCACTCACTTTCCATCTAGGCCTGCGAAGGTTGCTTCCCTCCAAAGTGTTGTCTGAGGTATTATCTCGAATTTCTCCTTCGACAGTGTCCAAGACGGGACCACTCCATTTCGTTGTAGAGTTGGATGGGAATCCTGATTTAAGGGCTTCGTCATCACGCCTCTGTTGGACTTTGGTAGGAAGGTGTCACAACTTTCGTTCGTTGCAAATGGAGGTGTGAGGCCCTAGACCGCCCTTAGGACCAGCCGACGGAATGACAATTGGTGATGGTGGATAGGAGAAATGATTGTGTTTCTTTAGTGCAGGGATTCGAGGAGAGAAAGGGCAAGATTGGTCCAGAGACGGATTTCTGTCCTCATTCCTGAAGTCCAGTCCGATGACACTAGTCTATCGGGGCATCTATGGTGTTGATTTATGGTCTTAATACAGAATTTTAAGCGGCTCATGGTGGCCAAAAAGCACAACAATTGGGAAATCTGTACATAAATAGAGAGTTGTGTTGGCTGACATCACCTTATCATAGTAAACTAAATTTGCACTGAAAGTAGGTGCAAGATATATAGTTGGCAGATGACTGATTTTCAGCGCCATAGACACTCCACACCTGCTTTAGTGCTCCGAATGATGCAGTCCCCAACTAGTCTTTTATGATGGGAAGAGTGAGAGATGAACTAGGTGGGCACAAGGAACATGTTTGCTTTCTGCAAGCATAATGAGCCGGATCTTATGATATAGGATCCAAGAGACGGTCAAGTTCATGGATTTACTATTATAAACAACCTTAAAGGAATTCTTGTCCTTGAAACTAGAAATGTTGTCATAACAACCTTAAAGAGGATTCAAACCATAACAACCTTAAAGAGAATGAACGACATTTCATTTATAATAAAGATATACATAGTACATAGTGTTATCATTCAAACAAGTACAGGTATTTTGCTCTCATTTCTAACTCAGGTTCCCATATGGCTTCTCTAAATTCTTGGTTGTACCACAACACTTCAACTAGAGGTTCCTCTTTTTTTCTCAACTTCTTTATATCCATGTCTAGTATTTGCACATGTATTTCTAGGTATGTCAAGTCTGCCTCAACATGCAGATCATCATAGCTTAGCTTATGCTCAGGATCCTTAATATACTTTCTCATATTTGATACATGAAAAACATCATGTATTGCCGAAAGATGTGGAGAAAATGCAAGTCTATATGTGACTTTCCAAACCCGCTGAATAATTTCAAAGAGACCTACGAACCTCAGTGCCAACTTCCCACACAAGACAAACCTCTGAACTAAATCCTTTCGGATTTGTCAGTCCCATTATCTTCGGGACAATCAAGAAATATCGATGATGAGTCGAACACGGCTTTGGCCGAATTACCGCATTACTTTAGCGATTCGACTCAACTTTCTTCGGAATTGGTAGCCAGCACATCACAGAGTGATTCACCACCAACCGACACTGAGCCAGATGCAAAAGTCATTCAGCCAGACTTGATCGATGATTCAGAATTGCCAGAGCTAAAGCCACTACCTTTCATACTGAAGTATGCATTTCTAAATGGACCCAAAGAAAAATTCTCTGTGATCATTAACTCATCATTAACCGTGGACCAGGAATCCAGACTACTCGAAGTCCTTGAGCGAAATCGAAAAGCCATAGGTTGGACTGTGTCGGATCTCGTAGGAATAAACCCCGCTCTCTGCTCCACCAAATTTATGTTGAGAATAATACAAGCCCTTCCCGTGAATTTCAGAGAAGATTAAACCCCAATCTTCAGGAAGTAGTGAAGAAAGAAATAGAGAAATGATGCAAAGCAGGATTTATATACCCCATTTCTGACTCCAAGTGGGTGGCCCCCCTTCATGTCGTCCCGAAGAAGTCGGGAATCCAGATGGTCACCAACGAGGAGGGGGTAGAGATCGCGACCCGAGTACCCACGTCGTGGCGCGTCTGTGTCGATTACAGGCGCCTGAATGCTGCGATCAAGAAGGATTACTTTCCACTGTCATTCATTGATCAAATCTTGGAAAGACTCGCAGGGAAAGCATTCTTCTGTTTTCTTGATGGGTACTCCGGCTACAATCAAGTAGCTATCGCTCCCGAGGACCAGGAAAAGACCATGTTCACATGTCCCTTCGTTACCTACGCATTCAAGCGCATGCCATTCGGGTTTTGCAATGCCCCAGGCACATTTCAGCGGTGCATGATTGCTGTATTTGCCGAAATGGTTGGTAATTTCCTGTAAGTTTTCATGGATGACTTCTCGGTTTATGGTGATTCATTTGATACATGTTTAGCGCACTTGGACCGAGTCCTCCAGAGATGCAGGGAGGTTAATTTGGTACTCTCTTGGGAGAAAAGTCATTTTATGGTGACTGAGGGTATCGTGTTGGGGCACGTCATCTCCAAAAAGGGGAGGTCGACCCTGCCAAAGTGGATGTAATCAAGAAACTTGAGCCACCAACCAACGTCAAGTCAGTGAGGTCGTTTTTAGGGCATGTTGGATTTTATCGAAGGTTTATCCCAGATTTTTCAAAGATCGCTCGCCCACTGACCGGGCTCTTAAGAAAATACACATAGTTTATTATAAATCACAGGTGTCTAGAGGCCTTTGAGCTCCTGAAAAAGAAAATATGTGAATCACCGATATTACAAGCTCCCGACTGGTCTCTTCCCTTCGAGATCATGACTGATGCATCGGATTTTGCTGTCGGAGCAGTACTTGGACAAAGAAGAGATGGAATACCTTATGCGATTCACTACGCGAGCAAAGTGTTGGATCCTGCACAGAGAAATTATACAGTGACTGAAAAGGAAATGCTTGTGGTTGTTTGGGTCCTTGAAAAATTCAGATCATAGATATTGGGCTCTAAGGTGACAATTTTCACAGATCATACAGCAATTAGATATCTCATGGATAAAAAGGATGCTAAGGCACGACTTTTGAGATGGATTTTGTTAATCTAGGAATTTAATTTGGAGATCAAGGATAAACCTTGAATAAAGAATGTTGTTGCTGATCACTTTTCCCGAATCGTGCAACACGATTATCCTGACACTAGACCAATTAAAGAGACTTTTCTAGACGAATCAATTCGTGTTATTGATTCAACCCCATGGTATTCCTATATATTGAACTATCTTGTCTCCAAGAAGGTTCCCTTTGGTTGGACCAAAAGAATGATTGATCGATTGAAGTCGGATTCTAGAAAATACCATTGGGATGATCCCTTCCTTTTCTATGAAGGACTGGATTGTGTCTGGAGAAGATGTATTCCTCAGGAGGAATATCAGAGTGTCCTCACACATTGTCATTCTCTCGAGGCTGGAGGACACCATTCGGGAAAGAGAACCGCGCACAAGGTACTCCAATGTGGATTTTACAGGCGGACCTTATTTCAGGATGCTAATGAATTTGTACGGTCATGCCCGATTTGTCAAAGAATGGGAGGGACTGTGGGATATAGAGATAAAATGCCTATGCAACCAATGATTTTCTGTGATGTTTTCGATACATTGGGGATTGATTTTATGGGTCCCTTTCCCAATAGCAATGGTTTTGAGTACATCTTGTTAGCGGTTGACTATTTATCAAGATGGGTAGAGGTTATTCCAACCCGAACCGCAGATAGCAAAGTCGTATGTAAGTTTATCAAGGATAATATCATTGCAAGGTTCGGGATACCAAAAGTGTTGATTTCTGATGGAGGTAGCCATTTTGTGAACGGGGAGATGAGATCTTTGGCTAAGGAGTACAAATTTGAGCATAGAATAGCCAACCCATATCATCCACAATCTAATGGCATGGCAGAGGTTTCTAATAGAGAAGTGAAGGGTATTCTTCAGAAGTTGATTCGTCCAGATAGGAAGAATTCGTCGAAACTGTTGGACCAAGTTCTATAGGCCTATAGGACAACCTATAAGACTCCACTCGGTACTTCACTTTTTAGGATGATCTATGGCAAGCCATGCCATCTACCTGCAGAATTGATTCATAAATCGGAATGGGCTATCAAAAAGTTGAATTGGAGTTGTCACCTTGGGAAACTATGTCGCGACTTAAATTTGAATGAGCTAATTGAAACCCGAAATCGAACATACGACAACAGTGTGATTTATAAGGACAAGGTCAAGAGATGGCATGATAGACACATTCGAGATAAAACCTTTGTCCCTGGGCAGAAAGTATAGTTGTTTAATGCTCGATTGAAGATTTTTCATGGAAAACTAAAATCAAAATGGACGGGTCCCTACATTGTCATCGATGTGCATACCAATGGGAGCGTGGATATTGCCGAACTCAAAGATGATGCACAACCTTTCTCAGTAAATGGACAAATGCTTTTTTTTTAATAAGAACAAGGGGGTGCACTCCCAAGATGGGAGTCACCACACCACAAATTTCATTGATATAGAGAAAGATACATCATCATCCGGATACCCAGAAGTTGTACAAAGCGTTACACTGCGCCACCACATTCTCATAGTAAAAGCGTTGCCCCTTGAATATGACATCATTTCTACCAAGCCATATAGCCCAAAGCACCGCAAAGACTCTGGAAACATCACCGATGGAGCCGGCCCCCACCGCCCGAATAGAGGCCCAAAAAAGATCCGCGCAGTAAGACTGAACCCACGGCAACCCCAAGGACTCCCAGACGTCCGCCGACAACCTGCAACCGAAGAAGATATGATTCGTGTCCTCCATGCCATCAGTGCATCTGTCACAATGAACATCCGTCGCGCCCAACATCCTTCCCCTTTTGACCTTGTCGCACAGACGACCCCGCCGCAGGCACCAGAGGAACACCTTAACCCTGGTAGGAATCTTTGCCGCCCAAATAATCTTCAGGTCCACACATAGGTCGTCGTCATGCTCCAACCCTCCAGCACACAACCTCCGGTACGCCTTCTTAACCGAGAACTTACCCTCCACCCACTCAAAACAGTCTGACTCCCCCGACAACTCCCCGGCAGAGGAAATCTCTGAAAGCAACTGCAAAAAATCATGCATCCTCTGCTCAGACAGAACCGCAGTGAACCTCGGAGCCCAAGTACCAGAGTCCACCACTTCCGCCACCCGCGCCTCCCTGTCCATAGCCAACGCCATCAACCTCGGGAAACGGAGCCCCAAGGGCCCCTCTCCCGTCTAGTCATCATGCCAAAATCTGAACAGAAGCTCATCTCCCAACCGAGGGCGAAGAAGAGGCCTCATAGCTGGCAGAACCGCCCGGACCCCACACCACAACGAAGACTCATGACGCCGCCTCGCCGCCACCAACTCGCCCGAGACCCCATAAATCTTCCTCAGCAGCCGCACCACCAGCAAGTCCGACGGGCCCCAGATGCGCACGACCCACTTCGCAAGCAACGCCCTGTTCATACATTCCACATCCCTGACCCCCAACCCGCCCTCGGAAACGGGTAGAGTAAGATCCTTCCAAGCCACCAGGTGCAACCCCTTCTTATCCTGCTTTCCACTAGACCAGAAGAAAGATCTCATCAAACCCTCCACCTTCTTTCTAACCCCAACAGGCATCAAGCGGGTAGAGAAGAAGAAAACCGAAATCGCAGAAAGAACATGTTTGAGCAGGGTAAGCTTCCCGCCCTTGGACAAAGTGACAGCCTTCCACCCCTCCATCCGCTCCTCCAGCCTCCGAATAACACAGTCCCAGTCGGACTTCCTCATTCTACCGTCGACCAAAGGCAACCCCAAGTAGGAGATGGGTAACGTACCAAGGGGGTAGCCCGCCCACTCAGCTAACCGAATCCTCTCGTCCTCTTGCATCCCAAGAGTTACCAGAACAGACTTCTGCCTGTTGATCTGCAAGCCAGAAAGACATCTAAACACATCCACCAGGACAGCAGCATTGTGGTTCTGAGCCTCCGTCCCCCCCCAAAAAAATCAACGTGTCGTCCGCATACTGCAAAACCGGGACGGAGATGTCCCCCAACAAGAACCCCTCACACCAGCCTTCCTCCATTGCCCGCCGAAACAAAACCGCAAGACAATCCGCAACCAAAACAAACAAAAGAGGAGCAAGAGGGCACCCCTGGCGCACCCCCCTCTGCGGTTGGAACCAGCCATATATTGAATCACCCAAAGAGCAGACAGTTCAAGTTGAGGTCATCTACTTCACGCAGAGCGAGGACATTGAAGATTTATCAGATCATTTCCACCCTCCCTCTCGACCACATCGGCCTCCTTGTACAGCTTCTTCCTCTACTTAGGCCAAGGCCTATGTATAGGGGGGGACCGATGCCATCTGTATATATCATTTCCCCGGATCACACTCCTCCTCCCGATCACTTCACTTCACTTCCACCCTTCTTCTATACTTAGGCTGACCAGAGTCTAAGTATAGGGGAACTGACACCCACCTGTTTATACTCTCCTCATTCATATCCCGACCGCTTCATTTTTCTTTTTATTATTATTTTTTGTACTCTCTTACGCTTAGCCCGAGCTATGTCTTCTTTACGCTTCTTGTGCTTTGAGGACACAACACTCGCTAAGTATAGGGGGTCTGTGCATATACTTCGTATATATTTTACCCATATCTCGTACTTTCGCGTAAGTCTATATGTATTTACGGGGTGGGTAATAAAAAAAAGAGTTTTGCTGCTAACACTAACTTTGCCCTAAATTTTTGAAAAAAAAGGTTCTTATTTCATTTTTGCATCACAAAAAAAAATTGTGTCTGCATTTCACACAACTGCACTTCATCCAGCATCGCATTCATTTGCATCTGTGAAAAGTCATTGGGTTCTGAACCGAGTTATGAGCCGAAACCGAGAGTGGTCTGGACTTGACCTTAATCCACATAATTTTTAAAGGAACTTCACTGAGAAATAGGATTTTAAGAGCTTCAGGTCTTTTGACTTAATTCTTTATGTTCTACATAACAATGTACAGCATTTGACTCTTAGTGTCTAATCGGGGCTCTTCATTCTGGGTACAACTCTGGAATAGGGAATTAATTTGTACTCTCACACTATGCACTTAGCTCAACTCAGACGGGATGTTGGAAGACTGTGTGAGCCCCTTTTTTGGTAGCGTGGAAATCTAAAGATCGGAGTACGGGTTGAAATAAAGCTTCGGAAAAGGGATGCACGGATGGGCACAATTTTTTCTAAGACCCCAAAAAATGTACGGAACAAAAAGACTCTATATCCGTAGGGGCACAACAAGATCCAAGCAGAACCACCGAAAATTCCAAATACAAAGAAGCATTCTACCAAATAAAATCTGACTAAAAAAGGTCCAAGCTTCAAGAAACCTGCAGATCTTGGTGGAAACTCGGCTACACTGGCCATCTTCACAAGGAGAGGTGACTACATTGGCCACCCTCCAGTTCTTTTCCCCTTCTTCTAACTTCTCCCCCAATTCGATTGTGAACACAGCACGACAGACCTTAGAAGGAAATACCTGACTCCCCGAGGATGAGTTACTGGAGAGGAGAGGAGCATGGTAGTCCGGCATTCTGGATGGGAAGTGCTAAAGCCCTTCACACACATGAGTCGGTTGTTCAATGTTCATTGGGTATACTTTGGGAAGAGGATTGATCTAAGATGACTTCTGAGCCGAAACTGTGGCAATGATGTGTAGAACTTAAGGGCTGTTAATTTTAAAATTCTAAGTCTCACAGAAATTCCATCACACTATTAATTCAAAGGTCGAGTTTAGTTTCAGTTTCACCTTCAGTTCATGGTCTTGGTATGGAACCCAATCTCATTTCACCTTGTTAGAATTATTATATTACAATTATATTTGTAACCTTTCGGGTTCCGTAACCCTTGACCTTTCGAGTTCCGTAACCCTTGACCCTTCATGTTCCGTAACCTTTAACCCTTCGGGTTCCGTAACCCCTCAGGGGTATTCATGTATTTTTCCTCTTGTACTCTCTAGGGTTTTCTCTCTATATAAGAGACCCTAGCCCTATGGAATAGACATCACATTCTGTCTCTCTTCTCCACGTGGTATCAGAGCAACGGTCCTAGACCGGGGTTCTGACCTAAAATCCCCACCGCCACCTTCAAGCCTCGTAAAAGAATGCGTGGGCCCTCTTCCCTGAATTAGGGCCCTGCGCAAGGCCCTCCAATCACCTCCAGTGCAGCAGCCCTCCCGCTAGCGCTATTCTGCGCTTTCAGGACCTCCTACGAAGGCCGTTAGCCCCACAGCAACCCTCCACGGGTACCGTAGGACTCTTTGGAGATCCAAAACTCATCACGGATCGCTTCCAAGAATCCAGATATGCTGTCCATTGGGGGTTTTCAGCCCTTCTTCAAGGGCAAACGTGAGTTTTAGGGCATTTTTTAGCTCTTATATGCATCCTTAGTTGATCACAGGATCGTTTTCTATTTTAAGACCACCATGGCGCCTTCTTCTACCGAGACAAAGCCCTTGGCCACGAATGTTATGGCACAAGGCACTACTATCAAACTCAAGGGCACAGAAAATTACGTGCTCTGGTCTCGATCTTTTATGGTGTTCATTGGTGGTCAGAGGAAACTCTACATTTTGACTAAAGATCCTTTAGATGAAAAGGACAAAGAGTACGACAATTGGCAGACTGACAACTATTTGGTTATCAACTAGATGACCAACAGTGTTGAGGCTCATATTGCCTCAAATCTTCTTTACAAAAATACGGCCAAGGAAATGTGGGAGGATCTCGAGCAAACATACTCCCAGAAGAAGACGAAGTCACGCCTTGCAGATATTTACAGGCGAATCTGGTCGGCATCTCAGGGTGATTCCACCCTCATCGAGTACTACAGGCATCTATCCAGTCTGTATGAGGAGCTTGCAATATTCCAGCCCTCATGTTGCACCAAACAGATACAAGAGCGTTCTGACTGGCAGGTATACCGCTTCCTTGATGGCTTGCATTCTAGGTACCATGCAGCGAAGGAGCAATTTCTTATATCAGACACACTGCCAACAATGAAGGCCATCTTTGGCCGACTTGAGGAGCTCGAGACATCCGTTGCCCGACATCCTATCTTACCTTCAACGGAGAACTTTGCACACATCGTCTCATCTGGGCGAGGAGGCAGATACGGCTTGCGAGGAGGACGCGGTCGCGATCCAAGTCGTGGTCGTGGACGGGAATCTGGACGAGGCCGTGACTTTGGTCGTGGTCGTGGGCGAGACTCTACTGCCCCATGCACTCACTGTGGTAGGTGGAACCACCCGACTGAACGATGCTGGCAGAAGTTTGGCGTACCTTCTTATCACGCCAATAATGCTTATGAGGATGCCTATGATGTGGAAGAAGCATCGCCTAGCTCCAGTGGCAAGACTGTTCATCTTAATGATGCAGATTATTCCCGCCTAATGCAGATCCTTCAGACTCCAGGGCCTACTACCACTAGTAATACTACAACTGCTGCTCTGGCCACTCCTTCAGGTACCAACTCTGCTATCACTCCTACTCCAGCTTGGATTATTGATTCCGGCGCCTCTACTCATCTCACTGGAGAAGGTAGTTTGCTCACCTCTTTTATACCATCTACCTCTGTGAAGTCAGTTCGAGTCGCTAATGGGACTCAATCACAGATTACTACTGTCGGAACTATGGAATTCTCTTCCAAGCTCCGACTTTCGGGGGTTCACTGTGCTCCTGATTTTCCTCTTAGCTTGTTGTCAGTTCACAAGCTTTGTGTTGAGCTTCATTGTCGTGTGATATTTGATGAGTCTTGTTGTTATTTTCAGGACATTCGGACGAGGCAGATTTTTGGTGGGGGTCATGAGAAGAACGGCCTATATTACCTTGACATACCCTCAGACTCCAATTTTGTTGGTGCTGCATCTATCTCCGAAGATCCACTCCTATGGCATATGCGCCTTGGACATCCCTCTGCCAAGGCCATCTCCATGATGTTTCCTAAACTCTCTGCTCTGAAGCCCTTTCAGTGCGAGGCATGTGAGTTCGGGAAACACCATCGGACTTCGTTTCCTATTCGTACGGAGTCTCGTAGTACTGCTGCTTTTCATCTTGTTCACTGTGATGTTTGGGGACCTTGTCCGATCCGCACATTAAGTGGTCATCGCTACTTTATAGTTTTTGTTGATGATTATAGTCGATCTTCTTGGGTCTGTCTAATAAAGGAGCATTCGGAGATTAATCAAATTGTCCGAAATTTCTTTCAATATGTTAAAACTTACTTTTCTAGCATTGTTAAGATCATTCATACCGACAATGCTCTTGAGTTAACCCAACATGACTTGACCTCTTTCTTTGCATCCCAGGGAACTGTTCACCAAACATCATGTCCATATACCTCACAACAGAATGGTATAGCTGAGAGGAAACTCCGACACTTGCTAAATGTTGCCAGATCTCTTCTTAGTCAAATGAGTGTTCCTAAACAATACTGGGGAGATGCTATCCTTACTGCAGTGTATCTCATCAACCGTGTTCCTTCATCAGTTCTCAAAGGGGCAACTCCATTTTCCTTACTTTATCCTACCGAGTCTCCTTTTCCTATACCTCTGCGAATTTTTGGTTGTATTGCTTTTGTCCATAACTTTCATGCAGCTGACAAATTATCCTCTCGTGCCATCAAATGCATCTTTCTTGGGTACTCGCGTACCCAGAAAGGCTATCGTTGCTATGATCCTGTTGGACGTCGATACTATGTATTTGTTGATGTCACCTTCTTTGAGCAAACAAGTTATTTCACACAGACTATATGTGACATTCCTCTGGACCTCCCTCCTCCACCAATCGTCTATACTCGCCAGCGTACCTCTATACCTTCTACACCAGTGTCTGTACCTTTGCCTGTCCCTTTTATGCAGGATGATATGACCACTTCAAGTGCTCCCACCACTGCTGTCCCGAATGTACCTGGGGAGCTTCCTATAGCTCTACGCAAGCAAAAAAGGAAATGTACGTATCACCCCATGTCACATTTTACTTCTACAGATGGTTTATCTAGTTGTGACAAGAGATTTGCAGATGCTCTTAATGCTATTACCATTCCAAAAGATCATTTCAGTGCAATGCAAGATCAAGGTTGGCGACAGGCCATGGATGAGGAGATGGATGCACTTACCTCCCGGGGTACGTGGGATCTTGTGCCGTGTCCCCCGGGAGTTCGCCCTGTGGCTTGTCGATGGGTCTTCACGACCAAACAGTCGCCTGATGGTTCTATTGACAGGTTGAAAGCCAGATTTGTTGCCAAAGGTTTCACACAAACCTTTGGAGTTGATTATTTTGAGACCTTCTCGCCTGTTGCCAGAATGGGGTCGATACGTACCATTCTCTCTGTTGCTGCCAACAAGGCTTGGCCTATTTATCAACTTGATGTGAAGAACGCCTTTCTTTATGGTGATCTTGAGGAGGAGGTCTACATGATGCAACCGCCGGGGTATGTAGTCGAGGGGGAGCATGTATGTCGACTACGCAAGGTCATTTATGGCCTGAAGCAGAGCCCAAGGGCATGGTTTGACAGGCTCACTATGGAGATCAACATACTTGGTTTTCAGAGGACAACATCTGACTACTCTGTCTTTGTTAGACGACGGTCTACTGGCACGATCATCCTTGCTGTCTATGTTGATGATATGGTTATCACAGGAGATGATGTAGATGGTATTCAGGAGACCAAGGCCTTCCTCCAGAAGGTCTTTGTCACGAAAGATCTCGTCCAACTTCGTTATTTTCTTGGCATCGAAGTAATACGCACTACAGAGGGGCTCCATCTTTCACAGAGAAAGTATTGCCTCGATATTCTGACTGAGGCAGGACTTCTTGGATGCAAGCCATCTGGCATCCCTGCAGAAGTGAGAAAATATTCAGCATCTACTGATCCAACATTTGAGGATGCAACACGATACAGAAGCGTAGTGGGAAAATTACTCTATCTCACTGTTACTAGGCCGGACATATCATATGCTGTGAGCAAAGCCAGTCAATATATGGAGAAGCCTCTTTACAGTCACTGGCAGGATGTTCTTTTGATCCTTCGATATTTGAAGGAATCTCCCGGACGTAGACTTTTCTATGGGGTGAATGGACACACTAATATCTCCGCCTATACAGATTCTGACTATGCTAGCTCTCCTGAGGACCGCCGATCCACTACAGGATACGCCATGTTTGTTGGGGATAATCTTGTCACTTGGCGAAGCAAGAAGCAGACAGTGGTATCCAGATCTAGTGCGGAAGCAGAATACAGGGCAATAGCTCAGGCCACATGTGAGATCGCATGGCTTGTTTCTTTCCTAACAGAACTTGGCATGTCAGTCGCCACTCCTGTACCCTTATACTGCGACAACAAGTCTGCCACATACATCGCCACCAATCCAGTTTTCCATGAGCGGACAAAACACATTGAAGTTGATTGCCATTTTATTCGTGATGCGGTACGAGAAGGACGAATCAGCACTCCACACATCTCCACTGAACTTCAACTTGCAGACATCCTCACAAAGGCTCTTCCAAGGAAGCGTCTAATGTACTTAGTATCCAAGTTGGGCATGATCGATAGATATGCTCCAACTTGAGGGGGAGTGTTAGAATTATTATATTACAATTATATTTGTAACCTTTCGGGTTCCGTAACCCTTGACCTTTCGGGTTCCGTAACCCTTGACCCTTCATGTTCCGTAACCTTTAACCCTTCGGGTTCCGTAACCCCTCAGGGGTATTCATGTATTTTTCCTCTTGTACTCTCTAGGGTTTTCTCTCTATATAAGAGACCCTAGCCCTATGGAATAGACATCACATTCTGTCTCTCTTCTCCACACACCTCATGGCATTTCTTTTTTAAGCTCAGGGACGAGCATGGTTTAAGTATAGGGGGATGATGAATCTCGGATTCATCACTCTAAATTTCATTTATTAAGCTCAATTCCCTCAAAATCATCAGCATTTCTGCATTTATTCTGCAAAATTAGCATTCATACATGTTTGCATAAGATTGGTATTTTATCCATCATTTTTGCACAAAATAAGAAGCCAAAAATCCAAGCCAAATTTGACCTGTAAATAACCTAATTTTCCGAATTTTTAACTCCTTCATGCTAACTCCGAATAACACAAAACCACCTCCACTGTGTACATATCACTCACAAGAATAAATGAAAATATAAAAAATAATAAATCCAAATGAGTGGACCAAAAACCCAAACTCTAGTTTCAGGATTTTCGGACTAAAAGCCCCGTATCTTTCCTATCCAGTATCCGATTTGTTCCTACTCACTTTTGAACTAATGCACATTCAATTACCTTCAAAACAAGACCAAGTGCAAGTGAATCGGAGCTCGTATGTGAAAGTTGGATTTTAAGTCTCTTTTGTACATTGTGTATTTGAGCTATTTTTGACCTGGTATTTTATGTACATATTTTCTTTATCAATAAAAATCCAAAAAAAATAGATTTAGATGTCTTTTATTTATCTTTGATTTCTCCATATTTTTCCAGATTTTTTTATCTAGTTTAAAAATGACAAAAAAATACAAAACCCAAAAATCCAGGTATTCTATGTACATGGGATACCCCAAAAAAGTACTTTGTGCATTTGATCGATTTTGGTTTTGATGTCTTTATGAAAGTTGTAGATCTCATCGAGACGAGCATTTTTCGTGAAGGAACTTTTTTGATCCGAGGTCATTTGCTATTTCTTTTTGATTTTACAAAATTTTTTATCTTCGATTTTTCAAATGCTGACACGTGGCAGCCCCTGAGGTCGCCACGTGTCAGCGGTTTTTAGCCCTTTTATTTATTCGTTTATCAAAAATATATATATATATATAATTAACCGCACGTGCGTCGCACACGTGCCACACCCCTCCTCACACCACCACCACGAGGCGCCTCCACGGTCGTTCGATCAAAGGCCGATCGAACGGCCGATGTGCATCTTCCTCCCTCGCCCCCCCTTCCGCAACAACCGCCGCACCTGCCCTCCGCAACCGCCGCTCCTCAAACCTCGCCTCCAGCCGTCGCCCCGCTATCCTCACAACCGCCAAACCACCCTCGCTCTTCTCGCAACTCCCCGCCGGCTGCCCTACCCTCATCCTATTTAAGAGCTTCGACCGGCCCCTTCACCCACATCCGCCGATAGAGCTTCGGGAGGTCCGGTGGTGACAGCCCGGGCTTTTCTCGACGTCGACGAGATCCGGCCGCCTCCTCCACGGCCGTTGCAGCGCCACCAGCGTACTGCTGTGCTCCGGGACACCGTCGAGCCAACGTATCTTCATCAGCCATCGTCATCGACTTCATTACGCCGCCACTGTCGACCTACGACTGCAACGCCGCTTCCTTCATCATCTTCTCCGGTCAACATCGACGTCACCGACCCTCCATCGACCGCTGTCAACTCCGCCGCGACACCTTCAGTCAAGGCTACAAGAACCTCAACGCCAGAAGCCCCTCGCCGGAGGCCTCCTCCGCCTTGCTCGCCGGACCGCTACCCCCCTTCCGTCGTGGTCAGACCGCCCCTCCGCCTTGCTCAAACCGCCAGCGGCAGGGCCCGGAGCCCGAGACCCCAGCATGTGCGAGGAACATGCGTGGGGAACGTCCTCCAGTTCTCATCCCCACGGGTCACGTGCCCAGCACGTGACCGCGTGGGTAATTTGCAAGCTGCCCCCGGTCCTCCTCCATATTTGCATTCCAGCCCGCCAACCAGAGGGCAGGTGCCACGCACGTGCCCCTCTAGGAATTTTGCAGAAGGACCCCCACGGGTCTAGGTAATCTCATATAAGTCCCCCCTTTTGCATTTTATTTATTTTATTTATTGCATATGTACCCCTGTCTTCCCCTTCTATTTTGAACCTCTTCTCGACATTATTTTATTATTCAGAAAATAACATGATGTTCATCTTTTAATTCTCTACATTTTGAGATACTGTGGATATTTTTATGATTGATGGTTAATTAATAATCAATTATTTTGTGGAAAATTGTGACTTTTACCCATTACTTGCTATTAGATTTGCAATTGATTAACCGTTGCTCTAAAAAATTTCCCAAAAAGCATATATTGTAGGATTAATTGTGATAACATTATGCCCAAAAAGATTTGTATTTGCATGCATAAATTGCTCTGTAAAAATCATCTTGCATATTTTAGTATCTAATTTTTAATAGGTATTAAACCCCACATTTTTGAAGTTTAGGATTTTTCTGAGATCCATCACCTAGTGATAGATCTTAGATAATTTTATCCCTTGAAAACAAGTAGTTTAATATTTATTATAATTAAATATTGAGAATCATTCTGTTTACATTTAAAAATTAATAAAAAATTCATATTGCATCCAAAAATCCAAAAAAATTACAGTGCATTCATTTCAACATATTATACATTGTGGCCAAATTCGTATTTTTCGGACATTGTTTGATCGACTTTTACATTTTAGTCCCTAAAATAGGCCGAAATTGCATCTTGCATCCCTTATTTGCATTAAAAATTCCAAAAAAAAAGACCACCTCGAAAACCGTGCACGAATCTTGATAGACATAATTCTAAGTCGTTCCTTTACCTCCTTGTGAATCGTGATCGACCTTGGGACTTGCCCAAGTAAAATAAACATAAAACCACTTGATTGAAATTGAATAAATATTTGTGGTTATCTCTTGACCATTGTTTTTAAAAACGCGCCTCGAGGCGCTGAGGCGTACGCCTCGAGGCGTTTTTCTAGGAAAAACGCCTCGAGGCTATAGCCTCATGCAGCCTCAGTGAGGCTTAAGCCTCGAGGCTTATGAGGCGCGCCTCGAGGCGTAAGCCTCGAGGCGTAGCCTCATTTGTGTGCTGATTTTTTGAATTTTTTCTGCAATATTTTTTTCTTTTCTTTTGATTGTGGGCTTTTCATCTTTCATAGACAAGTATGTTCAAGTCCTTAAGCTCACAATTCACTAAAATGCATTTTTATAGTTTATTAAAGTATTGAGCTTATTTTTACTTTGTTATGTATGTTCTTTATATATCAACATGAAGTAAAATTTGGATCTTGAGATATTAAATCTAATGCCTCTACTCTTAGTATGCATCTTGTGTTACACCTAACCCCTTTAGTAAATTTTATTCAAGACTTTAAATTTTGCAGAGAGTTACCTATTATTGTGCTTGCATATTCATATTTACTTGACTCCTTACTGATTTAGAGTCCAAAAAAGAGTGTTATATAACAACTTCGATGTTTAAACAATGATGTTAGCCTTGAAATGTCATGGAGTTATGTATTTAGTCATAACTATTAAATTTCTAGATCTTGAAAATTGTAATTATGGTTAATTATGATGTTTTATGAAAAAAATTCTTCCACGAATGAGGCTTACGCCTCAATACGCCTCGAGGCTTACGCCTCGAGGCAATACTGGGAAAACGCCTCGATACGCCTCACGCTTTTTAAAACCTTGCTCTTGACTGATTCCGATCGCCGCCTACAACGAACGACAAACCATACTTTGGCACGAACAATATGCATATCCGTGAATCAATGCAACCCTTGATAAAATTTCACATAAAATACAACTAAAATAAATAAACTACTACAAAATAATCAATTGGATTGCGTCACACAAAAGATACGTCTTATATAAAGAGGCAACGTCATTTAAAAGGCATGCCTCTTCACAAAAGAGACAACCTTTACCTAAGAGACACTTCCAAATGGCACATCCTTTGTATTTACATAGATAAATAAAAATAGAAAACGACAAATTAACTAATGAAAGTCAAGCTACGTCAGCTTTCCCCATCTTTGAAATCTCATCTCCATGTGAATTGTCTTGATTGCAAGGGTCACTGGTAAATATCAAAAGTAGTTGGTCGTACTTGTAACTTGTTGGAGGAAAGTTCCTTTAAATTTCAATAATATCCGAGCTTCTTCAAGAAGAAGCCATTCGAGAGTATTGCTACAAATTTTCTTTCCATTTTTTTCTTCTCGCCTCTATATTTGTAACTTGTTGGAGGAAATTTCCTTTAAATTTCAATAATATTCCGAGCTTCTTCAAGAAGAAGCCATTCGAGAGTATTGCTACAAATTTTCTTTCCATTTTTTCTCATTTAAAAATCTAAGAACTTCAAGAAGAAGACATTCGAGAGTATTTCTGAGCTTCTTAATAGGAATTTCAAACAAAATCCCTTAAAGTTATTCAATGATGCAGCGGAGAAGGCTAGAATACTAGTCGTGATGGAGGTGGAGCACTAGGAGGTATGATCAGTAGCTTAGGTGGAGGCTTTGATGGTAGTCGGAGCTTCATGGACCATGATGTGGTTGGAATCGACCGGTAAATGTTGGAGTTGTTGGCAATGGTCGGTAGACACATTAACTGAGTTGAGTAGAAAAATCGAGAGATGATGTAGGCTAGTTGAGAACCTGAAAGAGGATAGGAGAGGCAGAGGAGCAAGGTTGGACAGGTAGAGACCAAGCAAATGATGATGGTGACAAGGTGAGATGACATGCAGAGGTGGAGATAGGATTTTAAGAAAATAAAGGTTTTGTGTTGAATTGGTAATGATTAAAAAGATGGGGCATGGAGTGGGAGTGGTGGTGGTAGTGGTCGAATGGTGATAGTTGGTGGATAAGATTTTCATAATACAATACGAATTCTAAAGAATTGACCTTCATTGAATGGATTGAAGATTTGTGGGGGAAGTAGAGAAGGACTAACACATCATGAGAATGGCATGAAAACCTAGATTCGATACGAAATGGAATAACATGGAATTTTAAAGGAGAAAGATTGAGTGCGAGGAGGGAAGAAATGTAATGAAGAGGTAGAGCATGACAAGCTACATGAGCATGATGAAGAAAGGAAGGTGTAAACAGTTAATGAGGTTTTAGGATATTAGAGATAAGAAGAAAGAAAATAGGTAAGGAGGAGCGTTTCAAGCTATGTGAAGAGGGGAGAGATGGAGCGGGGATTTAAAAAAAGAAAGAACTTAAATGGGAGGAAAGATATCAAATTTAGATATAATCAAAATTCATATCATTTGTCCATGCTCCTTTCATTACACATGATGGTAGCCTTGTATAGATAGCCAATACCACTTAAAAGATACGCTTCTTCATGAAAGACATTGGGTTTCCCCAAAAGACGCTTCTAAAGACTTGTCCTTTGGATTTACATACATAAATAAATAAATATTTACAAATAGGCAAATAAACTAATGAACATCAATCTGCATCAAAGAGGCTTCCTGTGGGAGGAGTGAAGATCTGCCTCTTCTTCATGATTGCAGATGCATTTGGAAGATCAGAGTCCCCATTAAGATCATTAGATCACGATCCTTGTTTGGCTCATGAGTAGGACGATCCTTGTTTGGCTCATGAGTAGGGAGCACTTAGTACTAAGGTCCAGAGGAGGGGATGGGCCGCTTTCATCTACATCTAGATTGCATGCCTTTTGTAATAAAGAAGCAAGGAAGATGTTGAACACATGTTTCTGAGTTATGCAGGTCGGTGGATGGTTTGGACATCCCTTGACTTAACTCCACTTCACAGTCGGCATTCTGCCGATCATTCCCGGCAGATAAAATGGATACGACGTTGTTTACATTTGATGGCGTGACCAAATTAGACTATTGTTGGTTCAATCAGGTTACAAAGGAAGATGTTGTATTCAATTGCCAACTTTATGTGAAAATTGTGGTCCGCTCTATAGCAGCCATGGAAGGAGAGATGTAACCTGGTGTAGTCTGGTCATTTTGACTTTTAAATGGATTACACGACCTTAAACTTTAAACGCTATTTATTTGCTTTGAAAAAATATCTTGACCTAAGATATTCCCCAACAACACACACCTGTTGGCAATTGCTGACATGCTTAAAGTAGACGCCATTTGTTTTGCTTTCGATCTCAAATTGGTAACTGCTTCTAGCTTCTTATTAAATTCTTTATCTGACCTGCAAACAAAAAAACACCAAATAAACAACTAAATGTTGAAAGCTACAGCAGATGCTCCTTCAACTTTCTCCATACGAATAAAGAAGTGCTAGTAAAACTCAAGTGACAATGAATTATGAAACCAACGTGAGAACCTAACAGTGGATAAATACTTTTCCTCCCAATAATAACGCCTATAACTAGAATGGACACCACAACTATGAATAAACAGATACCAAAGTTAGCAAGCATGCGGTGCTGCCTCAAGCTAACCAAACAGATATATTTATATTGATGTATTGGAGGAGAATTTAAGCATATCATGCTGCTTGAGAATACAGCATTTGCTATGGTATAAGGACCATGAATATAAGATACACTTCCGTAGCTTCTTTAAAAAAAAGGATGGACTGACTTAGGTTGCTTGGGAAACTTGGACAGAGAGCTCTCCAAGCTGTCAAGTCTTGTCGATAGAATTGTTATCATCCTGCGAATGGAGGAATTAAAACGTTGAGCCTCAGGACCAGATGCTGGCAATGAACCCCTCTCAGAAATCATGGCTGTGATTTTATCCGCCAGCTTCGAAGCCTCGTTTAACTCTCCCGTCCATGCCTCCAGAGAAGATGCCATTGCTGCGCAGATATCAGAAATCAAGAAACTGGTGTTATAGACATAGAGCGAGAGAGATATGACAGGGAATTGGCTGCGAGTCGCCGGACGTATCTATTCTCCTCACCCCGAAACCCTAAATGCCACGAGCAATGTCTCCTCTGCTGTTGGGAATGACCGGGGGAATAGGGTCGGACGAGGAAGCTAAGAAAACAGCTTTCCTGAAATTGTTCGGCGTCCGTGAATTAACAAATTATAGTGAGACATTCATACAACTTTTATACTCATTTCTTCTATCAAGATTGAATTAATCAAATCATTCATACAAAACTTAGTTGAATCTTGATGAAAGTGGAAAAAATATATTGCACATATGTGAAAGTTTCGTTCTCAGACAAGCCTTAACCAATGCGAAAATGTGCATAAAATGGGTATACTTAAGGTTTGTCCTTAACATTTAAAGAACGGACTCGAACCTTCATGAATCATGGTTGAAGTGAACCGAACATAAACAACATGTGTATCTTATCAAAATGGATCGAACCCAAACACTTAATTGTCCTAAACGAACCGAACTAGACATGGATAAGTTCACTCGGATTCGGTTCAATTATACTAGCTATTCTTGAGAGTTAACATATTTAACATACTTATATTATGACAGCGGATTTTTTTAATAATAAATAGTATTTATGTAAAATGGAATGGGTACTGGTAAAATAAAGTATACTATTTTGTTAAAGTTGAGAGTTGCTGATGTTTATAACATATCCCTTCAATGTGCAAATGAAAACCACTAATTGAAATCATAATATCCAGATAGAATGGATTTTTCAAATGATGGTTTAATTATTCTAATTTAATAATTCTAATGCGCATACATTGATATCTGGATTAGCTAGAAAAATATTAAGACAATCTAGTGATTTTTTATATAGTCTATAGTATTATATTATGTTGCATTATTAACTTTAATGTGCACAAAAGATAATTGAAGCATCGTAAAAAGTATATACATGTTTTTTAATCTAGATTTCGTGAATAATAAAAATTACATGTAAAACAACCAATATAACATAGCAGCATAGATTATAGAATAAATCGATGAAATATGTAATAATAAATAAGTAAAAATGGGATTGCCCCGCCTCATTTTCTGACGATTTTTTTTATTTTTTTCAAAAATATTATCATGTATTTTTATCACTATATCACTCTAATATGCCATTATAATTTCGTCAAAAATAGAGACTCATATACCCTCTATCTAGAACATGTAATTTTAACGGTCTTAAATTGATGTAATCAACCTGTTCTAGATAGGGTGTATGGCCCCCTATTTCTAACAAAATTGGAACGACATATTAGAATGATATAGTGATGAAAATACACGGCGGCATTTTTGAAAAACAAATCGTCAGAAAATGGGACGGGAGCAACCAATGGAGCAGCTCCATTGAACCCTAATAAATATATATGGGTCAAAATGATAATAAATAATTCTTAGGATCAAAGTTTAAGTCACACTGATTGTGGTTGACTAACTCAGTGGACTAACGACTTTCCCAGTATAATGATTAGTTAAGCTTCTGCATAATATTAAGTTGTAACAATTTTCTTCAATGTCACTCAAACAACTTTGACTTTGTATGCGTCATAAAAACATGAGAGAAGACCATACTCACTCATGCTTCTCGGATATTTTGGAGAAATTATTGTATAATTCATTTCGATAAAATCAATCTATCTTCCAGTGCAATATGTAAATCGAAACATGTATTTCGTATTGAGGGTAGTTAATAAAATGTATTTCTTGATATGAAATGATATCAATACAATATTTCCTCAAAATTATCAAGCAACATGTTTGCTTAAACCATGTTAATACCATTTAGGAAGTGCAATTCCAGAAACATTATCGTTTTCAACATGGACTCCTAGATTTAATTTTACGGTATGACGCTCATCCTTTGTGGAATTTCACTATTATAGACCTAACTTGCACTAACGTGAAATCCTTTATGGTATAATGTGATGTAATATTCTTTAAAAAATGACTTAAAATCAAGCTATCTAGGAACCGACAAATTCTAGAGACTAAGTCACATGCCATCAACCACGAAATTTCATTGAAAAAAACAGGAAATCATTACACCCCATAAACTATGAAGATAACGATCGATGGAATCTGCCCAATACCATGTCATATGTCTTCCCTGATAACTATCATGAGGAAAAAATACAAACATTCAATATCATCATTTTCCCGACATTATATTAGTAGTCCTTCTTACCTTCACTTGTAATAACAAGAAAGTCAAAATCAAAAATTTACGATATCGTTCATCTTATGACCACCATGTAAACCAAAAAGTTGCATATCTATATTTCACTAGCATAATCAAGGCATCATATCACTATATCCATCTCAAAAAGATATGTGAAAAATTCAATTCCATATTCGATCAGTCACCTACCTTATAAGAGAAACCCATGGAGACCTCTGGGATTTATTTTGAAATCAGTGACTAATCTCTTCCTACTTTTTTCTACTCTTAGTATATAAAATCATGGTATGATTGAATTTTAGAATGATTTTTTGGTAAGCTTTGAGGTGATCGACACTTCGTATGTTATAAACCCTTTTTTGGATAATGTTGTGGCTCACTCTATCATCCCTCATTCTCGCAACAAGTTCTATTTCGTAATTCATTTATATCAATTTCTCATTGTTTATTCTTGTTATATTTCATTAATTCCTGCTTTCTTATGCTCATTCCATTAATTTTTCATCAGAACCGTTCCTTCTCTTATCATTCATTTTTTCATCTATATCGTGGTTATTAAAAACTACGAGGACATATTTAGATGTGTGCATTAAAGGTGTTTAAACTCTTCGATTATAACACAAGGTAAGATGTGTATATTGTGTTTTAAGTTACTGAAAGGTTACAAATTTAAATAAAATTCATTAGATATACAAAAGTATTCTTCTATATATTCTATATATGCAATATATTGAAATATATATAATATTGAGGTAAAAAGGATCAAATTTTAAAAATTCATTGAAATATGAACAACATGAAAACTTTTTGTAAAGGCAATTATTTTTGCATTGCATGTATGCATCATTGAGTTTGCAAACCTTCTGTAGTCTCGATTTGTTTGATACACAAAGTAATTGTTTTTCGAAGTAAAGAATAATTTTTAGATAAATCTTTAAGTTTGAGATTAGACTCTAACTCTTAGTTTAAATATCTACTCCTATTTGTTGTTTACAGGTGGATTGCAGTGCTCTTTTAGATCATCATAATCACGTAATTCAAGCAATAAAATGTTACGTATGCCTTTTCAATCATAAATATGTGGAAATAAATCATCCACAAAGTGCACACAAGTATTTAACATGGCAACACTCATGGGTTAAACAATGAATAGAGTCTTCCCACCTCAAGTTTTCAGCCTAACCGATCCTTCGTATTTACAGTCAACCAAGATTTCTTACGAAGGCAGCATGTGAGGCAATGTCCTTTCATCAAGAATGATGAGCAGTTGAACCTATGGTCCAAATCACCTTGGATACTCAGCAACCAACTCATGTACATTGGATTAACATTCAAATATATAACAACATGAGAAACAATCTGAAAAGAAATGAAACAAATGTATTCATTCTTAATAATAATATTTGAAATTTCCATAGCCAAAATGAGATACACGTGTACGGCTACAAAAATATAGAAAAACTCTCAAAAGTATACCACTACAACATCTCTAAAAGAACAAGAAAATCGTGTTGAATAAAATAATTGTTTGCCCTTGTTTAGTGAAAGTAGATACGCGGAAGTCCAACATATCACGACCATTATTGTTGCAGTAGCTACTCAACTATGTATGTTACATCTAATTGAACACACCATTACGAGCAATTTCCCGATAAAATATTACATTAAGTATTAGTCTAAGATAAGTAAGGGAAAAGCACATGTTGTAAAGCCTTGAACTTGGCATATCTCGGATCCTATAAAAATAAGATCCGGCTCGTCAAGAGAAAACCAACGGAATTTGTTTCATGTGAATCGGACTTCGTTTCGAATTGTTATGATTTTCGGAAGAAAGAGAAGTAAGGAAGGCTAAGATGTCATTAACCCATAATGGTTGTCATTAAGACTAATTAAACATGATTAAAGAAACTAATGATGAATTGAAACCGCTAATGATCATTAGCAAATACTAATCAATAGTTAGCAAAAGATAAGCGTAAGCCGCGAAAGTTAAATCACGATTAGTGAAAGTTAATCACGATTAGTGTTAATTAAGCGTCGTTAGAGAATCTAGAATCCTCTAGAATGTTCTAACTTAAGCCCCAAGTTTGGGATAAGTTTTGGCCAGGCTAAAATCATGGGCTGCTAAAACATGGTTAAGGTATAAACCATGATTTTCTAACCATGGTTAGTGGTTTTCTGGAGCCTATAAATAGACCCCCTACCCATTCATTCTCTACGATTTCCACTACTACCACCACCACCCCAAGGGCTAGGGTCGAGAGGTCGAGAGGTCGTGAGGAGGAGTGGGAGGCGAGGGAGGAGCGCTAGCGAAGCGCTGCCGGGAGAATGAGGAGGAGAAAGGTACGATCCTCTCTTAGTTTGTTTCGTAAGCTAGGATTTCAATTCATCATCTTTTCTTCCAAGCTTTGTTCTTTATTCATCTTTCTTTCCGATTCGTTTTCTGTTGTGGTTCGAGGAGAAATATGTGTAACACCCTACTTAGGTGCGGGTGGCTATGCACGTCAGTGAACCATGTGATTCGTCACACATTCACTCATCTAAGATGCGTGGTGTCTACCGATTCTCCATCACTTATGTTTCTATTCTTTCAATTATGCTTTTATAGTTATTTTGATGGAGAAATATGTGTAATTCCCTACTTAGGCGTGGGCGGCTATGCACGTCGGTGAACCCTGTGATTCGTCACACATTCACTCACCTAAGATGCGTGGTGTCTATCGATTGTTCATCTCTTGTTGTTTGAGTGTATTCTTTCAGTTTTACTGTTGTTTTCCTCACGATTGATTTTATAGAGCAAATTCTTTTCATTTTTATTTTGAAATATGTCCCGATAGAAGGGGAAACTCTGTCGAAATTTTCCGAGAAATATGTCCCGATATAAAGGGAAACTCTGTCGAATTTTTCGGAGAAATATGTCCCGATATAAAGGGAAACTCTGCCGAAATTTTCCTAGATCTTTTCAGGAGCCTTAAAACATCCTTTATAAAAATGAAACATGATAAAGCCTTGCATACACGAGAGAGAGCTCGATTAGGTAACAAAATCCTTCCTTTTGCTGTTGGGTTTTCAAACGAGATTATTGAAATTCTTGATTTTATGTTATGTGCTATAAAGAACCCCAATTTTGGCTATTTTTGAAAAAGTCTGAACAGTTGCTTTGTGATTCCCACCAAAGTAAGGTTTAAGCATCAAATCGATGCGATGGCTTTGAAAGTTAGGGTTTGGGAATTAAAATAGGCATAAATACGAGTATATACGCATATGAATAATATATATGTGAGTCTATACTAAGTATTGCTGATTATGTAATTCGAAGACTTAACGAAAGAATTACATCATGGGAATTGATGTGGTTTGAGTTGGATCCTGAAAAAGATCGTGTGTCACGTTAAGGATGACTGGGAGTAGAACTATAGGTCTGGCATGCAACCTGTAGGTTTGTCGGAAGGAACCCGTATTGGCGTTTCCCTACCTAGGTGGTACACAGTTGCCCTGTTATGATAATTGCGCATGAAATGAATGTTTTGCAATGCGTGGTACCGGGAGCCAATATCTTCGGGTTGAACGATGGAAGATGTGATCGTTCCATGTGGAGGCACATGTGGTTCAATAGCGGCTGGGTCACGATAATATATAGTTAAAACCGCTAGGTTATATGATTAAATGTTAGCCTGAGGTTTTAAGCAACCGAGTCCTTGAGGATAGTGTGCTCATTTATTTTCTAGGCTAAGGGTTTAAGACCCTGTTTAATACAAGAAAAGAAAATTGTTAGGGTAGTATTGGAGGATTGTTTGAGGTGACGTGTGGCGGCATAAGCTTACCAAGATCAACACAATCTCCAATTCCAATGTGTCCACAGCTTCGGAGTCCAAGATTGGTGGGGTTCCCCTAGACTAATCCCTGATGTGGAATAGAAGGAATATGACTTAAATTAATGAGAAGGAATATACCTTTTAATGACAACAAGTTCTGCAAAATTACACAATTTGTTTGCTTTTCTCTTCTTCATTACTTAGCATTCGCTAATATTTATCCTATGATTTATGGAAAACCTAACAGGTGTCGGTGAGCCATCGTCAGGACCTTAATAGACATCCAGCCCTCTACAGTAGCTCTTCTTTGTAAGGTAGTTAGTAATCTTTTGTGTATTTTTCTTTTCAAGCTGATGTACATGTAAATGGTTATAGTGGGACAACGTATAATCTGAACTTTATTTTCTGAATGGAAAAGTGTTGAAATACTTTCTTCTGAATATACTTTATTTGCAGTATGTTTCTGAATGTTAGTTGGGATTGCTGAGTAACCAGATCCGGTTATGGGAGGATCCGACGGCTCTAGAATTAGGGTTGTGACACATGCTCTCTCTCTCTAAGTACACACGTACATACTTCAAACCATGCCTAACCAGGCTAGTCTAAATCACATCGAGTCACCTGTATAATTGGTGTATTTTAGTTATTTAATAATAATAATTTAGTCCCTTGTATAATTGGTGTATTTTAGTTCTTTAACAATAATAATATACAACTATGAATGTTAATGTTTTCATCTTAACTGCATTATATATTGGCAAGAGTCCTCAATGTTGGGGCATAAAATCGATGACCAATCATGGATCCTAGATTTTCTATGAAAATGGCAACATGAGATCTATATTGCTTCGATCAAGAGAAGGGGATGACAAACCTATGGTTCAAGTCACCCAATAATCTCGGACAGTAGCAGCTGACTCATGTACATTAGATTGATATTCAAAACATATAACACATATGAGAAACAATACGAGAGAAATGAAAGAATAGCATTCACTCTTATTAATAGTATTTGAAATGTTCATGCCCAAAATGAGGTACACAACGTGCACGACTACAGAAGTATAACGAAACTCTCAAAAGTACATCACTACAACATCTCTCGAAGAAAACACGAAACTATCCAAATCAAGTACACTACCAAAAAACTACATGGACCTTGTTTGGTGCAAGTAGGTATGTGGAAGCTCCAAAGTATCATGACCATTACTACTTGCAGTGGATGCTCAACTACATTTGTTAGGCCCACCTGAAGGCACCATTATGGGCAACTTCCCATCAACAAGACATACTAATCAATGGTGTATAGTAAACAAGGGTGTTGTGTACGTTTTCTTTGGGTACACACAGTTACTTCGAACTACGCTTGAAAGAGCTATAGTAACTCACACATGGTCACTTTCTATAATATGTGTATGGTGAGCATCCGGCCGATCAAGGTTAAGTATCAAGTAATATCCAAGGTCATCACGACCCCTAATCAATCGGACGGGCTCAATCAAGAAGAAATAAACCACTTAAAATAAATAAAACAATCATGAAATGTAAGCGGTTTGCTATTTTTATTTACCTGGTATAGCCACCAGGGTCGAACACAAAGATCAGAAAGTATTACAGAGTGGTCATGTTTCCAAAATAAAGTAATTTTTAGTGATTTTTAATTTTGTAAAATTTTAAATTGTAATAAGAAAACAACGTCAACCAAAATAAGAGCAAACAAGCACAACAATCTTTTTGGAATTTTCTACAAGGCTAAAAATACTCAGAAAATTAAGATAAAAATATTTTTGGATTTTTGAAGTTTTAGATATTTTTGGTTTTTTGAAGTTTTAGAATATTTTTGGTAATTTTCTGGGGTTTTGCAAATGTTTTTATAATTTTATAACAAAATCAAAATGTGCTAAAAATGCAAACAGTGTACAGCGAGGACTAAATTACAAATTAAAAGTATTTAAAATGTCCTAAATCCTAGATAGCATTTTTATGCTAAAATATGAATTAAAATCTACAAAAAGGAACTGTAAATGGAATTTTGGTGTTTGATTTTATATGATTTTTATAATTTTTGAGGTGTTTTGTAATTTTTAGAGGTTTTATAAGGGGTTTTCAAACAAAATTAATATTGTAAATAAAACATACAAAAAGGCAAGTGCAGGAATTTTTATAGAATTTTTAAAGTATTTTTCGATTTTTTCTGAATTTTCTAATTTAGACAAGACACTTTTTAAGGGTTTTTGAATTTTCAAAAATATAAAATGTAAAGCAATTAATCCAATAAAATCACAATAAATATTACACACCAACAGAAGCTAATGATAATTTTCAGGGGATTTTTCGAATTAATTTGCTATTTATTAAGTCCAATAAAAGACATGAAATTAGTCACAGTTCATAGGGACCTCTTTGTAAATATTTTGAGTTTCGGAGCTAAACAATAACAACTGATAAAAACCCAAGGGCCCAATATGCAAATAATCCCTCCAAAATGTTCACCACGCATGATCCAGATTCACAGGGGCATAATTGCAAATTTGAAAACTTGGTACTCAAAGCATAACACCATAAAAAGTTCAAGATACAAAATGCAAATAACCCAAAGAACACGTAGGATTGCACGTGTTACAGACTGAGAGGGACTAAAATGCAAATATCAAAAACATGAGGTCCAAACTGCAAAATGTACATGACTACAACTTATATTTACTGGAATAAAGCTAAATACAGAAACAAACAGGGGCTAAAAGGAAATATACCTTGAGTCATGTGCTACACGTGTGGGGCTCTGACGGCTCTAATTTTCTTTTGCAAAACGATCTGACAGTGCTGGGGCGGTCGGCATCATGCGTGTCAGATCTGCAGTGGCAGGTCTGATCCAACATTCTGAAAGTTGTCACAGTCAGGCGACTGGGATGATGCCAGGCTCTGATCAGACCGTTAGAGTATCATCGTGAACGAACAGACCAGATCAAAATTGGGTGTGAGGGTGCATCGTACGACTCTTGAAGGTGCTGGACGAACTACTCCCTGGAGAGCTTCGATCAAGAAATCCCAGCGATCAGAGGGTTTGATCAAGTCGTGGTATGGCCCAACACCTTCTTGGTGGTTGTCCGCATCAGATGGGTGGCTCCGATGGGAGGAAGAATGATCGGATGGGTCTGGCGGTGACTTCCCTCCCAGAGCTGCTCCACCGGAGTAGTAGAGGCACAGGATGGGGTCTTCCATGCGCTCTAACACCTGCAAAAGGAGAGGCGACTTGGGGGCGTAGCTCCGGTCGGGTTTATTGTATAGGGAGATAGGAGAAGTGACATGGGGCAATAGGTCGATCTCTGGCGTACGAGGAAAGAGATCAAGCCTAATCTTGCTCCAGTGAGCAAGATTCAGGATGATCATGTTGCATGGGAAGATGGGCAATGATTAGGCATGACGATCGGAGCAGACAGTTGGGTAAAACGAGGCTCTGACCAGATGGTCGAAGCAAGGGAACCGGCAGCGGTGTGAAATGGAAAAGTCGAAACAAACAGGGAAATAAGGGGGTTGCAAGCTATACCTGAAGGTTCATATCAACTCTTGAGCTTCAAGCAAAGGCGAGCGTCGAGGTGATGGCCTCAACTGGGCTATGACTGGCCTAGGAGGCTAAATGCGTCGGAGGTCCGGCCACGTAGCTTGAGCTGCGTCGAGTCAACACCAATCTAAGCTCTGAAGGTTGCTAGAAGCAGTTATCACTCAGCTGGAGGTGGATAGGGGTCAAAATGGTGGCTAGGAACAAGATGAGTTGCTCGCAGAGCAAAAGAGAGACTTAGTAGGGTTCTCCAGGGGTCTGGAAAGATCGACAAGAGGCGCACAACCCTAAGGGGATCCGGGTGATCCTAGGGATCCCCGAGAATATCGGATGTACGAGGATTCTCGGGTCCGAGTATCAAGGCAAGAGGAGTCCAGAGTTGGGAGAGAAAAAGCAGAGAAGAGACTCCATCGAGAGGGGTTCGACCCGACCCGGGCTGGAAGGGGATGTTGACCGAGGTCAATGTTCCCAACCGGACCAATAGGAAAATCAGGATATACAAAATATAAGAAAATTCAAATAAAAATAGCAAATGAATTCAAAATAAAAAGTGTATAAAATAAAAAATGATTATTATTTTCCAAGGTATTTTTCTTTGATTTTTAATTTTATGAAAAATAAATTAATGTATATATAGTATATAAGAGTATATATATGTAATGTGCAAATATTTTTATTTTATTATTTTTATATATTTACATGTAATTTGTATTTTATTTATTTACAACATAATTTTAAGAGTATAAAATAAATTTTATTTTATTTTTATAAATTATTAAGGGTATATAATAAATAGTGGTTGTGATAAGTACATGTGTCTTTTATACAAAGGTCTGATGCTTTTATTTTTTTGTTTTTCTTTTATTTTTATGATTTTTATTTTATTTTTATAATATTATTAACACTATACACAAGAGTGTAAAGAATAAAATAATTTTTGTTTTATCAAAAATAAATAAATAAATAATATGTACAAGTATATGTGATATATACAATACATAGTAGATCCTATCTCTCTCTACTTATTTTATTCTGCGATCAGGTCAAGTCTTGACCTTCTCTTGGGGTTTGGGGCACTCTGTATTTATTATAAATACATCATTCTTTTTCTTTTATTCTTTTATTTTTGCCAAAAAATACATGCAAAATATACAATATTAACAGAAGCATGTAGGAAGCTAAGTTATTGTATTTATAGGTATTTGCAGGGTATTCTGCCAATAAGAAGAGCTAAAATGAAATAATAAAGAGTGAGAATTATGGATTCATAACCCCCTATACTTTACCTTTTCTAGTCCCTTAGCAAACACTTATTTGGAAAAGAAGTGAAAATAAAAAAGAAGTAAAAAGAAAGGAATCAAGGTTGATTATTAAACGTATCTTCGTTAAATTGGAGTATGGAGCTCGGTCGAACCTTTGGATTATTAATTTATCGGAACCTTATTGGGAAATAGGTTTAAGACTCAACAGCCTCTAAGTTCCACTATTCTATGGTCAAGACGCCTTAATAAATCAGGTTAGAACAAGTCTACATACGTAAACTCTAATGACTATGCATCTTTCCTTGTACAGTGTAAGTGATATGTAGCTTCCCACCTCAGAAATGACAAAGAAACAATCTCCCTCAACAAGGTAACTCTAATTCCCCAATCTAGCAACTCTTTCCTCGAGGAGCGTGGTATTCCCTTCTAAGTTCAAGTTCAACCAGCTCAAGAAGAGGGGAAAGAAAAGAATGGACCATGACAAATGTACCCACATATCTCTTGGAGCAAAGCCATTGTAACTAAGTCTCCAGTTGCAAGCTTCCATGAGATGAAAAGGTGGAATACATAAGCTTTGCTTATTCACTATATATACTTCGGCAGACATTTTATTTTCAATCAGGCATGTCCCCCTTTTTTGGAGTTTTTCATAGTTTTGAACATTTTTTATGTGTGTATATACAAGATATTTACATGGTGTAGCATGTACATAAGGAGTTTTTCTTCTTGAGCCAGTATACTATCCCTCTTTTGAAGCATTATTGCAACCCACAAACTCATGTCTTTAGACCTCAATGCTACTAGACCAGGTTGAGGTGCACATCCCTCCCTAAAGGAAGACGAGAGGTTCCGCCTAGAAGTACTACCCTCGTATGCTACTCCAAGCCAAGGAATTCTGCCTCCTCAGTGTTGAGCTACGTGTAAGGAGCATGTCCAAGTCAAGCTATTGTCTCTGAGAGTCATGTGTGCATTGTTAAGTGTTCTACTTAGGCTCACCAAGATGACATGTGAACATAGCCTAGTGGACTCAAAGAATTAAGTCACTAATGGATCTGAAAATCTCGACCCTAGATCCTGTAAGGTTCCTCTGTGTATTAAGGTCTTAACCAATCTCCGTTTTCAAATTTAGTTCCAGACTAGTTTAAATGACAACTATGATTCAGACAAAAAAATGTACAAACAAGACTCTTTTTGTGCAAATTTTCAAAATATGCAAATTTTTATGAAAATTTTTGAATGCAAGGAAGAAAAAGTTTGCAAAATATTTACAAACATTTACAAACAAAATTGTGCAAACTTTTATTTTTCATTTTTTTTATAAATAATGTACTATATACATAATTTTGATATAAAAATATTTACAAATATTTTACAATCAAAGCATTTTTACAAACATTTTTACAAAAATAGTTTTTACAGAAAACTATTTACAAACATTTATGTACAATAAAAATTTATTTTTTTTTGTGATTTTTAGTTTAAGAATTTTAGCCATATTATCTATTAACACACTCACACAAAGTACAAGTTTTGGCTAAAGTATATATACAATATATATGATGCCCCCTATACTCAGTTCGAACGATGTCCTCAGAGTGATCAAATAGCGATGAAAGGAAGACATAAACTCGTGCTAAATATTGGGAAGTGAAAAGAAAGGCTATACTACAACAACGAATGAAAGAATGAAATGAATAGAGGTTGGTGATCCCCCTATACTTAGGATCAAGTAATCCTAAGTATAGCAATCTGTATACAATGGGAAGATTGAGGGTTAGGATGTACAGGGTTTACCTCCCCTATTCTCAGGGCAAAATGTCCCTAAGTATCGGTAGCAAAACAAAGGTAAAAAAATCAAGAAGACTAATCACAAGTTTGATACCCCCTATACTTAGGGTAAGGCACACCCTAAGTGTAGAATAGTAATGAGATGAAAATGAGGTATTACACCAAAAAGAATGTGTGATATGGACAACATGATCTATATAGCTGCAGACGAGAAGTGTTAATCAGGCATGAGATGCAAATGATGTGAGTCAAAGACCACATCTCATGCAAAATGAATAGGGGCAACATCAATGATCAACAGATCATGATCAAGATATGGTTTCAAGCGCTGACCGTTAACTTGAAAGGTGGATTCGGATGACAATTCAGATATATCAATGCTTCCATTGTCATGCACCTTTCGGACCACGTATGGTCCCTTCCATTTGCTTTGCAACTTCCCTGGAAATAATCTCAGTCTGGCATCGAATAACCATACTCTCTAGTTCGGCTCAAACTATTTATGGTTGATATGAGAATCATGCCATATCTTCACTCTCTCCTTGTAGTGTAGACTATTTGAAAAGGTTGTATCTCTCAACTCCTCCGAGGTTGTCAACTCTGCTTTCCTCTAGTCTCCTATACTCTTGGGATCCAATAATAACTCAGTGACTGCCTATAGTAACTTGTGCTTGATCTCCACAGGTAAATGGCATGTCTTGCCATAAACGAGATGAAAGGGAGACGTACCAAAAGGTGTCTTGAAGGAAGTCCGATAGGCCTACAAGACCGAGTCCAAAAGCTGTGACCAATCCTTTTAGTTTGGACGGACGACCTTCTGCAATATAGTCTTGATCACGTTGTTCGATACTTCAGCAAGGCCATTGGTCTGAGGGTGATATGGAGTGGCAACTCGATGGTCAATGTTGAGCTCGTTAGCAAGGGCATTTACCTTGTAGTTGGTAAAATGAGTCCCCCCGTCAGATATCAAAACTTTAGGCACCCCGAACCGTGACATGATATTCTTCCTCAAGATCTGCAAATGGTTTTAGCATCTGTGATTTGGGCGGGGATGGCCTCAACCCAATGACTCACATAATCCACAGTAAGCAGAATGTACTCAAATCCCCGACTCTTAGGGAATCGACCCATTAAATCGATGTCCCATGCATCAAAAACTCACAGAAATGAATGGGCAGCATTGGAATCATATCACGCCGTCCACAGGTGCCCATCCTCTGACAGTCAGTACACCTCTTCACAATTTCATCAGAATCCTTGAATAGGGTAGGCCACCATAGGCCGGATTGAAGCACTTTATGTGTTGTCCTCCTCCCAGAATGATGTCCTCCTACCTCAAGCTTGTGGCAGTATGTGAGGACGTTGTGGTGCTCCTCCTGAGGAATGCACCGATGCTAGACGCTATTCCCTCCTTCATGATAAAGGATGGGATCCTCCCAATGGTATGACTTGGCCTTCGCGAGGAAAGTCTCAAGTCGCTGTCTGGGCCAACCTTGTGGAACTTTCTTGGCTATAAGATAGTTCACATTGTCAGTGTACCATGGGAGCGAGGCTATAGTAAGGATCGCCTCGTCTGGGAAGGTATCTATAATAGGTGCAATCTGATCTGAATCCTCGAGGTTCTCTAAACAGGAGAGATGATCCGCCACCACATTCTTAACTCCAAGCTTATCCTTAATCTCAATATTAAACTCCTGGAGAAGAAGGATCCATATGGTCAATCTGGATTTGGCATCCTTCTTTGCCATGAGGTATCGGATGGTGGTGTGATATGTAAATATAGTCACTCTCGATCCAAGAATATACGATTTGAACTTGTCCAAAGCAAAGACTACGGCTAGCATCTCCTTCTCAGTCACGGTATAATTCCGCTGAGCGACATCCAAAGTCCGGCTAGCGTAGTGTATGACATATGATAAACCATTCCTCCTCTGTCCTAGCACAACCCCTACGGCAAAATTAGAAGCGTCCATCATGATCTCGAATGAGAGAGACCAACCAGGTGGCTGAAGGATAGGAGCCTCGACAACTAATCCTTTGAGAGTCTCAAATGACACTATACACTTATCATCTACAATGAACTCGGTGTCTTTCGTCAGCAGATCTGTAAACACGCTATACACTTATCATCTACAATGAACTCGATGTCTTTCGTTAGCAGATATGTAAGCGATCGGGCAATACAACTGAAATCCTAAATGAATCGTCAGTAGAAACTGACATGCCCCAAGAAAGATCGCAACTGCCACAAGTTGGACGGTGGATCGAGTTTCCTGATGATATCCACCTTGTCCGGATCAACCTCCATGCCCCTATTGGAGATGATATGACCAAGCACTGTCCCTTGAGTCACCATGAATTGACTCTTCTCCCAAGATAATACAAGATGGACCTCAATACAACACTGAAGTACCCGATCAAGGCAATCAAGACAAGCATCAAACCCATCGTCGTAGACCGAAAAGTCATCCATGAAGACCTCAAAACAGTCACCTACCATGTTTGAAAAGATGGACAACATGCACCTTTGGAATATAGCCAGGGCATTACATAAACCAAAGGGCATCCGTCTGAAAGCATATGTCCCAAACGGACATGTGAATGTTGTTTTCTTCTGGTCTTCGGGTGTTATGGACACCTGGTTATAGCCAGAGTACCCGTCAAGGAAACAGTAATGTCTCTTCCGAGCTAGCCTCTCGATAATCTGATCAATAAATGGCAACATGAAATGATCCATCTTGGTGGACCGATTCAATCGTCTGTAGTCCACACAGACCCTCCAAGAAGTGGGTACTTGGGTAGCTATTTCCTCTCCAGACTCGGTCATAACTATAGTGATGCCCGTCTTCTTGGGCACCGCATGTAATGGACTAACCCACTTGGAGTGGGAGATGGGATAGATAAAGTCGGCGCTCTACCATTTTGATATCTCCTTCATGACCACATCTTGAGATTCGGGGTCAGTCATCGCTGGAACTCACGTGATGGTTTGGCATCCTCTTCAAGATAAATATGGTGGGAGCACAGGGTCGTACTTATCCCCTGAAGATCAACTACGCTCCATCCAATTGCCTTGCGGTTTCTTTCAAGAATCTCCATCAAACGAGATTGTTGATCTCCGATCAAATCTGTTAAGATAAGGACCGGGAACATCTCTGGCTTACCCCAAGAAATCAGTACTTCATCGACCGCGGTAAAGGCTTCAGTTCTAGACAACTGGGAATTAGTAAATCTGGCTTCTGAAATTTCTGAGTGAAGGCTACCATATCTGCATGGGAAAACTATCATTGTATGTGAAAATCTGGCGAAGATGGCCTTGCTGGTGTATCTGTCATCTATACTGGTTCATTCTCCGCCCTAGCTGTCGGCTCTGTGGGAATCATGTATGGCAAATAATCATCAAAGTCATCCCAATCAATGCCTAAATACGAGGGATCTGAATCAGAGGAACATGAAATGTATTCTGCTTCACTATCATGACCACGATCATCAGCCTCAAATGTGACCGATGCCAAGAGTGTGCTCTCTGAACTCTCATCTGCCAAAATCTGTAAATCTGTAGTGTATGATGGCATGACAAAAGCTTGTGATATGGTATCAGAGCAAACTGCCTAATCGTCTGTAATCACAGAGTCGCACTCCTAGTGGCGTCTCGCTCAGCATCTGTCATCTGCTCTAAATCGCTCGACTGCTCGGAGTAGGCTGAATATCTCGCTCTGATCTCCTCGATCGTCTCTATTTTTACACTTTCGCCCTCGACATGAAAGTATACCTTCCCACTATCATGGTCAGACACCGCCTTGGCTGTGGCCAAGAATGGACGTCCTAGTATGATGGGGGTATCTATCACAGACTTAGGGATTTTCATGTCCAATACAACAAAGTCCATAGGGAATTTCATGCCTTAAATTGTGACGACCACATCCTTCAATAACCCCTTCGACTTCTTGACATACCTATCAGCAAACTGAAGGACTATCCTGCTCTGTCGAAGAGGGCCAAACTCGAATCGGTCAAGTAAGGCTGCCGGAAGGAGGTTAATAGAAGAGATGATGTCTAATAGGGTACGATCGAACCACTGCTCATGTATATGACATCTGACATATGGAGCTCCTGCATTAGGTCTCTTGGCTGGCAATCGGTTCTGAATGGCAAAGCAGGTGGCATAAGTAAGCATATGGATCTATGCATTGTGGTTCCTCCTCTTCCCATGGATGGTGGTCTTCTCTCTTAAATTCTTCTAGAAGAGAGGGATGTGCTCTAGTGCCTCATGTAGAGTCAGCTGTATCTCAAATCGATCGATCATATGTTGGATGAACTCTAGCTGGTGTGTCTTTTTTGGATTTTCCAGTTTATTGCCCTTTGCTAAGCGATGCGCTTGAGGGAAGGGGATGGCTGGACCCTTTCCAAAGAGACGAGGGTCAGGAATAGGCTCGTATGTACGTTAAGGGATAGAATCCATACCGCTATCATCATGCAACACATATGGACTCAAAGGATATACAGAAAACTTCTATTTATTCATATTTTTGTTTTTTTTTAATTTTCCATTTTTTGTAATTCTGTCCTGAGATACATGAGAAGGTGACACGATTGAAGGAAAATTGGTGGCATCAGTACCACCTATATCATCTGATCTAGTGGCATCAGCACCGCTCTCTGGCCTGGTCTCTCTCAACGAGGTGGCATCAGCACCACCGTTTGTATCTGGAATTACGACGCCCTTAGTACCGTCATCTGGATCATCATCCTTGGTGGCTTTAGCGCCACCATCATCATCATCATGCGCGGCATCAACACCGATACAATCCTCGTCTGTCACTGTAAAGCCATGAACTTGGCATCTCTTGGATCCTATATCATAAGATCCGACTCGTCAAGAGAAAACCAATGGAATTTGTTTCATTTGAATCGGACTCTGTTTCAATTTGTTATGATTTTCAGAAGAAAGAGAAGGAGGGTTAAGAAGTCATTAACCCATAATGACTGTCATTAAGACTAATTAAGTGTGATTAAAGAAATTAATGATGGATTGAAAACTGCTAATGATCATTAGCAACACTAATCAATAGTTAGCAAAAGATAAGCTAAACCGTGAAAGTTAAATCGCGATTAGTGAAAGTTAATCACGATTAGTGTTAATTAAGCATCATTAGCGAATATAGAATCATCTGGAATGTTCTGACTTAAGCCCCAAGTTTGGGATAAGTTTTGACCAAAACCATGGGCCGCTAAACCATGGTTAAGGTCTAAACCATGGGTTTCTAACCATGGTTAGTGGTTTTCTGGAGCCTATAAATACCCCCTACCCATTCTTCTCTACGATTTCCACACCACCACCACCCAAGGGATAGGGTTGAGAGGTTGGGAGGAGGAGTGGGAGGCGGGGAAAGAGCGTTAGCGAAGCGCTGCCGAGAGAATGAGGAGGAGGAAGGTATGATCCTCTCTTAGTTTGCTTCGTAAGTTAGGCTATCTATTCATCCTCTTTTCTTCCAAGTTTTGTTCTTGATTCATCTTTCTTTTCGATTCATTTCCTGTTGTGGTTCGAGGAGAAATCTTTGTAACACCCTACTTAGGTGCGGGCGGCTGTGCACGTCAGTGAACCCTTTGATTCGTCACACATTCACTCACCTAAGATGCGCGGTGTCTACCGATTCTCCATTGCTTATTGTTCTTTCTTTTTCGCTTTTATAGTTATTTTGATGGAGAAATCCGTATAATACCCTACTTAGGTGCAGGCGGCTGTGCACGTCAGTGACTCTGTAATTCGTCACACATTCACTCACCTAAGATGCGTGGTGTCTACCGATTCTCCATCGCTTGTAGTTTAATTATATTCTTTCAGTTTCGCTGTTATTTTCCTCTCGATTGATTTTATAGAGGAAACTCCTTCGTTTTTATTTTTAAATATGTCCCGATATAAAGGGGAAGCTCTGCCGAAATTTTCCGAGAAATATGTCCCGATATAAGGGGAAACTCTATCGAAATTTTCCGAGAAATATGTCCCGATATAAGGGGAAGCTCCGCTAAAATTTTCCTAGAAATATCACCCCATATAAGGGGATGCTCTGTCAAACTTTCAAGAGAAAATATGTTCTTGGCGTTCTTCGTGTTCTTCGTGCTCTTCACGTTCTTCGTGTTCTTCGTTCGTTCTTCGCGTTCTTGACACGTTCTTAGCGTTTTTGATATGAAAATGAAATTCGATCATTTCAGGAGCCTTAAATCGTCCTTTCTGAAAACGAAACACGATAAAGCACCGCATACGCGAGAGAGAGCTTGATTAGGTAATGAAATCCTTCCTTTTGTTGTTGGGTTTTCATATGAGATCGTTGAAATTTCTGATTTTATGTTCTTTGCTATGAAGAACCATAATTTGGTTATTTCTGAGAAAATATGAAAAGTTGCTTTGTGACTTCAACTAAAATAAGGTCTAAGCATCGAATTGATGCAGTGGTTTGGAAGTTAAATGAGCATAATTATGAGTATATAAATATATGAATTAATATATATATATATGTAAGTTTATACTCAGTATTTTATGATTATGCAAATATAAGGTTGAAATGAGGAATTACATCATGGGAATTGATGTGTTTTAAGTTGGATCCTGAAAAGGGTCATCAATCACGTTAAGGATGACAGGGAGTAGAACTACAGGTTGGGCATGCAACCTATTGATAACAATGATAGATCAAGGGTCGTACCAATCCACAGGCGGATCGGTAGTCGATGCGGTGACCGCTCGATAAATCCTAATCAATCAACGATTAACCCACAATACCGAATAAGTCGATTAAGTCCCAAAACTGTGAATTAAAATTTATTATAACTCTACCATGAAATGCATAGTGTATAAGCATGTAGAGGTCGAACCATAGAGAAAAAGAAAATTTGTGTAGCCTATAGGTATTGATGTACATCCCAGTCATCCTTAAATGAATCCTCTTTTTGTGGGTTTTTAATTTTCTATCATCATTTTATTTAATTATATATATTTTTTAGAGATATATATATTTATAATTTGTATTTTGTTTTTATATTTTTAATTATATAACATATATATACATATAAAGAGATATATATATATGAGAAGAGAGAGAGAGAGAGATATTATATGGATACATACATATATATATACATGCTCAAAATGTAGTGGATATGATATCTTTTAGGCTTTTTATATTTTTTTATATTTTTTAATTTTTGTATTTTTCTAGAATTTTACTATTTTTTATGTATTTTTAATTCCAAAAAAGAGTCCCTAAGATGGGGCTAATTAAATAGGCCGAATATAATTTGGGGTTTTAAAAATATAAAATAAGCCTCAAAATTACCCAAATTAATTTTAATACATAAATAATAATATATAGATAATTCTAGAGTAGAAAAAGATATTTTTAGAATTTTTGTTACGTTTTTATATTTTTTGTTTAATTTTGGTGTTTTCTAATTTTTATATTTTTCTTTTTCTTATTTTTAGGTTTTTTATTTTCTGGACTCAATAGTTCAAAAACATATTTTTTTTGGTATTTTATAACTTAAACAGTGCAAAACTGGCTCCTATTTCAATTTTTATAAATTGATAAAATGCTCAAAATAGCCAAACAAAAATACAACGTGAATCTACAAGGCACAAAGCATTTATCCTAATTTTTGTGGATTTTTTGGAACAAGCTAGGTATTTTTAATAAATACATGAAGCAAATAAAAATAAAATAGCCTGGTAGGGGCATAATTGCAATTAAAAATAAATACAGGGGCCCATTTGTAATTTTACTAATAGAAACAAACATTTATTTAATGTTCTATAATCATTTAATAATATACAAAAACTTCCAGGGCATACAGGCAAATTTCACGCGCCTCACGTGGGACTACACGTGAGGCTGGGAAGGACCAAAGTGTAATTCCAAAAAGTTCAGGGGTCCCATTGCAAAAATCCCATTTATTTTACAACGCTATATTTAATTTACAGTGTTAAAAACTAAATACAAAAAGGCGAGGGGCTCGAGTGCAAATTACCCCTATAGGCGCGCTGATGGACGGCGATCCGCGTGCCACTTATTCATGTGGCGGGCTCTGGCATCACGATATCGCTTCACCGATTGACGGTCTGGATTACATCTGAGGTTCGATCGGACGACCGAAGCGTGCTTTGAATGGACAGCCAAGATCAGATCTGGGGCCACCTCCTCCATCCGACGGTTGCTGCTACTCGCGAAGAACATGGAAGAACAGTTGGCTTCCCTGACTTCGATCTTCGATTCCTCCTCCTCCAGACGGTCTTTGGTGATGGCAGGGGCTCTCCACGTCCGACGAGGCTCTCCGCAGCTGCTGAGGTGCTCAAGAAGACCTAGGACCCCCTGAATCGGTCCAATGAGCTCAAGGAAGCATGAGGGGTCCTGGTGCCTGGCAGGCGATCAAATCGTGCTCCAGGGGCTCCGTTAAGCATCTGACCTGCACCAAAAGAATGAGGGGCTCGAGGGGGTATCCCTCGACCGGGAGTTGCATCATCAGAGGTGAAAATGAGCGTGGGTGGCGAGGTCCGACGAAGTGGAGGAAGAGGTCCTCGATTCGCAGAGCCAGTAGGGCTCTGGTTGATCTAGAGCGTTCGGGAGATGGAGAACGCGGAGGGTAACGAGATGGTGATGATGTGGGGGTCGGATCATGTGTAGATCAGGTTAGAGAGGTTCGCCGGAGCTGAACTCCGGCGAACTTCGATCTGGCCCTAATCGAGCACATACGGTCCTAATGACTAAACTAACTACTGGATTACAAACTAAAAAAGGAAACTAAGCAATAAAACTAGTTAAAACAGCTCTTATACCTGGTGGTCGACCAGGGAGCAGGACCTCCGGCGAGCGGCAGCCCGTGGGTGATGCCATCGACTCCTCCGACCAGCTGATGCTTCCAAGAAGACCCCCTGTCACGAGTATACTCTAGAGACTGGAAACGAGGGTGGAAGAAGACCAAAAGGAGACCAAACTGGGGAAGGAGGTCGAGGGCCTTATTTATGGACATGGCGACGCACCCTTATTGACCGGGGTGCCACAAAGAATCGGCTGGTCAGATGATCGATCTGATATGTTGGCGTGAAAGATGGAGCATCGATCGAACTTTTTCATGAAGGAATCGAGGCTTGAAAGTCAATGGACTAGAAGGAGAAAGTCGGAGAAGATGGGCTGAAGAGACGTTCTGACACAGGACGGCTGGTGGCAGAAGAGTTGACCGGGCGGTCAACGAAGGAACGACCCTGATTGGCCCACATCAGCACCGAATTGACCTATTAATTAAACACATTAAACGATCTTATTAACTTTTGCTTATAAAATAAAAAATGTTTATTAAATAATGTAGTATTTATTGATGATTTTTATTTATTTTTTTGATGAATTTTATTATGAGTTTATTTTAATGTTGTATTTATAGGTATATTTATATGTATTTTGTATTATTTATTTTTATTTTGTGTATTTTATTTTTATTATTTTAATTTATTTATATTTATATATTTATAAATTAATTTTGTAAGTATAAATACATTTTTATTTGATTTTTATGAGTTTATTTGAAAATTAAATAAATAGGTATATATAATATGTAGGTATACTTATAGGTATTTTACCAGTATTTTATGAACATTTTATTTATTTAATGAATTTTATTGGGTTTTATTTTGGATTTACATTTTTAATGGAATATAGATAATATTTGCAATTTAATAAAAATATGAAATAGAAGAAGGAAGTCCCCCTTTTTATTCATATATAAGTCATACATAGGTATCTTGCCTATGTGATCGCATGGGCTTATTTTATTTAAGGTTTTCTTTTTAGTTTTCTTTCAATTTCCATATGTACATATATTCTATACATTATTTACAAGATTATAAAAATATAAATTTATAAAAATTATGAATAATGAATATAATGAATATTTTAATCAGTGTATGTACAATGGGGACCAAAACCTAACTTTCACATATGAACTCCAAAAATTGTGAAACCAATTTTATTAAATAGCTCTTGAAAAGTATATACAATTAAAGGTGATTTTGGTGGATTTTGAGTTTTTATTTGCAAGATATGGGTATGTGAAGTTGTGATCCTGGCTTTTTATTCTGGGTATAAAATGTACACTTATTTTTGTACAAACTCAATTTTGTATTTTTATTTACATTATTATCAACAACTTTCGTGTACAAAATATTTTTATTTGATGAATAACTCGTGAAGAATAAAATATGTGTCAAAAATGCATAATTAATGCATGAATAAAAGATGTATTTATTGTATTTTGGCCCTTATCTCCCCCTACTTTATTCCTTGTCGACCAATTCCATTCTGGACTTGGTCTCAGGGTCAGGGTCATAAAATATTTGTAATATTTTACTCCTTTTTCTTTTCTTCTCTTTATTCTATAATTTTTGCATTAAAAACCTTATTTTATGTACACTTAATACAATAGATAATGATTGTTGTTATAGACAAATTGATGCTATTTACATGCATTTGCTGGGGTTTTTAAGGCCAAAATGATAGAATAAAGGTGATGAAATGGATATTCATCACCCCCCCTATACTTGCCTTTGCTAGTCCCTAGCAAATACTTATGCAATAAGTAAGAGAGAACAAAGAATAAGAAGAAAAGTAAAGGAGAAATGAAGAAACTAGAGTGAATAGGGTTGCTTTCAATTCAATATATGTCCTTACAAAATCAGAATTTGGAGCTTTCGCTAGACCTTGGGTGTGGATGTGTGCAGAACCTAGTCGGGAACCAGCTTTAAAACATAACAGCCTTCGAGAGTCACAGAACTCAGTTCAACCCACCTCAATAGCCTGGTCAGATCTGGCCTACGCCATACACAAACCCTTATGACTATGAAGCTGACTTGTACAGTGTAAGTGATAGTGGCTCTCCCCAACTGAAATGACAAAGGCACTGACTTCTCCAGAATGACAACCCAATGATTCCCCAACCCAGCCCTCTACCGTCGAGAAGCGGGGTATTCCCTTCTAAGTTCAAGTGGCATCCGACTCAAGAGGAGGAGGAGGGGAAAAGAATGGATGGTAGCCAGTGTAGCTACCTATCATGGGATGCAAGACCAGTGTAGTCAAGTCATCCAGCTGCAGGCTCACATGGTATAACTTTGATGCTCGAACTTGCTTATTTTCTATACAACATATTTACATGCTCCGACAGGCACTTTTACTTCTAATTTCAAGCCTGTCCACTTTTTTGGAGATTTTTTTCAACATACTATTTTCAGCAACATTTACATAAGGACCTTTTCCTCTTGAGCCAGAAGACTATCCCTCTTTTGAAGCTTTATTGAAACCCACACTCTCCTGTCATTCGACTTCATTGAAACTGGACCAGGTTGGGGTGCACTTCCCTCCCTAGACGAGGACGAATGTTTCCACCCGTGTGCGTCTCAGACTGGCAAATCCAACCCCCTCACCACTCCAACTAAGTTGAGCCTAGTAAAAGGTGCATGTGTCCAAGTTAGGTCACGGTCAACAAGAGTCATGCGTGTGTCTCGAAAAGTTCTAGTTAGTTAGTTGAGGTGACTTGAACCCAGCCCTGATTTCTCAAAGAATTAAGTCTGAATAGACCTGAAGTAACTTAAACCTAGTTCCCATAAGGTTCCAGTGCAGTTAGGTGCGGTAAGGTGCAACCAAGCTCCAATTTTTAGACTTCATTGGACTGGTTCAATCATCAAGCTCACTCAAAAAGAATATGAATGATATGCTCATGCTATGCACAACGAATGATGCAATTTTTCACAAAGAATTTAAAAATCAACGAATCTTTTTACACAGAATTTTTTCAAATAGAAAGAATTTAAGCACACAAATTATAAAATAATTGTAGCTATTTACACGGGCATGCCGCTTTATTTTTCAAGAATTAAAAATTTTAACGATCCACAAGTGTTGACCTGTTAGTTTTAGGTACATATATGTATACAATTGATAACGACTTTTTATTGAATGGCTTTACAGATACGTCCACAGTTTTATTTTTTTATTTTTGTCATTTATTATTATTATTTTTATTTTTATTTGAAAACATTTTCAAGACTATAGTACACGATAATTTTTGCAAGCATTTACAAACATTTGAAAACTATTTTGCAAAGATTTGTCACATTAGGTATGTACATTTTCCACAATAGTTTTTACAAACATTGTTCAAAACATATGGATATAGGTTTTCAAATCCTTTGTTTCACAAAAAGAAGAAAATTTTTCAAACAAAGCAATTTTACACAGGTTGAAAACATTTCACAGCAAGTTTTCCAAACAGTTCACACTATTTTTTCAAATCATACTGTAAAGGTATTAAACCTGATTTATTAATCAATATATACAAAGAAAAACTATATTTTACGTACAACATGGTTCAGGCTCTTATAAGTTTTCTTTGGAATTATTGCTTGTTTTTGCATGAGAGATTTTTGTGCAGACTCCTCAGACTTATTCGAGAATCATTTTCAAAAGATTTTGAAGACTATAGTCCAAAATATTTTTACAAACATGTACGCGCATTGGAAATGATTTTGCAAAGGTTTTTCAAATAGTACAGATAGATTTTTCAAAATAATTTTACAACCAATTTTTCCAACCATTTGCAAACCTCTTTTCACACATTTTTATTCCACTCAAAGAAAATAAATTTTGCAAAAAAAACTATTTACAAAGGTTGAATACTTTGTACACACTATTTTCAAGCAATTTTCAAAAGATTTTACAAAGAGAACATTTTGCACAATGCGTTTTTCCTGAATTATTAATCAGTATGGACAAAAAGAGTCTGAGGAGCTCATAATCATCTTTTGTTATCGTACCATAAATACTTTGAATATTATTCCTTAGCTCTAGGTAGGATTTTATTATTATTATTATATGTTATGTTGTTGTTGTTGTTTATATATATATATATTTTTTTATTTACAGTATGAGTTATGGCTTACAGTATATACATAGTGTATACGACCCCCCTATACTTAGCGTAAGCTATGTCCTCATAGATCGAGAGAAAGGAGAAGAAATAACTCATACTGAGTATAGTCAAGTCTAAGAATGAATAAATAAATAAAAAATATAGGAAAGAATGAACAAACGAGAAGTTGACCGTCCCCCTATACTTAGGATCAAGTAATCCTAAGTATAGCAGACTGTACACAAAACATGGAGGGTCAAGGGTGGCAATAAACAGATCGTACTCAGATTGTCTCCCCATATACTTAGGGTAAAATATCCCTAAGTATAGACAAGAAGAGGAGACAATGGAGAGGATCGAAAAGAAATAGAAGAACTCGAGGTGCACACCCCCTATACTTAGGACAAAGTGCGTCCTAAGTATAGAAGACTGACAACAGGGGCAACACCTTTTGATACAAGAAGACGATAGAAGAGGAAAAGAAGTAAAGAAGAACATCAGATAAATAGTTTTTGAGGTACAGTGTCTGAATCTTCTGATGCTGCCAATGTTGTGGATATGTCATCAAGGTGCAGAAGCTGGATGGAGTCGACAACGACCAAGAATGTATCAGGCTCGAGATAAGGCTTCAGGAGTTGACCGTTGACGATGAAAGGTTGTGCGTCAGGGGGACAATTCTGATATGGCAATACTTCCATTGTCATGTACTTCACGAACTCAGAATGGCCCTGTCCACTTACTCTTTAATTTGCCCAGGAAGTTCCGCAACTTTGCATCAAATAACCACACCTTCTGTCCAACTTCAAAGGTCTTTCGTCTGATATGCCGGTCACGCCAGCGTTTCACCTTTCCTTGTACATCAATGTGTTATCGTATGCATAGTCTCGAAACTCCAAGAGTCTGTTCAGATCATCCTTTCTTTTCTGACCACTTTTCCGTGAGTCTAAGTTGCACATGTTGATTGCCCATAGGGACTTGTGAATTAATTCAACGGGCAGATGACACGGCTTCCCGTATACAAGATGGTAGGGAGACATGGCTCAAGGGAGACTTGTAGGCGGTTCTGTAAGCCCAGAGGACTGAGTCCAAGAGTTGAGACCAGTTCTTTCTGTCCGGCCGTACAAGCTTCTGAAAGATTGTCTTGATTTTCTGTTCGACAATTCGACCATACCATTGGTCTGAGGATGATAAGGGGATGCGACACGATGGTCGATGACGTAGTCCTTCATTAATTTCTTGACCTCTTTGTTAATGAAATGGCTACCCCCATCTGATATGAGAATTTTCGGAATCCCGAACCGCGCAATGATATTATTAATCAAAAATCGACACATTATCCGACTATCGGCGGCTCGAGCGGGAATAGCTTCAACCCACGACTCACGTAATCTATGGCAAGAAGGATGTACTCAAAACCTTGACTGTTAGGGAAAGGTCCCTTGAAATCAATGTTCCACGCATCAAAAACATCTGCTATCTGAATGATCTTTAGAGGCATCGAATCTTTTGTAGTGAGTGTACCCTTCAGTTTCTGACAATCAATGCATTGTTTGACAAAAACTGCTGCATCCTTGAATAGTGTAGGCCATCAGAAGCCACACTAAAGTACTTTGGTTGTCGTACGGTCTCCAGAGTAATGTCCACCAGACTCGAGCGAGTGATAGTGCTCGAGGACACTATAATGCTCCTCCTGAGGGATGCACCTGCGCCAAATGCAGTCCGATCCTTCCCTAAATAAGAGAGGATCTTCCCATTGATAGAAGCGGATGGTCGACATGAATTTGTTCTTCTGATTCTTCGTCCAATCCGATGGTATTACCCCCGAGGCGAGGTAATTGACTATATCAGTATACCATGGGGGATAATCCACTGCTAAGATAGACTCGTCAGGAAAGGTTTCCGTGATAGGTGCACTGTTCAGGGGAGGCTCATGCTTCTCAATTCTGGAGAGATGGTCTGCTACCACGTTCTGAACTCCAGGATGTCCTTAATTTCCAAGTCAAATTCCTAAAGGAGAAGGATCTATCGAATCAGTCTCGCTTGGCATCCTTCTTCTGCTGTAGGTACCGGATAGCAGAGTGGTTTGTAAAAATGGTGACTTTTGATCCGAGCAAATAGGATCTGAACTTCTCGAGGGCGAAAACCACAACCAGCAACTCTTTCTCTATCACAGTGTTATTTCTTTTGTGCCTCATCTAATGTTTTGTTGGCGTAGTGAATGACATAGGGCGTTCTTTCTTTTCTCTGTCCCAGAACAGCCCCGACTGCAAAGTCTGACGCATCAGTCATTATCTCAAAGGGAAGAGACCGATTCGGCGGCTATAGGACTGGAGCCTGAGTGATAAACTCCTTCAGCTAATTGAAAGCAAGGAGAACCTGCTGATCTATATTGAACTCGGTTTCATTACACAAAAGCTCTGTCAAAGGTCGGGCGATGCTGCTAAAATCCTTGATGAATCGTCTGTAAAATCCCACATGCCCCAGGAATGACCTTACATTTTTCACAGACTGAGGTGGCTCTAGATTGGCAATAGCATACACCTTTGCTGGTCGACTTCCATGCCACGTTTGGAAACGACGTGACCTAGCACAATGCCTTTGGTGACTATGAAGTGGCTCTTTCCCATAAAAGTACTAAATTTACTTCACGGCATTTCTGAAGCACTCTGTCTAGGTGCCCAAGACAAGAATCAAAACTATCACCATAGACAGAGAAGTTGTCCATGAACACCTCAAGAAAACTGCCTACCATCTCGGCGAAAACTGCTAGCATGCATCTTTGGAATGTCGCAGGTGCGTTGCATAGTCCAAAGGGCATTCTTCTGAAGGTGTAGGTGTAGAATGGGCAAGTGAAGGTAGTCTTCTCTTGATCTTCGGGAGTGATTGCCACCTGATTGTAGCCGGAATACCCATCCAAAAAGCAGAATAACTCCTTGTCTGCTAGTCTTTCCAGAACTTTATCAATGAATGGAAAGGGGAAATGGTCCTTCTTAGTTGCTGCATAAGATGGCGGTAGTCAACATACACCCGCAAGGATGTTGGTACCCGAGTGGATATTCCCTCTCCTTTGTTATTGGTAACCACGGTAAGCCCGGACTTCTTTGGAACTACATGCAGTGGGCTTACCCATTTTGAATCAGAAATAGGATAGATGAAGCCTGCGTCACACCATTTCGTGATTTCTTTCATGACGACGTCCCGGAGGTTTGGATTCAGCCTTCTTTAGAATTCACGGGACAGCTTAGCATCTTCTTCTAGATAAATGTGGTGTGAACACAATGCTAGATTTATCCCATGGAGATCTGATATGCACCAACCAAGTGCCTTGCGGTTTCTTTTCTAGAACCTCTAGAAGTCGAAATTCCTAATCTGGGTTCAGCCTGCTACTGATGATGACCGGATACATTTGTTCTTCACCCGCAAGGAAAGCATACTTCAAGCCTGCAGGAAGTGGCTTGAGTTCTGGTATTGATCGGTCCAACTTGTTGGTCACTTTAGACACTATACTGGTGGTGGGATGTATTTCTTCGATGGAGCTACCATCCTCAATATTCTGTTGAGACCCTGATGATGTGCCGAATGGTTCTGCACTAGGCTCATTGTGTTCGGTCTGGAGTGAATTCTTGAAATCACCTAATTATTCAGCATCAGAGAGTCTGTCTCCCAAGAATCATCGGAACATAGGTCAACTGGTGCTTTCCAAGTCCTCCTCAAGAGTGAGGATTTCTTGGGTCGTCGTGGCGTTTGGCTCTCTGATCATGTCTATAGTGATTTGCTTGTTGTTCGAGCTGAAAGTAATCTTACTGGTCCCGTAATCAACCACGACACCTGATGTACGTATGAATGGTCGGCCAAGGATGATAGGGGTCTGGAGTAAGGGTGCGGGTGAGTCCATATCAAGGACTACAAAATCAACCGGAAATTGCATCTCCCGCACCTTTACTACAACGTCTTCCAACAGACCTCTCGGTCGCTTGATGGATCGGTCAGCAACCTGAAGGATCATTCGTGTCTGCTTGAGCGGACTCAGCCCAAATTCTTGCGTTATTGATGCTGGCAACAGGTTGATGGAAGATCTGCTGTCAAGGAGAGTGCGCTCAAAGACCTGATCAAAAATCTCACAACTGATAAGAGATGCTCTATTGTCCTACTTTTTCTGTGGGAGGTTGCTAATGGATGCTACCGTGGTCAAGGTGAGGACGTGTTTCTCAACTTGTTGGCATTTGTTCTTTCGTGCTGGGCGACACTTGCTCGTACATGCTTCTTTCAACCCTTTCTTAACAGCAGGCATGTATTCCATGCCCTTCAGTAAGGGAATCTCAACATATAAATTATTTATTATTTCCACAACTCCAAGATCAGACAAAGTACTTTTTCTTTTTCCATTTTTTTTGTATTTTTCAATTGCATTAGGAAAAGGAATATTTACATCACTGGAAAGTAAAATGGAGTTCTTGTTTATATCAGAATTATCGCCCGCACATTTTGTACATCCAGACTATAAAAAGGAGTACAAACTGGATCCTGACATGCTGGTGCTGATGGGCGAGCAAACAGTAGGGCATATGTTCCGTCGGCTGGAGAGGGATCGGCTGCTGCTGGCGGCTCCTCCGAGGCTGGCGTGGCTTTGCTTCGGCTGCAAACTTCTTTTTGTTGTTTTTTATTTTGCTGATTTTTTGTATTTTTGACTGAGGGTGCTGGTGCTGCATGACGACTGGAATGGCTTCTCCTTCTTCCTCCTCCTCACCCGCCCCTGTAGCTGGCACGACTAATGCAGAAGATGACGATCCACCTGTTTCTTTATTCTCCCCATTCTTGATAGCAGGCGGAGGCAAGGCCCTACCGCTCCTGAGAGTGACAGCATTAGAACACACAATATTATCAATTTCTGACTCTTCAGACACAGACAGGACATTACATTCTACCCGCTCCTTCTTTTTAAAGCTATTGGGGTTGGCCTCGACCTGGGCTGGAATAGTAGTCTTGGTGGTCGTCAGGTCGTCGAGCCTCTTGGTCATATCTGCTAGCCCCTTAATGAGTTGGACCAGGCAATCCATGGTCGGGTTCACAGTAGTTACCTCAGTAGGTTCTGCGTGCAGACCACGCTGTTGCTGCATGTGTTGGTGCTGAGGTTGTGGTTGGTGGTGCTGGGGTGGTGCAGGAAGCTACAGTTGCTGATAAGAGGGAGGGGGATACTGTTGGTACTGCTGAGGCAGAGCAACCGCATACTGATAAAAAGGTTGTGGATGGCGGTATTGTGGCTGCTGATATTGCTGATTCTGCCTCCATTGATTTGCATATGGGGGCGGCTGATGATGATGTGGTGACGCTATGAGAACTGTCCAAAACGACCACCCTGAGATTGGTGGTATTGCCGGTTGGAAGGTAGTTGACCCTGAGGTTGTCCCATAGGATGGGTCGGTTGTGCTTCGTTGCTCCATACCCCGTTGGCTTCTTGAATCAGGGGTGGTGGCGGGAACATGGGATCGGATCCTGATACAAACTCTGGCTGGTACACAACCGCCTACTGTTGTGGCTGGCCCTAATCGGGTGCCTACACGTAGTACACGTGCTGGACTGCCGGTGGCTGCTGACTCGGCTGAGGCTGATGTAGCGGTGGTTGCTCGTCCTTCCTCTCAGCTGGAGCTTATGATGGTTCTGCCGACTGAACAGAATTGACGGTGCCCACCAATAGTTCTAGCTTCTTGGTGATATGATCAAACTTGTCAAGGTTCTGAGTCCTCTTCTTGATCACAACAAGTTTTTCAAGGTCTTGTGATCGCTTCTCGATGATATCAACCTTCGAGAGATGGCCCCCGATGATGCTGAGATTGGAGCTCTCATCTCTCTCTACCTTGCGGGACGCTGCCATGTGTACTTGTTTCTGGAGGATTTGGGGCTGCTTCTAGTATGCCTTTGATGAAGATAGGGCAACCTCTCCTTTGGCCATTTATTCAAAGATTTGCCCGACTACATCTTCATACTTATTGAAATGTGAACCCCCCCATACGGCGTCAACGAGCCTTTGGCTCTTGATGTTCAGGCCCCCAAAGAAGTGTTGGACCAAGTTGGTCTTCGGGATCTCATGATGAGGGCATTTCTCCTGCAGATCGGTGAATCTCTCCCATGCTTCATGTATAGATTCGTGGGCTCCTTGGGAGAATTTGCTGATTCGTGCTCGCATCTGGTTGAGCCGACCGAGAGGGTAAAACTTATGCAGGAAAGCTGACTTCAGTTCCTCCCAGGTTGTCACAACCTTCCCCAGATGGTTGACCCAATAGAGGGCCTTATCCTGCAGGCTGAAGGGGAATGCCATCATTTTAACAATGTCTAAAGGGACATTGGGGTAGTGGGTAGTACAACAGATGCGTGAGAACTGCTGCAGGTGAATGTATGGTTTTTCACTGGTGTTTCCATGGAAAGATGGAAGAAGAGCAAGGAACTGGGGATTCAGCTCAAAGTGAGCATGTACCGGCGGAATGAGGATCCACTCGGTCATCTGGCAGTCTCCAAGTTATAGGTTTCCTTCAGTGTAAGTTTGGGTCTCCTATTTTCCGGCTCTTCCTCATCATCTGGAGGCCCACCACCTCCTCTTCTGCCTCCTCCTCCTCCCCTCCTCCCTCAGCTCTGTTCACCGCATCATTCAGCATATCCTGAAAAGCGGTCTGTGCTAGGGCCTGCTCTGTCAGCTGCTGTTGGATGGCCTGGATAGATGCCAACAGTTGTGCATTGACCTGATTCTGATAAGGCATCTGTCCTTCTGGTTGGGGTGGCTGCTGACCCTTGCCCTTCCCTTGAGGAGCCATATTAGGGTCTGAGTCTAATGAAATGAATTCCGGAGTAGAATCCAGGGCTTGATTTATCTTCTATCAGCAGAATGAGAGAATCCTAATCAGACCACTTGCAGTGTTATTCAGCTGTCATGATAAATCTGGAATTGAGGTCAACCCCAACATGTTGTGAACGGAAAAAGATGTGGACTGTAATCGACTTCCATTCACAACGGCGAAGGTGGGACAAAAGTGATCCCGGTTTATTGGGTGGTCAGAAGAAAGGTCGAAGACGAGGAGTCTGGAGATCGATCCGCAAAGTCCGGGTCGGGTTCTCGGGAATTGCCTCGAATTTATTGGCGAAGTTGAGTCAATGGAATCGATGTCGGTGTCGGTAGGGTCTCGACGGAAACCATCCATGGATCAACTTCGCGAAGCAAAATGGAAGATTGGATAATAGAAGAAGGATACAATGGTCAACGAGGAAAAAAGGAGTGCAAAATATTAGAAAGGCTCGACTGAGCGGGGGGGTCAAAGGAGTATGACACAACGAAATTTGTGCAAAGGCGCGGGACTCGATCTTTGAACCTTAATCTAAATTTATACAAACGCAATACAAAATTGGGTTCACCAACTCACGCAATGTGAAGCCGTGAAGGTTCGGCTATTCATTATCTTTTCAGTTTTAGAGTTGTTATTTCAGATAAATCTTTTAACAAGTCCTTAGCATGCTAATCCTTTAGGAGAGAGAGTACTGCCAGAAAAGAATCTCGTACTTATCCTCCTCCTTTGTAACCTGTAGTCTGTACTTTTTGAGGTCCTTGTAACCCTTCCTGGATCCCTACTCAGCCAAAGAAATAGAGAGAGGAAGCCGATAGGCGAAACCAATACTTCGGTTCTCGCTCGCAACGGAATCACCCGTGAGCGTGCAAGAACCTACTCGGACGCAAACCGATGAGACAGACACCCCGTGAAGGCGTGGCCTATGCTCAGTACTTCAGACCATGTCGATGTTCCACATAAGGCGGGAACACCATCGCTGACAAGGCCCTACTCGGTCACGTACGATAGAAGCGCCATTACTTCGAAAATCCAGGCGATACACAAGGCAGTTGCAAACTCGGTTTTTTGGCTCTATTCCTTATGGGACGTGCCTCGCTCATGGGAGTAGGGTTTTGATCCCCCTCCAAAGGTACTTGAAAACAATGATGACTTTATGAACCCAGTACAATGATAGTCCATTACGAATTTTAATTAAGGTCAAAGTTTATTTAGCAGTCCCCATGTTATAGTTTTTTGGGTTTTCACTTTTTTTGAGACTGTTTTCATACCAGCGCCTAACGTTTTTGTAGATTTTCATTTAGGTCCTAGGTGCTCAAAATCATTGGGAGATAACAGAAAAGCCGTGCAAGTGGGTTCCATGATGGAAATCTCACAATTGAACCGAATTATGCATGATGAGTTGGAGGACTTACAATGCATCCCAGCTCTCTCCATGTGGTATGCAAAACAAAATTTTTAAACCTAACTAAATGACGGTATGCAAGCGACAAAATCGCCATAAACATTAGCTGCTATTAGCGTGAAGAACCACAAGACGGTCACCGATCTTCAATCCAGGAGTCCGGTCTAGGCTCACCCCTCCTCCTCTCGACACATCGAGTTCAGGAGCAGCGCTTGGCAGGGTGGGCTCGCGGCACAAAGGCTTGAAGATGATGAGGCGACTGTTTAAAGTTTAAACTAAGTCCAAAGCGTACTATAGGTACATACAAGATATTTAGGGTGTTTGGACCTAATTTACTCGATCAAGCAAGACTAGTCTAGGGGCTCCATGCACACAAAACAAAATAAAGAAAAGGTGGAAAACTCAAAACAACGGGAAACAAAGAAAATAAGGCGGGAAAAACACGAAAAAGCCGCAACGAGGCCCCAAGTGAACAGACACCCGGACACTGGACCTCGTTGTCAAGAGTAGAGTCCAAATTATTTACATGCCAAAAATTCTCTCTCACACAATAAATTACAATATTGATCCTAATTACTCAAGTCTTCGCTTAGCTAATTCACATCCCTTTGCATCCTTGGCGCTCTCTCCAACTGGTCATGAAGTGAAGACCAACCTCCTCCAAGCTCGGCTGCCTTGACTTCCTAAGAAACCATCCTCACGTGGCGGGCCCTCGCAACAAGGTCACAAAGAGATCGAATTAATATAAGCTCAATCAATGAAATAAAGAATCAAGCAATTAATCTGAATAAATGAATGTGTGTGTTACTAATCAAAGAACCATGTATAGTTGAGCAATTTCAAATGAACAACTATTCACAAAATAAATGATGAATAAATGAACTTTTTATACAAGAATGACAAAGTAATAGGCTACACACATTGCTCCCCGACAACGACGCCATCTGATAACAAGGATAGATCAAGGGTCGTACCAATCCACAGGCGGATCGGTAGTCGATGCGGTGACTGCTCGATAAATCCTAATCAATCAACGATTAACCCACAATACCGAATAAGTCAATTAAGTCCCAAAATTATGAATTAAAATTTATTATAACTCTACCATGAAATGCATAGTGTATAAGCATGTAGAGGTCGAACCATAGAGAGCAAGAAAATTTGGGTAGCCTATATGTATTGATGTACATCCCAGTCATCCTTAAATGAATCCTTTTTTTGTGGGTTTTTAATTTTCTATCATCATTTTTTTATTATATATATTTTTTAGATATATATATATTTATAATTTGTATTTTGCTTTTTATATTTTTAATTATATAACATAGATATACATATAAAGATATATATATATATATATATATATATGAGAAGAGCGAGATATATATATTATATAGATACATATATATATACACACATGCTCAAAATGTAGTAGATGTGATATCTTTTAGACTTTTTATATTTTTTTATATTTTTTTAATTTTTTTATTTTTCTAGAATTTTACTAATTTTTATATATTTTTAATTCCAAAAAAGAGTCCCTAAGATGGGGCTAATTAAATAGGCCGAACATAATTTGGGTTTTTAAAAATATAAATTAAGCCTCAAAATTACCCAAATTAATTTTAATACATAAATAATAATATATAGATAATTCTAGAGTAGAAAATATATTTTTGGAATTTTTTTTGCGTTTTTATATTTTTTGTTTAATTTTGGAGTTTTCTAATTTTTATATTTTTATTTTTCTTATTTTTAGGTTTTTTTTCTGGACCTAATAGATATATAAATATCCCACATATATTTTTTTTGTAATTTTTCAAAAACATTTTATATTTTTTGGTATTTTATAACTTAAACAATGCAAAAGTGTCTCCTTTTTCAATTTTTATAAATGGATAAAATGCTCAAAATAGCCAAACAAAAATACAACATGAATCTATAAAGCACAAAGCATTTATCCTAATTTTTGTGGATTTTTTGGAGCAAGCTAGGTATTTTTAATAAATACACGAAGCAAGTAAAAATAAAACAGCATGGCAGGGGCATAATTGCAATCACTCGTGTGCGTGTAAGAACCTACTCGGACGCAAACCGATGAGACAGACACCCTGTGAAGGCGTGGCCTATGCTCAGTACTTCAGACCATGTCGATGTTCCACATAAGACGGGAACACCATCGCTGACAAGGCCCTACTCGGTCACGTACGATAGAAGCGCCATTACTTCAGAAATCCAGGCGATACACAAGGCAGTTGCAGACTGGGTTTTTTGGATCTATTCCTTATGGGACGTGCCTCGCTCGTGGGAGTAGGGTTCTGGTCCCCCTCCAAAGGTACCTGAAAACAATGAGGGCTTTATGAACCCAGTACAATGATAGTCCATTACGAATTTTAATTAAGGTCAAAGTTTATTTAGCAGCCCTCTTGTCTTAGTTTTTTGGGTTTTCACTTTTTTTGAGTCTGTTTTCATACCAACACCTAACGTTTTTGTATATTTTCATTTAGGTCCTAGGTGCTCAAAATCAGAGGGAGATAGCGGAAAAGCCGTGCAAGTGGGTTCCATGATGGAAATCTCACAATTGAACCGAATGATGCATGCTGAGTTAGAGGACTTACAATGCATCCCAGCTCTCTCCAAGCGGTATGCAAAACATAATTTTTAAACCTAACTACATGGCGGTATGTAAGCGACAAAATTGCCCTAAACATTAGCTGCTATTAGCGTGAAGAACCACAAGTCGGTCACCGATCTTCAATCCAGGAGTCCGGTCTAGGCTCACCCCTCCTCCTTTCGACACATCTAGTTCAGGAGCAGTGTTTGGCAGGGTGGGCTCGCGTCACAAAGGCTTGAAAATGACGAGGCGACTGTTTAAAGTTTAAACTAAGTCCAAAGCGTACTATAGGTACATGCAAGATATTTAGGGTGTTTGGACCTAATTTACTCGATCAAGCAAGCCTAGTCTAGGGGCTCCATGCACACAAAACAAAATAAAGAAAAGGCGGAAAACTCAAAACAACGGGAAACAAAGAAAATAATGCAGGAAAAACACGAAAAAGCTGCGAGGAGGCCCCCAGGTGAATAGACACCCAGACACTGGACCTCGTTGTGAAGATTAGAGTCCAAATTATTTACATGCCAAAAATTCTCTCTCAAACAATAAATTACAAAATTGATCCTAATTACTCGTCTTCGCTTAGCTAATTCACATCCCTTTGCATCCTTGGTGCTCTCTCTAGATGGTCATGAAGTGAAGACCAACCTCCTCCAAGCTCAACTGCCTTGACTTCCTAAGAAACCATCCTCACGTGGCGGGCCCTCGCAATAAGGTCACAAAGAGATCGAATTAATATAAGCTCAATCAATGAAATAAAGAATCAAGCAATTAATCTGAATAAATGAATGTGTGTGTTACTGATAAAAGAACCATGTATAGTTGAGCAATTTCAAATGAACAGCTATTCACAAAATAAATGATGAATAAATGAACTTTTTATACAAGAATGACAAAGTAATAGGCTACGCACATTCCTCCCCAGCAACGGCACCATCTGATAACAAGGATAGATCAAGGGTCGTACCAATCCACAGGCGGATCGGTAGTCGATGCGGTGACCGCTCGATAAATCCTAATCAATCAGCGATTAACCCACAATACCAAATAAGTCAATTAAGTCCCAAAACTATGAATTAAAATTTATTATAACTCTCTCTACCATGAAATGCATAGTGTATAAGCATGTAGAGGTCGAACCATAGAGAGCAAGAAAATTTGGGTAGCCTATAGGTATTGATGTACATCCCAGTCATCCTTAAATAAATCCTCTTTTTGTGGGTTTTTAATTTTCTATCATCATTTTTTAATTATTTATATTTTTTAGATATATATATTTATAATTTGTATTTTGTTTTTATATTTTTAATTATATAACATAGATATACATATAAAGATTTATATATATATATGAGAAGAGAGAGAGAGAGAGATTATATGGATACATATATATATACATGCTCAAAATATAGTAGATATAATATCTTTTAGGCTTTTTATATATTTTTATGATTTTTTATATTTTTTTTAATTTTTCTAGAATTTTACTAATTTTTATATATTTTATTTCCAAAAAAGAGTCCCTAAGATGGGGCTAATTAAATAGGCCGAACATAATTTGGGTTTTTAAAAATATAAATTAAGCCTCAAAATTACCCAAATTAATTTTAATACATAAATAATAATATATAGATAATTCTAGAGTAGAAAAGATAACTTTGGAATTTTTATTGCATTTTTATATTTTTTGTTTAATTTTGGAGTTTTCTAATTTTTATATTTTTCTTTTTCTTATTTTTAGGTTTTTTTCATTTTGTGGACCCAATAGATATATAAATATACCATATATAAATTTTTTGTAATTTTTCAAAAACATTTTATATTTTTTGGTATTTTATAACTTAAACAGTGCAAAAGTGGCTCCTTCTTCAATTTTTATAAATGGATAAAATGCTCAAAATAGCCAAACAAAAATATAGCGTGAATCTGTAAAGCACAAAGCATTTATCCTAATTTTTGTGGATTATTTGGAGCAAGCTAGGTTTTTTAATAAATACATGAAGCAAGTAAAAATAAAATAGCCTGGCAGGGGCATAATTGCAATCACCCGTGTGCGTGCAAGAACCTACTCGGACGCAAACCGATGAGATAGACACCCCGTGAAGGCGTGGCCTATGCTCAATACTTCAGACCATGTCGATGTTCCACATAAAGCGGGAACACCATCGCTGACAAGGCCCTACTCGGTCACGTGCGATAGAAGCGCCATTACTTCGGAAATCCAAGCGATACACAAGGCAGTTGCAGACTGGGTTTTTTGGCTCTATTCATTATGGGATGTGCCTCGCTCATGGGAGTAGGGTTTTGGTCCCCCTCCAAAAGTACATGAAAACAATGAGGGCTTTATGAACCCAGTACAATGATAGTCCATTACAAATTTTAATTAAGGTCAAAGTTTATTTAACAGTCCCCTTATTTTAGTTTTTTGGGTTTTCACTTTTTTTGAGTCTGTTTTCATACCAACGCCTAACGTTTTTGTAGATTTTTATTTAGGTCCCAGGTGCTCAAAATCAGAGGGAGATAGCGGAAAAGCCGTGCAAGTGGGTTCCATGATGGCAATCTCACAATTGAACCGAATGATGCATGCTAAGTTAGAGGACTTACAATGCATCCCAGCTCTCTCCATACGGTATGCAAAACAGAATTTTTAAACCTAACTACATGGCGGTATGTAAGCGACAAAATCGCCCTAAACATTAGCTGCTATTAGCGTGAAGAACCACAAGTCGGTCACCGATCTTCAATCCATGAGTCCGGTCTAGGCTCACCCCTCCTCCTCTCGACACATCGAGTTTAAGAGCAACGCTTGGCAGGGTGGGTTCGTGGCACAAAGGCTTGAAGATGATGAGGCGACTGTTTAAAGTTTAAACTAAGTCCAAAGCGTACTATAGGTACATGCAAGATATTTAGGGTGTTTGGACCTAATTTACTCGATCAAGCAAGCCTAGTCTAGGGGCTCCATGCACACAAAACAAAATAAAGAATAGGCGGAAAACTCAAAACAACGGAAACAAAGAAAATAATACGGCAAAAATACGAAAAAGCCGCGAGGAGGCCCCCAGGTGAACAGACACCCGGACACTGGACCTCGTTGTGAAGAGTAGAGTCCAAATTATTTACATGCCAAAAATTCTCTCTCACACAATAAATTACAAAGGTAATCCTAATTACTCAAGTCTTCGCTTAGCTAATTCACATCCCTTTGCATCCTTGATGCTCTCTCCAGCTGGTCATGAAGTGAAGACCAACCTCCTCCAAGCTCGGCTGCCTTGACTTCCTAAGAAACCATCCTCACGTGGTGGGCCCTCACAACAAGGTCACAAAGAGATCGAATTAATATAAGCTCAATCAATGAAATAAAAAATCAAGCAATTAATCTGAATAAATGAATGTGTGTGTTACTGATCAAAGAACCATGTATAGTTGAGCAATTTCAAATGAACAGCTATTCACAAAATAAATGATGAATAAATGAATTTTTTATACAAGAATGACAAGAACAGGCTACGCACATTGCTCCCCGGCAACGGCGCCATCTGATAACAAGGATAGATCAAGGGCCGTACCAATCCACAGGCGGATCGGTAGTCGATGCGGTGACCGCTCGATAAATCCTAATCAATCAGCGATTAACCCACAATACGAATAAGTCAATTAAGTCCCAAAACTATGAATTAAAATTTATTATAACTCTACCATGAAATGCATAGTGTATAAGCATGTAGAGGTCGAACCATAGAGAGCAAGAAAATTTGGGTAGCCTATAGGTATTGATGTACATCCCAGTCATCCTTAAATGAATCCTCTTTTTGTGGGTTTTTAATTTTCTATCATCATTTTTTTAATTATATATATATATTTTAGATATATATATTTATAATTTGTATTTTGTTTTTATATTTTTAATTATATAACATAGATATACATATAAAGATATATATATATATATAATATATGAGAAGAGAGAAAGATATATTATATGGATACATACATATATATATACATGCTCAAAATGTAGTCGACATAATATCTTTTAGGCTTTATATATATATATTTTTAATTTTTTTAATTTTTTTATTTTTCTAGAATTTTACTAATTTTTATATATTTTTAATTCCAAAAAAGAGTCCCTAAGATGGGGCTAATTAAATAGGCCGAACATAATTTGTGTTTTTTAAAAATATAAATTAAGCCTCAAAATTACCCAAATTAATTTTAATACATAAATAATAATATATAGATAATTCTAGAGTAGAAAAAGATATTTTTGGAATTTTTATTGCATTTTTATATTTTTTGTTTAATTTTGGAGTTTTCTAATTTTTATGTTTTTCTTTTTCTTATTTTTAGGTTTTTTTTCATTTTCTAGACCCAATAGATATATAATATACCATATATAATTTTTTGTAATTTTTCAAAAAACATTTTATATTTTTTGATATTTTATAACTTAAATAGTGCAAAAGTGGCTCCTTTTTCAATTTTTATAAATGGATAAAATGCTCATAATAGCCAAACAAAAATACAACGTGAATCAATAAAGCACAAAGTATTTATCCTATTTTTTGTGGACTTTTTGGAGCAAACTAGGTATTTTTAATAAATACATGAAGCAAGTAAAAATAAAAAGCCTGGCAGGGGCATAATTGCAATCACCCGTGTGCGTGCAAGAACCTACTCGGATGCAAAATCGTTGAGACAGACACCCCGTGAAGGCATGGCCTATGCTCAATACTTCAGACCATGTAGATGTTCCATATAAGGCGGGAACACCATCGCTGACAAGGCCCTACTCGGCCACGTACGATAGAAGCACCATTACTTCGGAAATCCAGGCGATACACAAGGCAGTTGCAGACTGGGTTTTTTGGCTCTATTCCTTATGGGACGTGCCTCGCTTATGGGAGTAGGGTTTTGGTCCCCCTCCAAAGGTACCTGAAAACAATGAGGGCTTTATGAACCCAGTACAATGATAGTCCATTACGAATTTTAATTAAGGTCAAAGTTTATTTAGCAGTCCCCTTGTTTTAGATTTTTGGGTTTTCACTTTTTTTGAGTCTGTTTTCATACCAGCGCCTAACATTTTTGTATATTTTCATTTAGGACCTAGGTGCTCAAAATCAGAGGGAGATAGCGGAAAAGCCGTGCAAGTGGGTTCCATGATGGAAATCTCACAATTGAACCGAATGATGCATGCTGAGTTAGAGGACTTGCAATGCATCACAGCTCTCTCCATGCGGTATGCAAAACATAATTTTTAAACCTAACTACATGGCGGTATGTAAGCGACAAAATCGCCCTAAACAATAGCTGCTATTAGCGTGAAGAACCACAAGTCGGTCATCGATCTTCAATCCAGGAGTCCGGTCTAGGCTCACCCCTCCTCCTCTCGATACATCGAGTTCAGGAGCAGCGCTTGGCAGGGTGGGCTCGCGGCACAAAGGCTTGAAGATTATGAGGCAACTATTTAAAGTTTAAACTAAGTCCAAAGCGTACTATAGGTACATGCAAGATATTTACGGTGTTTGGACCTAATTTACTCGATCAAGCAAGCCTAGTCTAGGGGCTCCATGCACACAAAACAAAATAAAGAAAAGGCGGAAAACTCAAAATAGCGGGAAACAAAGAAAATAATACAGGAAAAACACGAAAAAGCCGCGACGAGGCCCCTAGGTGAGCAGACACCCGAACACTGGACCTCGTTGTGAAGAGTAGAGTTCAAATTATTTACATGCCAAAAATTCTCTCTCACACAATAAATTACAAAATTGATCCTAATTACTCAAGTCTTCGCTTAGCTAATTCAAATTCATTTGCATACTTGGTGCTCTCTCCAGCTGGTCATGAAGTGAAGACCAACCTCCTCCAAGCTCGGCTGCCTTGACTTCCTAAGAAACAATCCTCACGTGGCGGGCCCTCGCAACAAGGTCACAAAGATTTCAAATTAATATAAGCTCAATCAATGAAATAAAGAATCAAGCAATTAATCTGAATAAATGAATGTGTGTGTTACTGATCAAAGAACCATGTATAGTTGAGCAATTTCAAATGAACAGTTATTCACAAAATAAGTGATGAATAAATGATTTTTTTATACAAGATTGACAAAGTAATAGGCTACGCACATTGCTCCCCGGCAACGGCGCCATCTGATAACAAGGATAGATCAAGGGTCGTACTAATCCACAGGCGGATCGATAGTCGATGCGGTGACCGCTCGATAAATCCTAATCAATCAGCGATTAACCCACAATACCGAATAAGTCAATTAAGTCCCAAAACTATGAATTAAAATTTATTATAACTCTACCATGAAATGCATAGTGTATAAGCATGTAGAGGTCGAACCATAGAGAGCAAGAAAATTTGGGTAGCCTATAGGTATTGATGTACATCCCAGTCATCCTTAAATGAATCCTCTTCTGTGGGTTTTTATTTTTCTATCATTATTTTTTTAATTATAAATATTTTATAGATATATATATTTATAATTTGTATTTTGTTTTATATTTTTAATTATATAACATACTTATACATATAAAGATATATATGTGTGTGAGAAGAGAGAGAGATATATATTATATGGATACATATATATACATGCTCAAAATGTAGTAGATATGATATTTTTTAGGCTTTTTATATTTTTTTTAATTTTTTTAATTTTTTTTTATTTTTCTAGAATTCTACTAATTTTTATATATTTTAAATTCCAAATAAGAGTCCCTAAGATGGGGCTAATTAAATAGGCCGAACATAATTTAGGTTTTTAAAAATATAAATTAAGCCTCAAAATTACCCAAATTAATTTAATACATAAATAATAATATATAGATAATTCTAGAGTAGAAAAAGATATTTTTGGAATTTTTGTTGCGTTTTTATATTTTTTGTTTAATTTTGGAGTTTTCTAATTTTTATATTTTTCTTTTTCTTATTTTTAGGTTTTTTCCTTTTCTGGACCAATAGATATATAAATATTACATATATATTTTTTTTGTAATTTTTCAAAAACATTTTATATTTTTTGGTATTTTATAACTTAAACAGTGCAAAAGTGGCTCCTTTTTCAATTTTTTAAATGGATAAATGCTCAAAATAGCCATACAAAAATACAACGTGAATCTATAAAGCACAATGCATTTATCCTAATTTTTGTGGATTTTTTGGAGCAAGCTAGGTATTTTTAATAAATACATGAAGCAAGTAAAAATAAAACAACCTAGCAGGGGCATAATTGCAATTAAAAATAAAAAAGGGGACCAGTTGCAATTTTACCAACAGAATTAAACATTTGTTTAATGTTATGGCATCATTTAATAATATACAAAAACCGTCAGGGGGTACATGCAAATTTCACGCGCCTTACATGGGACTGCACGTGAGGCTGGGAAGGACCAAATTGTAATTCCAAAAAGTTCAGGGGTCCCAATGCAAAAATCCCATTTTTTTTACAATGCTATATTTAATTTACAGTATTAAAAACTAAATACAAAAAGGCGAGGGGCTCGAGTGCAAATTACCCCTATAGGCGCGCTGATGGACGGCGATCCGCATGCCACTTATCCACGTGGCGGGATCGATCGACGGTCTGGATTACATCTGAGGTTCGATCGAACGGCCGAAGCGTGCTTTGAACGGACATCCAAGATTAGATCTGGGGCCGCCTCCTCCATCCGACGGTTGCTGCTTCCCGCGAACAACAGGGAAGAACAGTTGGCTTCCCTGACTTCGATCTTCGATTCCTCCTCCTCCAGACGATCTTCGGTGATGGCAGGGGGCTCTCCATGTCCGGCGAGGCTCTCCACAGCTGCTGAGGTGCTCAAGAAGACCCAGGACCCCCTGAATCGGCCCAACGAGCTCAAGGAAGCATGAGGGGTCCTGGAGCCTTGCAGGCGATCAAATCGTGCTCCAGGGGGCTCCGTTAAGCGTCTGACCTGCACCAAAAGAATGAGGGGCTCGAGGGGGTATCCCTCGACCGGGAGTTGCATCATCAGAGGTGAAAAAGAGCGTGGGTGGCGAGGTCCAGCAAAGTGGAGGAAGAGGTCCTCGATTCGCAGAGCCAGTGGGGCTCTAGTTGATCTGGGGCGTTCGGGAGATGGAGAACGCGGAGGGTAACGAGATGGTGATGATGTGGGTCGGATCATGTGTAGATCAGGTTAGAGAGGTTCGCCGGAGCTGAACTCCGGCGAACTTTGATCTGACCCTAATAGAGCACATACGGTCCTAATGACTAAACTAACTACTGGATTACAAACTAAAAACGAAAACTAAGCAATAAAACTAGTTAAAACAACTCTTATACCTGGTGGTCGATCAGGGAGCATGACCTCCGGCGAACGGCGCCTGTGGGTGTTACCCTTGACTCCTCCGACCACCTGATGCTTCCAGGAGGACCCCCTGTCACGAGGATACTCTAGAGATTGGAAACGAGGGTGGAAGAAGACCAAAAGGAGTCCAAACTGGGGAAGGAGGTCGGGGGCCTTATTTATGGACATGGCGACGCACCCTTATTGACCGGGGTGCCACAAAGAATCAGTTGGTCAGATGATCGATCTGATATGTTGGCGTGAAAGATGGAGCATCGATCGAACTTTTTCATGAAGGAATCGAGGCTTGAAAGTCAATGGACTATAAGGAGAAAGTCGGAGAAGATGGGTCGAAGAGACGTTCTGACACAGGGCGGCTGGTGGCAGAAGAGTTGACTGGGCGGTCAACTAAGGAACGACCCTGATTGGCCCACATCAGCACCGAATTGACCTATTAATTAAACACATTAAACGATTTTATTAATTTTTGCTTATAAAATAAAAAATGTTTATTAAATAATGTAGTATTTATTGGTGATTTTTTATTTATTTTTTGATGAATTTATTATGAGTTTATTTTAATGTTGTATTTATTATATGTATTTTGTATGATTTATTTTTATTTTGTGTATTTTATTTTATTATTTTAATTTATTATATTTTATATATTTATAAATTAATTTTGTGAGTATAAATATATTTTTATTTGATTTTTATGAGTTTATTTGCATATTTAAATAAATAGGTATATATAATATGTAGGTATACTTATAGGTATTTTACCTGTATTTTATGAACATTTTATTTATTTAATGAATTTTATTGGGTTTTATTTTGGATTTACATTTTTAATGGAATATAGGTAATATTTGAAATTTAATAAAAATATGAAATAGAAGAAGGAAATCCCCCTTTTTATTCATATATAAGTATACATAGGTATCTTGCCTATGTGATCGCATGGGCTTATTTTATTTAAGGTTTTCTTTTTAGTTTTCTTTTAATTTCCGTATGTACATATATTCTATACATTATTTACAAGATTCTAAAAATATAAATTTATAAAAATAATGAATAATGAATATAATGAATATTTTAATCAGTGTTATGTACAATGGGGACCAAAAACCCTAACTTTCACAGATGAATTCCAAAAATTGTGAAACCAATTTTATTAAATAGCTCTTGAAAAGTATATACAATTAAAGGTGATTTTGGTGGATTTTGAGTTTTTATTTGCAAGATATGGGTCGGTGAATTTGACATCCTGGCTTTTTATTCTGGGTATCAAATGTACACTGTATATTATTTTTGTACAAACTCAATTTTGTATTTTTATTTACATTATTATCTACAACTTTCATGTACAAATTATTTTTATTTGATGAATAACTCATGAAGAATAAAATATGTGTCAAAATGCATAATTAATGCATGAATAAAAGATGTATTTATTGTATTTTTGGCCCGTATCTCCCCCTACTTTATTCCTTGTCGATCAATTCCATTCTGGACTTGGTCTCAGGGTCAGGGTCATAAAATATTTGTAATATTTTACTCATTTTTCTTTTCTTTTCTTTATTCTATAATTTTGGTATTAAAAACCTTATTTTATGTACACTTAATAGAATAGATAATGACGGTTATTATAGACAAATTGATGCTATTTACATGCATTTGTCGGGGTTTTAAGGCCAAAATGATAGAATAAAGGTGATGAAATGGAGATTCATCACATGTAGGTTTGTCGGAAGGAACCCGTATTGGTGTTTTCCTACCTAGGTGGTACACGGTTGCCCTGTTATGATAAGTGCGCACGAAATGAATGATTTGCAATGCGTGTTACCGGGAGCCAATATTCGGGTTGAAAGATGGAAGATGTGGTCGTGCCATGTGAGGCACGAGTGTTTCAATAGCGGTTGGGTCACGACAACATGTATTTAAAGCTGCTAGGTTATATAATTAAATGTTTGCCTGAGGTTTTAAGCAACCGAGTCCTCGAAGACGGTGTGCTCCTTTGTTTGCCAGGCTGAGGGTTTGAGACCCTGATTAATAAAAGAAAAGGAAATTGTCAGGGTAGTATTGGAGGCTTGGTTGGGGTGACGTGCGGCGGCATAAGCTTACCTAGATCAACACAATCTCCAATCCCGAAGGGTCCACAGCTTCGGAGTCCAAGAATGGTGGGGTTTCCCTGGACTAATCCCTGACGTAGAATAGAAAAGGAATAGGACTTAAATTAATGAGAAGGAATGAAACTTTTTATGATAACACGTTTTTAAAAAAATATACAATTTGTTTGGTTTTCTCTTCTTCGTTACTTAGCATTCGCTAATTTTTATCCTATGATTTATGAAAACCCAACATGTATCGGTGATCCATCGCAAGGATTTTAAAAATCCATCCACCTTACATACTAGACATCCAGCCAGCCACAGTAGCTTTTCTTTGTAAGGTTGTTAGTAATATTTTTATGTTTTCCCTTCAAGCTGATGTACATGTAAAGGGTTGTAGTGGGACAATGGATCATGTAAACTTTATTTTATGAATGACAAAGTATTGAAATATTTCCTTCTGAGTATTTTTATTTGCAGTCTATTTCTGAATGTTAGTTGTGATTGCTGAATAAATTATTGCTGAGTAACCAGATCCGGATATGGGAGGATCTGACGGCCCGAGATTCGGGGTCGTGACAGTCACTCCATAATATCCATGAAGTCGTCGCTCAGACGAGGCACTGTCGGCTTGCATCCTACCACTCCTAAGTGTCACAAAATCAGCATCAGATACATAGGAAGAAATATCACCCAAAGTTTCACCAGGAGTGGTAGTATCTGTATACTGTACCTGCTCAGATTTCCTCTTCAGATTGTTCGGGTTTGGTTCGATCTGAGCGGGTATGACGGTCTTGCCCTTGATGATATCCCTCATCTCCTGTCGGAACTCGTCCATCTCTCGTCAGAAGGATGCATGCTGATCAGAAAGCAGGCGGGCAAGGTCATCAAGGGCTGGGTTCTCATAGACAGGTCCATGAGAACCAGACCGGTTACCTCGTTGGAAATGAGGCTGAGACTGCTGGTAATGACGGGGAGGCTGGGAATACTACTGGTGAGGTTGTTGCAGATGCTTCCGCTGCTGTCCCTGGTATGAGGGACGAGGCAACTGTTGGTGCTGCTGCTGGTACTGCTGGGGGTGACGGGGTTGCTGCTACCGGCTGCTCTATCCGCACTGATTGGAGGCTGCTGTTGGGACGAGGTGCCTCCAGTGGACCATCGGAATCCCGGGTGATCACGACGGATCCCGGACTGATGTTGTTAGTGGTCATACCAAATTACATTGACTACCATCAATGGCTCTTGCTCGAAAGGTGGAGGGGGAAGAACTGCCAGGGGTTGATCTGGATGGTAGACTACCATTTGGGTGTCCTGAGATGGTGGTGGCTGGTAGTGCTGCAGCTGCTGGACTGGCTCTGCCTGGATGTGGTGAACCTTGCGGTATGCGAAAGAAGGCTGGGTGGAGCTGCTGCTACTAGGATCAATCTGTGACCTGAGATAAGGTTGTGGAGCCGTATGTGCCTCCTAGAGACACATGATCTGAGTCTTCGGGTCACTCAACGTCTGTGCCAATCAAGGTTTTTGAAATCGAACCGGAAACCTTGCTGAAATGGTCGGATTGGGTCGAACCAAGTAATCAAACCGGTTCAATCGGATGATGATGTCATCATTTTTTAAAACCGGATTAAACCAAACCGGTGAAAAAAAGTGGTTGAACCAGCTAATCAAACTGAAATGAAATAATATATATATTATATACTTAATATACTTGAGATATATATATAAAATACATAGATAATGTATATATTTCACACTATACATAAAGTATTTTTTTATACACCATCAAATATCATACATATCATATATATATTATTTAAACTAGATGCTCTATAACATGATAATAGTTTAATTAAATTTAAAACCCAACACATGCAAGAAGTTGTGTTAGTGTAGTTGGTTGGAAGTGTGAAATAGGTAACCAACGGTCATGGATTCAAGTCTCACTACCAACAAAATTTTTAAATAATTTAAAAATTAAACGTGGTTCAACTTCGATTGAACCTGGTTAAATCAGGTCAAAAAAATAGGTTGAACTGGACGGGTTAATTAAAATTTGAACAATCGAACCGAACCGGCATAAACCGGTTAACCGGACCAGTCCAGGCCCGGTTTACCGGTCGGACCGGTCGAACCGGCCAGTCCGATTCGGTTTCAAAAACACTGGTGCCAATCGGTCGATCTGTGTAAGGCACCGGCACTGCTTCTTCTCAATAATCTCGATGCAGTCCAGCTTCTCGCTAATGATACCCATGTCAGCGGCTGAGGACTCGACATGTGTTGTTGCTGACGAAGTAGAAGGACCGTCATCGACTCATGCAATCCTCTGATATGAGATCACCTGAGGGAGGGGCTTCCCCTGAGTGTAGACCCTAGTCTGGGACATCACCGTGTAGTTCTCTACCATCTCTTCATAGATGGCTCAGACTCGGTCCTCATCCTTGGCGAAATAAGACCCTCCACATGAGGCATTCACTAGTCCCAACAGCTCCGGTGTCAGCCATAAAAGAAACTCTGGACTAGATTGGGATTGGATATCTCGTAATGTGGACACTAGTCGATGAGGTCTCTGAATCGATCCTAAGCCTCGTGAAACTGCTCGTTTGGGATCATGGTGAAGTTGTTGATCATAGCTCGCACTGCATTGGTCCGGTTGGGTGGATAGTACTTATTCAAGTACTCGGTCTACAGTTGCTCCCAGGTGGTGACATACCTCCCCAAATTCTTCAGCCAATAGGCTGCTCTATCAACTAAGGAGAACGGGAAGGCGATCAAATTCTATGTGTCCTCATCCACGAGTCTATCATGGATAGTGTTGCAGATCATCTCAAACTCCTGGAGATAGAGGTGTGGCTCCTCGATGGCTAGCCCATGGAACTTGGGCAGTAACTGAATAGTCTGAGGGCAAAGCTCAAAATCATCCAGGATCTCAGGAAGCTGAATCCAACGGTAGGTAAGGGTTGCACCAGGGCTGTGCAACTGCCTCATCGTGTGTGGCTATCTGTCTGGCTCCTGCGGCTCATTGGGTTGTCTGTCTCCTCCTCCAGCTGTCGGTATCTCTCCATCGACTGGTCTCTGCTGCTCTCCTCTATCGTCTCGCATCTCTGTCAGCTCTCGTCGCACCTCTGTCATAAATGCTCCCTGGTCTCTAATATGTCACTACATCGTCTCCAGGGAAGCTAAGAGTGTGTTGTTGATGGCAGCCTGGTCAAGTACATACGTTGATCCCTACGGCTGCTCATCGGTGCGTCCCTCACTGCTGGCCATCTCTTGGGTCTCTGCAAAGGAAAAAGACCCCAACTCAGGTGCCGTCAAATAGACATATAACTGTACTAGACTTTGCTATGGTACTCAGGACTGGGAGAAGGGTGGTTGAGGGGGAACAGGGTGGTAGCAAACTCAGGTTCAGAGAGCTGCTCAGGGCTCTCTGAAACTGCCCTAGATGAATGAAAAGGAATGCTCGAAAGCAGTGCTGTCAAAGGTATCCTAAGGGACCTCCTTCCCATTATCGTAATGTGGGGATTTATGAAGATAGATATGGATGCAAACAAGATGAGAAGACAAACCCCTTTTTCACCTACTCAACACTTGAGCTGATGACAGTGAAAGATCGATCATTAATCTTGTCAATTTTTATTTTGGTGAAAAATCAAGATATCAGAGCGATTAAGTGAGCTGTTGGGAATCCAATGCTCCCAAGAGACTGGCCAAAATCTCACAACTAATTTTTCCCAGCTAGTATGAGTGAGGATCGTTTACTGTCTACCCGATCTGCCCAATCTGCTAAGGAAGTCCCGGACTGATTACCGGCTACCCGGTGAAATCCTCATTGAAAAACAATTAGCTACGAGACCAGTAGTCTAAAAGGAGTTCGGATGTGGCTCTAGCCTAGTGTGCGGGTCACTCTCTCGCTGCAGATAAATCAATCAATGAGGGGGTGACTCTCCCCAAAACAAGATTTTTAAATGAAGTGTATTTTAGGGTCAAGTTTGATTAGCAGTCCCAATTTTATTTTATTTTCACTTTTTAGGTATTTTCTGAAATAAAACAATACCTAACGAATTTTTCGATTTCCTTGGTTATTTTGAGTCCAATAAAATAGGGGGAGGAAGTCGAAAAAATCAATGCACGATTCAAACACTATGATGGATGCAGAGATAGAAATGCGTACCTGTCTCCAGCACTCTACATGTAGGGTGATCCGTGCATAGAAGTAAAGACATAAATAAAATACCTAAATGAGGCAACGAGGAAATCGGTCTTAGACAAGCAATTTCTATTAATCGTGAAGCACAATAGTTAAATATCGGGAAGAGAGTCTGGAGTCTGGTCTCTGATGCCAGTCGATGCCCACCATAATGGGTTCTGCCAGCGCTGTATATGACCTCTCTCGAGACATGGACTCTAATCCCAATATGTTGACTTTTTAATTTATTTTTAGCTAGGTCCAATTACGATCTACGGGAACAGATAAGCAATTAGGTGTGGGGCCTTAGCTAATTACGTCACAATCAACAAAAATCCTAAGTCTAGGGACTAAATCCTCGAGAATCAAAAGAAAATAAAAGGCAATAAAATAAAAACATGAAAAAGCTACGGTGAGGTCCCCCGAGTACAGTGGTACTCGGCGAAACGGACCCTGAAATGTCTAAGTATCCACAAGAGAGTCTAGAGTCTAATTATTACAATAATCAAAGAGTTCTGCTAGAATAACCTAATCTATGAAATATAACTACTTTCTCCTACTCCTCTACTTCTCCTCAGATGCCGTCTCTTCCAAAAGAAAGCCGAGGCATCCTCGGGCGGTTCCTCGCACAAAAAAGTGAAACAAAATAGTGTCAGAAAATAGTTATATCAGATAGAAACAAAAAATGGATAAAAGTGAAAATTGACTACTAAGCCATACTCCCCAACAACGACGCCATTCTGCTGAGCGTCTGGTCGATCAGGGTTAAGTATCAAGTAATATCCAAGGTCGTTGCGACCCCTAATCAATCGAACGAGCTCAATCAAGAAGAAATAAACCACTCAAAATAAATCAAACAATCATGAAATGTAAGCGGTTCGCTGTTTTTATTTACCTGGTATAGCCACCAGGGTCAAACATATGTAGCAGAAAGTACTACGAAGTTGTCAGATTTCCAAAATAAAGCAATTTTATTAGTTTTTAATTTTGCATTTTTTAAATTTTAATAAGAAAACAAAATCAACGAAAATAAGAGCAAACAAGCACACCAATTTTTTGTATTTTTCTACAAGGCTCAAAATACTTAGAAAATTAAGATAAAAATATTTTTGGATTTTTTGAAGTTTTAAAAGGTTTTTGGTAATTTTCCAGGGTTTTTTAAATGTTTTATAATTTTATAAAAACTAAAATATTCTCAAAAAATGCAAACAGTGCCCAACCAGGACTAATTGCAAATTAAAAGTATTTAAAATGCCCTAAAGTCTTGGATAGGAACTTTATGATAAAATATGAATTAAAATTTACAAACAAGAACTAAAAATGGAATTTTTGGATTTTTGTTTGGTTTATATGTTTTTTATAAGTTTTTAGGCATTTTGTAATTTTTAGGGTTTTTATAAGGGTTTTTCAAACAATATTAATTGTATAATTAGACATGTAAAAAGGCAACTAGAAGAATTTCTATAGAATTGTTAAAGTATTTTTTTTTGAATTTTTCTTATTTTTCTAATTTAGACAAAACACTTTTTAAGGGTTTTTGAATTTTTGAAATATAAAATGCAAAGTAATTAATCCAATAAAATCACAATAAATATTACATACCAACATGATCTAATGGTAATTTTTAGGGGAATTTTCGAATTAATTTGCTATTTATTAAGTCAAATAAAAGACTTGTAATTAGTCACAGTTCACAGGGGCCTCTTTTTAAATATTTTAAGTTTCAGGGCAAGCAATAACAACTTCTAAAAACCTAGGGGCCTACTATGCAAATAAATCCCACCAAAACATGCACCACACGTGATCCATACTCATAGGGTCATAATTGCAAATTTGAAAACTTAGTATTCAAAGCATAACACCATAAAAGTCCAGGATACAAAATGCAAATAACCCAAAGAACACGTGGAACTATACGTACTGCAGACTGAGAGGGGCTAAAATGCAAATATCAAAAATACAAGGTCCAAACTGCAAAATGTACGTGACTACAACTTTTATTTACTAGAATAAAGCTAAATATAGAAATAAGCAGGGGCTAAAAGGAAATATACCTTGAGGAACGTGTTACATGCGTGGGGCTCTAACGACTCTGATTTTCTTCTGCAAAATGATCTGACGGTGCTGGGGCAGTCGGTGACGTGCGTGTCAAATCTGTAGTGGCAGGTCTGGTCCAACGGTCTGAAAGCTGTTGCGGTCGGGCGGCTGGGATGACACTAGGCTCTGATCAGACCGTTAAAGTATCATCGTGAATGGGCAGACCAGATCAAAACTAGGCATGAGGGTGCATCGAATGACTCTTGAAGGTGCTGGATGAACTACTCCCTGACGATCTTCGATCGAGAAACCCTAGTGATCTGAGGGTCTGATCGAGTTGCGGTATTGATGAATCCACGTTTCATCATCTTTATTCTATCATTTTGGCCTTAAAAACCCTAGTAAATGCGTGTAAATAGGCGTAATTCATGCATTTTAGCATTCATGTATATATGTGTAAATATTGTATAAAATGCGGTTTTTAAAGCCAAAATAATAGAATAAAGAAAAGAAAAGAAAAAGAATAAAATATTGTAAATATTTTATGACCCAAAACCCCGAGACCTAGGCATCTTGATGAATAGGTCGACAAGGAATAAAGTAGGGGGAGATAAGGGCCAAAACACAGATAAAATACCTATACATTATATTTATTCTTTATTCCTTTTGGGACCTATTTTTGGTTCCACTTTTTATTCATCAAATAAATAAACTTTGTACAAGAAAGTTGTAGATAATTTAATAAAGAAAAATACAAAATTGATTTCACAGAAAAATAATGTACAGATAAAAAGTTATGGTCTGAATAAAAATCCAGAATGCCAACTTCCCAGACCCGTATCTCACAAACGGAAACTCCAAATGCAACGTACTCACCTTTAATTGTATATAGAAGAAAATAATCTAATTAATGGTGGTGGTTTCGCAATTGGTGGAGCTACGGTTTGAAAGTTGACTTTTGGACCCTCATTGTATACTTGTACATATTAAAATATTCAATTTATTATTTATCTATTATTTTTATAATTTTATATTTTTATAATGTTGTAAATAATACTTATAATAATTATGTGCATTAAAATCAGAATAAAAACATAAATAAAATACAAATAAAAATACTTGTATATATTATAATACATAGGTATAATACAGGTAGCGATACCTATACAAATAATACTTTCATTTTATTAAGTGTATAAAATATATCAGAAAATTAAAATAAAAATATATTTGTGTATATAAAAGTATTTTATAATTTTAGAAAATAAAAACCAAAATAAAATAAATTAAAAATACCTAAATAAAAATAAAATACTTAAATATACAGATATAGATACCTATAGGGGTATAAATGCAAACTTGTAAAAATATGAATCATAAAAATAATTAAAAATCATAATAAATTAATTCATAAAATAATAAACATTTTTCATTTTATAATAAAAAATCAATAAAATCATCTTCTATTTTTAATAGATTTTATAAGTATTTTTTTTCCTGCGGATTTTCCTGGTTGGTCCACGTGGACCAACCAGGTGGCTGGAAAGTTGACCCACTGGTCAACTTCCTGGCCTCCTCCTGCAGCGTGTCAGAATGACATTTCGCCTCTTTTCTCGAATTTTTCGCCGCTTGTGCGTTGCTCGAGAGAAGATGGTTTCTTCACGAAAGTTGTACCTGGTACAACTGTCATCCGCGCCCTTAGCTCTCCTCGAGCGTTGGACAATCGAGCCACCCGTGATCCCTCCTCGAAAGTGGCCCCTCGCCCATGTTTCAAAAACCGCCCAGCCACCTCCTTTTCATTTTGAACCCATTTTGACCCCTTTTCTCCCGCTCTTGGTGAAGCTCCGGACTGGACGAGGTGACAGCTCGTCCTCCAGCTCATCGGAGGCAAGATTAGAGGTTGAATCGGTGCTTCCAACCATCTCCGGCGAACTTCGCCATGAGGTACAACCTTGGGTCTCCAACCCCCGAGGTACATTCTTTTTCTTTGTTTTTCTTGCTTTCTGTTATTTACCTTTAGCTTTAGATTAGATTGCCATCCTCCTTTTCGACCGACACCCTTCGATCGCCCACCACTCCATCTCGCCGGAGCTTGCTCCGGCGAGCCCCCATCTTGCCGTGTCCGCCTCATTCCATCCCCTGGTGGCTGCGGCATTTTGCCCGCGGTCGCCCCTAATCCTTTTTGCAGGTATCCCGCGCTGAAGAGCACCATCTGGAGAGGATCTTGCGCCGCCGGAGGAGCACGCCGGCGCCGCCACGTCCGCGCGCACCCCACCTGTCCCGCGCAAGAACAGAAACGAGGGGGAGGGGGGCAAGCACAGCTGCCGTTCATCCGCCCCCCCCCCCTTTTGATCTCAGCCGCCCATGGCCCAGGGGAGCCCACCGTTGATCATCCTTAGTCCCTGTCCATCCGGGCTGCCACGTGGATAAGTGGGGGGTTTTGCATCCAAACCCCCCACGTTTTTGTGTAATGATCAGAACTCCCTAATCTTTCCTCTGCAGTTGACTATTTTTTGTAAACTTTATAATTAGACCCCCCGGATTTTGAGATTTTGCAGTTTGCCCTTGGCCAGGCGCGTGCCCAGCACGCGCGTCTTGGCGCTTTTGCAGTTCACCCCCGGGGTTTTTGTCTATTGCTGTTCACATCCAAAACACTTAGTTGTAATATAAAACGTTTGGAAAGTTTGCACCTCAGCCCCGCAGTTTCGTATTTTTGCTTGCATACCCCTTCCAGGTGCGCGTGCAAGTCACGCGCACCCTGGGATTTTTTTTGCATAGGCACCCCTGCGGGTTGGGAAATTTACATGCGGTCCATAAACCTCTGAATTACGTTATATATTTTTGTAGCAAATTGCAGATTGGCCCTTTAACTTTCTGAAAATTACGCATATGCCCCTGCGAATGTGGATGTTCTTTTTGCTTCTTGAATTTTTGCATACATCTACAAAACCCAAAAAAAAAATCTACAAAAAATTAACTTAAGCCTCTGTTGCATAGTAGATTAACGCTATATTTTTATTTTTTAAAAATATTGCATTTTATTATTTATAAAAATTCAAAATAGCCATTTTCAGCACTGTTTGCATTAGAAAATCACTAAAAAATATCAAAACACTCCAGAAAAATCCCAAAAAAATATATTTTGTCCTTTTAGTGTGTTTTAATTTCAGACCAAAAATCATTAAAAATATAAAACCAAACTCTAAAAAATTGTAAAACTCTAAAAACCCTCAAAAAATTTATAAAATCCTTTAAAAACCCAAAAATAGTGTTTTCTTTTCCTGAATTTTCTTTGTTTTATTATCTTTCATTGAAAATTAATTTGGGGAATTTTTGTCACTGATTTCTATTTTATTTCTCCATTTTAAGTTTCAGTCTTGCATTTTCTCTACTGTTTTCTTTATTTTGCTAATTAAAAATACCAAAAACATTTTAAAAATTACCCAAAAATCACAAAAACAATAAAAAGCAAAAAGACTAAAAGACTTTATTTGCTAATTTTTGGATATTTTTATCTATTTTGATAAATACCTCTTTGTCTCTTTTATTACATTGTCTCTATTTTCCAATATTGAAAAAGAAAATATAAAAAAATATAAAATACAAAAAGAAAATATAAAATCAGTAAATTAAAAATCAAAATACAAAAATATAAAATTAAAAATCAAATAAAAATTAAAAACCCACAAAAAAAATTAGCATCATAGACTCTTGATCACATACACACGCATTTTTGAGCACTTGTGCCCCGTCTACCTGTCTGCTCCCTGTGTTCGACCTCTACAATACTTGCACCTATACACATCTTGTTGTAGAGTTATAATAAATTTTAACTCCGCACATTTTATTTTCATTGCTTGATTTATTGTCGTGGTTAATTGTTGTTTGAATTTCGGATTTCGTTGGAGGTCAAATCAGCGACTGTTGATTCGCCTGTGAGTCAACACGACCTCACCGATTTTTGGGTTAAACAAATGGCGCCGTTGCCGGGGAGCAACAGCGCGTAGTTCGGGTCTTGTTTGTGTTTGTGATTATTTGTCTACATTTCGCGGTTTTTATTTTTGCTTATTTTTTGCTCTTTTATTTTGATATATCATTTGAATTGTCTGACCACCCTCTTGTTTGGCTTTGTGCGAGGTACGCGGATCGAGGGAGGCACTCCTTTCTAGGAGCGCTCGTGCACCACGTGAGGCGGCTTTGGCTTCGCACCAAGGCGGACTTGGAGGGCAATTTTGAAGACAATTTCTGAGCTTTTATTTTATTGCATTTATTTTTGTAATTTAAGTAAGTGAGAGACTCTTAATTTGTAATAATACAGGTACCCCCGAACTTGGACATTCGAGCCTAACTTCCATGTGTCTGTTCACCTGGGGGCTCACCGCGGCTTTCTACGGTTTTCTTTGCCATTTTTTTTATTTTGTTTTGTTTTCCGATTTTATTTCTTTTGTGTGATTGAGCCCTTAGATTTAGGATTGCTTGCGTAGCATTAGTCCAAACACCTTAATCAACATTGCATGTACCTATAGTTTCGTTTGGACTTAGTCAAATTTTAAACAGTTGATCATCACCTTCAATCCGTCGCGCCGCGAGCTCTCCCCGCAAAGCGCTTTCTCCTACCCTCAATTTGTTGAGCAGAGGAGGGGTGAGCCTAGACCGGACATTAGGATTGAGGGTTGACGGTCGACTTGTGGTTCTTCCCGCTAATAGCAATTTCTGAAACTTAGGGCGATTTCATCGGCTTTTGCATTCGCATATAGATAGGTTTCAATTCTGCTGAGCATCCTTGCATGTAGAGTGCTGGAGGCAAGGTGAGCATTTACGCTTTAGCATCCATCATTATTTGCCGCTTGCATTGCTTTTCCGTCTCTCTACCTCTGATTTTGCCAACCTAGGATCTTAAAGGAATTGAATCCCCGATAGGATCGTGCATTACTCACTAAAAACAAAAAAAAGTGATAATCCATAAAATTGGGACTGTTAACATTACTCGACCCTAAAACCGATCAAAAAGAAAAATCTTGTATTGGGGCGAGTAATCCCCTCATTGTCTTCGCTTTTATTTGCTCGCGCACACCTTAAGGATTAGTGCCCAAATCCCATCAAGCCCCTAAGTGCGTGTGCAATTCTTTGACTTCTCACCTAACTCTAAAACCGACAAGATAAAAAGACTGCTCTTTGCGGTCTCTACCGAGTTGAGTAGGTGAATTGAGGGTTTGTATTCTTTTCATTTTTGCTTGTGATTGTTTTGTGTGTGTCCTAGATCATCCCCGCGCATTTGCGCCTTCTTCTCCACTCTCTTGACTTGACCGTCGTGCTCTCCCGATCATTTTCCTTTTGTTTTCGAGATGGCCAACTGGAGCGTATTTTATCCGGATTTTGCGGATCATTCGCTCACTCCAGCTGGTCCACCTCCTTTTTTCCAGGAGGACTTTGCTCCTGACTTTTGTACATACCCGCCTCAGCCACAGTATCAGACCTTGGACTTCTATCCACACCCACCCCCACTTCCATATCCTCCACCTTTACATCCACCCGAGGCCGAGCTGTTGGAGTCACCTTTCATGGAGTCCACCCTTGAGCACTTGACCCAAATGATGGATCATATGAGACAGAGGATTGACCACCTCACCAGTACCAATAAGAGCGACCATGATGTTCCACCATTTGAAGATATGGGTTCACTCGAGGATTTCCATGAGAGCTTGCAATCACCAAAAATACAAAAAAATGAGGAAAATTTAAAAACACAAAAAGATTTCGGGAGACACATGATCGAGCCAGACTGTGAGGAGAGCGCCCACTTGCCTGACTTTTTGACCACACCTGCATTCACACCCGGTCCCACCTTTGACCCCGAGGACGCCGCTGTACAGACTGCTCTTGGCATACCTCGTGTATATGATGATTCCGACTTCCTCCCTTGTATGGCGGAAGTCCAAAAATTCAAAAAAATGTTATCTGAACCCGAAGTGGTGGCCACCATTCATGAGATTATCCGTGCCCCACTTCAGCAGGCCATGACCCATATGTCTGCTCCTCTTCCCAAGAAGAGAAAGCGGAGGAGCAGATCTGAGCGTCATATCTTGACCATGGCCACTGCCCACGCCATCACACACCGTCCCATCCCTAAGAAGAGGAACACTGCCACACCTTTCATTAGATGCACCATCTCTGACCACACATGTGATCGCACTCTCCTAGACGGCGGTGCTTCGATTAGCATCATACCCTTCTCGCTGGTACAGTCTCTTCACTTAGGGCCTCTCAAGAAAACCAGGATGATCGTACAGTTCGCTGATGGATCAATAAAGAGGCCGAAGGGTATCCTTGAAAATGCCGTCATATCGATTCAGGGCACGAGCCACAATGTTGATTTTGTCGTGTTGCCCATGGAGAACTCCACAGGGGAGCATTCTCCAATCATCCTGGGACGACCATTCCTTGCCTCTGCGAGGGTCGTTATCGACTATGGATCAGGAGAGATTCGCTTCCGCCCTGCTGACGAGGGCGTAGCAGTGATCACCGCACCCACTGCCGACCAGAGACCTGCACCTGATGTGACCACACCTATCTTGGCTGACCTCGAGGACCATGACCTTGATGATACTATCAGAGAATTTTGTTGTCTATTGGATTCCACTGAGACCCGAGAATTCCTCTCGGTTGAGGAAAACTTGGAAAGCATGGACCTCGACGTTCCTTCTTCTGGGACTTGGCGTTGTGTTGATGACATCCGCGGGATCTACACGATTGATACCGTTGAGCGGAGGGCAGATTTAGAGACTATACAGGACGGACATGCTTTGACTACTTCCACTGATGAGTCCGCTCCTGTTCATGTAGATGCTGATGAGACTAAGGCCGAATTTGATTTTGTTGCTTTTCTTCAGAGATTCGGGCCTTTTGATGAGAAAGATGATCCAGTTGAAATTATAGAGGACGACCAGAGTTCAACTACTTCCACCAATGAGTTCGTGCCTTTTGGTTTTGACCTGGATGACACCTCGCAGGACGACTCCGAGTACACTTCTTCCGATGATGATGAGTTCGTCCCATTTCACTTTGATATCAGCGAGACTCCCAAGGCCGGACCGAGCCGTACTTCTTCCACTACTCCGTCTGTGCCTTCACACCCTAGGGCCCCCGAGGACTTACACCCCGTCGACCCTGATCGGATTCCGTCCACTGTGGACCCCGATGTCGACCTGCACCACACTAGATCTATTCCTCAGCGGTCTCGCAAGAAGGTTCGCTTTCTACCTTCTTGACCCTCTGTACATCCATCCTGTTGTACATTCGTGTTGTGTACCTCCGTCTCTCTTCCGTATTGCTCGTCCACCCATTCTTGTGTTTGCCTAGCTTAGGACGTACTTTGTCCTAAGTATAGGGGGGTGGACGAGCCGAGTGTTCTTTCATCGTTCTGTGTCATCGCTCCTGTCGTTGCCTATACTTAGGGCTTCTTTCACCCTAAGTATAGGGGGAGTGATGCGTACATCCTCATAATCTCTTCTTCTAATTTCATCTCTTTTTCTTCTTTTCTTCTTTTCTTCTTTTCCTTGTCTATCTTCTTCATCTATCAAAAAGGTGTCGCCCTTGTAGACAGTTTTCCATACTTAGGACGTACTTTGTCCTAAGTATAGGGGGGTGTGCACCCCGAGTTTCTCCATTCTTTTCGATCCTCTCCATTGTCTCCTCTTCTTGTCTATACTTAGGGATATCTTACCCTAAGTATAGGGGGAGACAACCTGAGTACGATCTGTTCATTCCCACCCTTGAGCCTCCCTGCTTTGTGTACAGTCTGCTATACTTAGGATTATTTGATCCTAAGTATAGGGGGGACGGTCAACTTCTCATTGATTCATTCATTTATTCTTTAGACTTGCCTATACTTAGTACGAGTTATGTCTTCTCTTTTCTCTCCGATCTATGAGGACATAGCTCAAGCTAAGTATAGGGGGGTCGTATATACTACGTATATACTTTAGCCATAACTCGTACTTTCGTATTTTCTTAATAAATATGGCTAAAAATTCTTTAAAATTCATTAAAAATCCTTAATAAAAAGATGTGATTATTCCTCAAATTCTTTTTGTATTTACTGATTAATAAATCAGGTGAAAATGTTTTTTTGCAAAATGTTTGAAAAATAGTTTGAAAATCTTTGTGAACATCTATTGAAAACTATTTTGAAAATATTTTGTTTCATGTTTTCAACCTTTGTAAAAATGTGTGGTTTGTAAAATTTATTTTCTTTGTGTGAAATAAAAATGTTTGAAAAATGATTTGCAAATGGTTTGAAAAATGGTTGCAAAAATGATTTGAAAAACCTATATATACTGTTTTGAAAGCCTTTGCAAAATGATTTTCAAATGTGTGTAAAATGTTTGTAAAAATTATTTTGGACTATAGTTTTCAAAAATTGTGTGTAAATTGTTTTCAAATAAATTTGAGGAATATACACATCACACCAAAATCCACTATATATGTATATATGTATAAAATTGACTACTTACCCTGTAAATCCTTAAAATCCACTTCTTGTAAATATAAGAAGCACTCCCGTGTACATATTTTAACCTATTTTTCAGCCAAAACCTTTTTGTTTTCAAAAAGCCCAAAAACATTTGCAAAAACTAAAATCCAAAAACATTTGAAAAATCTTTTTGAAAAATACAAAAAAATTGCATCTGCATGCATCATATTTTCAAAAATCCATAAAAAGTTCAAAATCCTTGAAAATTGCATCACAAAAATATTTTCTGCATTGCATTGCATAGCATTCGCATTTTTCGGATTGAGTTTGATAGTTGAACAAGTCTAAGTAAAATCCGAAGATTGGAGCTTGATTGGACCTTAAAATCTACCTAATAACAGGAACCTTATAGGAACTGGGTTTGAGGTACTTCAGGTCTAGTTGACTTAATTCTTTGAGGATCACGAGACTTGGTTCAATGGATTCTTGATTGCCTAAGTAGAGCATTTCAGAGCACACGTACGACTCTTGTTGATAATGACCTAACTTGGACACCTACACCTTTCACATGGCTCAACTCAGTTGGAGTGGTGAGGGGATTGGATTTGCCGGTATGAGACGCACACAAGTGGAAACACTTGTCCTCCTCTAGGGAGGGAAGTGCACCCCAACCCGTCCAGTGATTAGGAAGTCTAAAGACAGGAGGCTGTGGGTTGCGATAAAGCTTCAAAAGAGGGATAGTCTACTGGCTCAAGAGGAAAAACTCCTTATGTAAATGCTGCTGTGAATAGTATTTCAAAAAAAAAAAAAGAAGAAGAAAAAAAAAAGAAAAAAAAAAGAAAAGGTTCAGGCATGTACAAAAATAAAAAGCCTGCAAGTATGTACAAAGTCAATAAGCAAGCTTAAGTTCCAAAGTCATATTATGTGAGCCTGCAGCAGGATGACTTGACTACACTGGTCTTGCATCCAAGGATAGGTAGCTACACTGGCTACCGTCCATTCTTCTCTTCACCCCTCCTCTTGAGCTGGTTGCCACTTGAACTTAGAAGGGAATACCCCGCTCCTCGAGGATGGAGTCATTGGATTGGGGAATCATTGGGTTGTCGTACTGGAGAAGTCAGTTTCTTTGCCATTCTAGTTGGGGAGAGCCACCATCACTTACACTGTACAAGTCAGATTCATAGTCGTAAGAGTTTGCGTATGAGTTGAAGTATTTCTGAACTGGCTATTGAGGAGACTTGGATAGAGTTTTGGGATTCTCAAGGACTGTTGGATTTCAAACACGGTTCTCACTAAGATTCCGCCCGCACTAAAATTCCAAAGGTCCTATTTAAGCTCCAAACTTTGATTTTGTGAAGACAAGTTTGATGATTAAATTTAGTCCATCTTCCTTCTTTTTCTTTTCTTTGTTTTTCTTTTCTGCACTTATTGCATAAGTGTTTGCTAGGGACTAGCAAAGGCAAGTATAGGGGGATGATGAATCCACGTTTCATCATCTTTATTCTATCATTTTGGCCTTAAAAACCCTAGTAAATGCGTGTTAATAGGCGTAATTCATGCATTTTAGCATTCATGTATAGATGTGTAAATATTGTATAAAATGTGGTTTTTAAAGCCAAAATAATAGAATAAAGAAAAGAAAAGAAAAAGAATAAAATATTGTAAATATTTTATGACCCAAACCCCGAGACCTAGGCATCTTGATGAATAGGTCGACAAGGAATAAAGTAGGGGGAGATAAGGGCCAAAACACAGATAAAATACCTATACATTATATTTATTCTTTATTCCTTTTGGGACCTATTTTTGGTTCCACTTTTTATTCATCAAATAAAGAAACTTTGTACAAGAAAGTTGTAGATAATTTAATAAAGAAAAATACAAAATTGATTTCACAGAAAAATAATGTACAGATAAAAAGTTATGGTCTGAATAAAAATCCAGAATGCCAACTTCCCAGACCCGTATCTCACAAACGGAAACTCCAAATGCAGCGTACTCACCTTTAATTGTATATAGAAGAAAATAATCTAATTAATGGTGGTGGTTTCGCAATTGGTGGAGCTACGGTTTGAAAGTTGACTTTTGGACCCTCATTGTATACTTGTACATATTAAAATATTCAATTTATTATTTATCTATTATTTTTATAATTTTATATTTTTATAATGTTGTAAATAATACTTATAATAATTATGTGCATTAAAATCAGAATAAAAACATAAATAAAATACAAATAAAAATACTTGTATATATTATAATACATAGGTATAATACAGGTAGCGATACCTATACAAATAATACTTTCATTTTATTAAGTGTATAAAATATATCAGAAAATTAAAATAAAAATATATTTGTGTATATAAAAGTATTTTATAATTTTAGAAAATAAAAACCAAAATAAAATAAATTAAAAATACCTAAATAAAAATAAAATACTTAAATATACAGATATAGATACCTATAGGGGTATAAATGCAAACTTGTAAAAATATGAATCATAAAAATAATTAAAAATCATAATAAATTAATTCATAAAATAATAAACATTTTTCATTTTATAATAAAAAATCAATAAAATCATCTTCTATTTTTAATAGATTTTATAAGTATTTTTTTTCCTGCGGATTTTCCTGGTTGGTCCACGTGGACCAACCAGGTGGCTGGAAAGTTGACCCACTGGTCAACTTCCTGGCCTCCTCCTGCAGCGTGTCAGAATGACATTTCGCCTCTTTTCTCGAATTTTTCGCCGCTTGTGCGTTGCTCGAGAGAAGATGGTTTCTTCACGAAAGTTGTACCTGGTACAACTGTCATCCGCGCCCTTAGCTCTCCTCGAGCGTTGGACCATCGAGCCACCCGTGATCCCTCCTCGAAAGTGGCCCCTCGCCCATGTTTCAAAAACCGCCCAGCCACCTCCTTTTCATTTTGAACCCATTTTGACCCCTTTTCTCCCGCTCTTGGTGAAGCTCCGGACTGGACGAGGTGACAGCTCGTCCTCCAGCTCATCGGAGGCAAGATTAGAGGTTGAATCGGTGCTTCCAACCATCTCCGGCGAACTTCGCCGTGAGGTACAACCTTGGGTCTCCAACCCCCGAGGTACATTCTTTTTCTTTGTTTTTCTTGCTTTCTGTTATTTATCTTTAGCTTTAGATTAGATTGCCATCCTCCTTTTCGACCGACACCCTTCGATCGCCCACCACTCCATCTCGCCGGAGCTTGCTCCGGCGAGCCCCCATCTTGCCGTGTCCGCCTCATTCCATCCCCTGGTGGCTGCGGCATTTTGCCCGCGGTCGCCCCTAATCCTTTTTGCAGGTATCCCGCGCTGAAGAGCACCATCTGGAGAGGATCTTGCGCCGCCGGAGGAGCACGCCGGCGCCGCCACGTCCGCGCGCACCCCACCTGTCCCGCGCAAGAACAGAAACGAGGGGGAGGGGGGCAAGCACAGCTGCCGTTCATCCGCCCCCCCCCCCTTTTGATCTCAGTCGCCCATGGCCCAGGGGAGCCCACCGTTGATCATCCTTAGTCCCTGTCCATCCGGGCTGCCACGTGGATAAGTGGGGGGTTTTGCATCCAAACCCCCCACGTTTTTGTGTAATGATCAGAACTCCCTAATCTTTCCTCTGCAGTTGACTATTTTTTGTAAACTTTATAATTAGACCCCCCGGATTTTGAGATTTTGCAGTTTGCCCTTGGCCAGGCGCGTGCCCAGCACGCGCGTCTTGGCGCTTTTGCAGTTCACCCCCGGGGTTTTTGTCTATTGCTGTTCACATCCAAAACACTTAGTTGTAATATAAAACGTTTGGAAAGTTTGCACCTCAGCCCCGCAGTTTCGTATTTTTGCTTGCATACCCCTTCCAGGTGCGCGTGCAAGTCACGCGCACCCTGGGATTTTTTTTGCATAGGCACCCCTGCGGGTTGGGAAATTTACATGCGGTCCATAAACCTCTGAATTACGTTATATATTTTTGTAGCAAATTGCAGATTGGCCCTTTAACTTTCTGAAAATTACGCATATGCCCCTGCGAATGTGGATGTTCTTTTTGCTTCTTGAATTTTTGCATACATCTACAAAACCCAAAAAAAAATCTACAAAAATTAACTTAAGCCTCTGTTGCATAGTAGATTAACGCTATATTTTTATTTTTTAAAAATATTGCATTTTATTATTTATAAAAATTCAAAAATAGCCATTTTCAGCACTGTTTGCATTAGAAAATCACTAAAAAATATCAAAACACTCCAGAAAAATCCCAAAAAAATATATTTTGTTCCTTTTAGTGTGTTTTAATTTCAGACCAAAAATCATTAAAAAATATAAAACCAAACTCTAAAAAATTGTAAAACTCTAAAAACCCTCATAAAAATTTATAAAATCCTTAAAAAACCCAAAAATAGTGTTTTCTTTTCCTGAATTTTCTTTGTTTTATTATCTTTCATTGAAAATTAATTTGGGGAATTTTTGTCACTGATTTCTATTTTATTTCTCCATTTTAAGTTTCAGTCTTGCATTTTCTCTACTGTTTTCTTTATTTTGCTAATTAAAAATACCAAAAACATTTTAAAAATTACCCAAAAATCACAAAAACAGTAAAAAAGCATAAAAAGACTAAAAAGACTTTATTTGCTAATTTTTGGATATTTTTATCTATTTTGATAAATACCTCTTTGTCTCTTTTATTACATTGTCTCTATTTTCCAATATTGAAAAAGAAAATATAAAAAAAATATAAAATACAAAAAGAAAATATAAAATCAGTAAATTAAAAATCAAAATACAAAAATATAAAATTAAAAATCAAATAAAAATTATAAAAATTAAAAACCCACAAAAAAAATTAGCATCATAGACTCTTGATCACATACACACGCATTTTTGAGCACTTGTGCCCCGTTCTACCTGTCTGCTCCCTGTGTTCGACCTCTACAATACTTGCACCTATACACATCTTGTTGTAGAGTTATAATAAATTTTAACTCCGCACATTTATTTTCATTGCTTGATTTATTTGTCGTGGGTTAATTGTTGTTTGAATTTCGGATTTCGTTGGAGGTCAAATCAGCGACTGTTGATTCGCCTTGTGAGTCAACACGACCTCACCGATTTTTGGGTTAAACAGGTATGTCTCAACACCTTCGTGGTGGTCATCCGTGTCATATGGGCGGCTCTGATGGGAGGGAGAACAATCGGATGGGCCTGGTAGTGACTTCCCTCCCAGAGCTGTTCCGTCGTAGCAGTAGAGGTACAAGATGGGGTCTTCCACGCACGCTAACACCTGCAAAAGGATAGGCAACTCGGGGTGTAGCTCCGGTCAGGTTTATTGCATAAGGAGATAGGAGAAGCGATAGGGGGCAATTGGTAGATATCCGATTTAAGGAGAGGAAAGAGATCGGGCCTAATATTTCTTTGGTAAGCAGGATTCAGGACGATTAGGTTGCGTGGGAAGATGGGCGATGATTAGGTGTAACGATCGGAGCGGACATGTGGGTAAAACGAGGCTCCAACCAGGTGGTCGGAACAAGGAACCGACGACGGCACGAAAGGGAAAAGTCGAATCAAACAGGTAAATGAGGGGTTGCAAGCTATACTTGAAGGTTCAGATCAACTCCTGAGCTTCAGGCGAAGGAGAGCGTCAAGGTGATGGCCTCAACCGGGCTATGACTGGCCAAGGAGGCTAAACGTGGCGGGGATCCAGCCACGTAGCTTGAGCTGCGTCGAGTCAACACCAATCCAAGCTTCGAAGGTTGCTCCAAGCAGCTGTCACTCAGTTGGAGGTGGCTAGAGGTCGAAAGGTTGGCGAGGAACGAGATGAGCTGATGGTGGAGTGGAAGAGAGACTTTATATGATTCTCTAGGGGTCTGGAAAGATCAGCAAGAGACGTACAACCCTAGGGTCATCCGGGTGATCCTAGGGATCCGCAAGATTCTCAGATGTACGAGAATTCTCAGGTCCGAATATCAAGGCAAGAGGATGCCGGAGTCGGGAGAGAAAAAGCGGAGAAGAGACTCCGGCGAGAGGGGTCTGACTCGACCCAGGCTGGAAGGGGACGTTGACCGAGGTCAACGTTCCCAACTGGACCAATAGGAAAATCAGGATATACAAAATACAAGAAAATTCAAATAAAAATATCAAATGAATTCAAAATAAAAATGTGAACCCCTCTGGATCCGGGTACCCGTTAATCACACACTCGCACTAACATGAGATCGCTTGAAGTTACAGAAAAGCAAGGAAAATTTTTCGCGCGGCTAATTATCCACATGACATTCACATCCATAACATAACCACAAAAGTAAAAGAGATACAATTGGCACCAAAATTCCTTTTCATTAATATTCATATCCATTTACAACTTGCACAAGCATCTTCCATATTACAATATATATCCCAAGTGATACAAAAGAGATAGCATTTACATTACTGACTGAACAAAAACTGAGACAAGTAATTCATATCGTCTAGTGTGTACTCTGTCTCCAGGAAGCATGAACAGCTACTAAACAGCAGGCCCTTTGCCTGCCATACGTGCAAGGAAGAAGAGGAATCACTAATGTGAATACAAACCCGTAGTTTAAAATAAATAACAAGTAATTTAATGTGCAAAAGAGAGCAAGTATAAAGGTAGAACAAGCACATTTTTTTTCTTCTTGTATAAGTAAAAAGAGGTTTCAAGTTGTTTGTAATGCATTTCTAATGATTTTCCTAGAACCCAACATTTCCCACATAAGACATATTTATGTTGTAGTTGAATATTCATGAGTATATGAGTGTAGACATATATATCATTTTCTAGCAATCTCAACTTTTGATCATAACCTCTCCAATTCTTGACTTCAATTGATTCAGATATAACTCCAGATGATGTAGATGTAGATATGGAAGATCTAGATATAGAATCGCCAAGTCTGTTGGCGAAGTAAACTCAAGCGGTGAAGAAGCCTACAAATGGCTCTTCCGTCTCGCCCTCTAATTGGAAGCGCGTCCAATAGAGGGATAGGTCTACTCCCCAATTACGCCACTGAGACGGGTGAGAGAGACTCCCTAGAAAAGTCGCTCTAGAAATCTGCCTGACTAGTACAGGTGAACGAGCTCGTACGAAAAACTGAAAAACAAGGATCCCCCGCCTGGGTATCCTTTTAGACAGGGTCAACGGAACTGGTCTAAAATCTGGATCCCAATGAATGCGTAAAAACACTGCGAGCTCGCGTAAAAACCGTGTAAAAGACTGGGATCCTAGACCCGCGCACTTGGCGGCCGCTTCCCTAACTGGGCTTCCTATTCTCCCGCCCAGTTGAGGGTCACCGCGCCCTCGCACGGTCATATGTAAAGGTCTCCATGACCGGCATAATTAATTATGGACCCATATTGATTCGTCATTACTTACTTGAGTACTTAATCTTTCTTGTTTTCCTATGTGGTTAACTTTACAAATTTAGGTTGACGACTTTATTGATGTTACTAATTTACTAACAATTCCACTTGTCTACTCCATCCTGACCTTATATCTTTTATATGATATTGAGTTTTTAAAAGCTAAACGATCTATATATATATATATATTGATGCGAAAATTCTCTATTCTTCTTGTCTTTGCATTAATAAAGTTGCGAAAAAAAATCTAAATATGAGTTTAATCATAATCACTGGCTATTCCATCTCTAGTCTGTCTAATATCGTATATTTTTTTCTTTTCAATTTCAGCGATATTTATATTTATATTCCGTTTTAGGAGATGTTAACCAATATCTTTAGTTATAGGACCAACCATTTCCTTATTTACTAAAGTACTAACAACCATATTGTAACTGACCAAGGTAAACAAGTTGGTAATATTATAAAGCTCCTTATGATAATTGGGGATAACTAATAAGATCATGACTCATGGAGAAACTAGAATCTAATTTGTGATATTGTAGATTCTTACTCTTATGTAACTCTGTGGGAAGATTTCAACTATACAAAAATTCTAAGAATTATTTCAGTCGTAATAGTTGTATAAAGGTAACAATTATTAAGTTTCCGATGGAAATACCAACATGTATATCTGGTTGATATAACTTTACTATTAATCTTATAGAATTGCTCGAAGGCAAATTGACCCCAGTAACAAATCTCAATAAGATGGAATTGGATCTCAACCTTATGACCTAAAGTTCAAAATTCTACTATATCAATATTAAATCATACTTATCCAATCCTCTCATACACTTAAACGGTAGACCAATATGAAAAGAGTAAAGCATGATGTTTAAGAATTGATAAGAGATTGTTCTATTTTTTTATTTAATACTTACAGACTTCATTAAGAACTTGTGTCAGAATTAGAGTAAATCAAATATAAACTCTTAATCTACATATCAGTGACATCAGTGACATTAGATAAGAGATTATTCTAAGGAAGTCAATGACGATTTCAAAACTACAGAATGCCATTTTTATTGCAAATGTAAAGCACCGTATATAAAAAAACATTCAAGTTCTGTAACCTGTACATATTTAAAAAAAATTATTCGTCTCTATAATTAAGCACTAGAGAAATATCAACGCAATACTTTTCTTATTTGATGGTTTATAGCAGAGATTTCTCTTCACTTTTTATAATATTCTAGTTACTGTCATCTATCCATGTTTTTACAAGATAAAACTTGTAATTACCTTCTAATATAGAAATTACAATAGAATGTGTTACCACACTCTTATAGATAGCAAGGGATAACATTACAATTGGAATTAAGCCATTAAATAAACTCAAGTCTAGAATTTAAATTGGATGGTAGCAGTAACATTAAGAATATTAAATCTTAAAACAGAAGAGAGTTGGATTATCATGTATGACATCAAGAATGAATGGGAGTTGTACATGCATGGCAGCAATAAGAGAGGGCTAGGGTTTGTACCTATGAATTTTCTTCAATCTTGGAGAAGAACATGCAAATAGGGCTGGAAATCTGGGGCAGCATCTCCTTTGGATTGTTTTTATGGCAAGGAGCAGTAGCAGCTCCTGATCTCCAGTTGCATGAGTCGAAGAAGAAGGCTGAATCCTGGATTTCAGCACCTCCAGCCTCCTTGAATTCAATCTCCAACAGTAGCAAAAATGGGCTGGAATTAGGGTTATGCTCTCTTGATTGTATGGAATGAGAGAGGGGAATGAAAAGGGATAGGAAGAGGGAGGAGAGGTTCTTACGGCTGTGGGTTTATTGGAAATATGGGGAAAATAGCAAAGGTTTGGATGATATATATATGGGTAGAAGGGTCTCAATTGTTGGCCAAATGGAGAGGAGAATAATGCCAAGTGGCCAAGACATTAGAGGGAGAGAGGGAAAAAAAAAGAAAACAAGACAACGGTTGTGCTGTGAACTTATCTGTGTACAGTCAGTAAATAAAAATTATTTTTTTAAACCATTTTTTAACCATAATTTGTATTTATTATACGATACAAAAATCATCTGTATTCATGCATCTAATACCGGATTTCGACGCGCAAGATCTCAATTTGATCATCTCAGAATGACGGTCAATATGAGTATAATGTTGATATACTTCCGGTCGGGTTTTGAATAGCCGAAATTTCCGGATAGGATTTTTGTTTAAGGTTAAATTTTACGAATTATAAATATCAAACGACCTCCGATTGACGAACGGTCGATTCCGTTGGTCTTGTATCGTCGAATCGGATCTAATGACGGTCTCGGTTCGTTTCGCGGTTTCCGAATTTGCGTCGCGGCTTTTCACGGCGTGCGTTACGGTGTGACTGATTTTCGGTCGATTTCGCCCGAACGACTTTTGATTTATGATCAATTGGTCGTTTTAGGTTATTTAGTATTGACCGACAACGTTTTTGGGTTCATTAGACCCAAAATCGGACGAGTTCGGGTTTGTTAGAATTTGGATGTTACAAATATAAAAACCTCAAAGGGAGTCTCGTCCTCGAGACTCGAGTCAAGGTCATTAAGTATCTTGTTGGGATTTTATATGTCCATAAAAACCTCAAAGGGTTTTGAACCCATAAAAACCTCAAAGAGAAAACAAGCCATATATTTGAACAAATATTTTATTACAAAAGCTTGTTTTGGTTATTACCTCAGAAAAGCTGCGGGTATCGTGCCCGCATGTCGGCTTCGGTCTCCCACGTCGCCTCTTTGACGCCGTGTCTGTGCCACAAAACCTTGACCAATGAAATCTCCTTGCTGCGAAGCTTCTTCACAGCACGGTCAAGTATCTGAACTGGCTTCCCCTCATAAGTCAGATCCGGCTCTACATCAAGATTCTCATAACTGATGATGTGCCGAGGGTCGTGCACATATTTTCTCAAGTTGGATACATGGAAGACGTCATGAATAGCTGATAGATGTGGAGGAAGGGCTACTCGGTATGCAACCTTCCCTACACGAGCAAGAATCTCGAACGGTCCAACATATCGAGGCGCCAACTTACCACGAACACCGAATCTCTGTACTCCCTTCATGGGAGATACACGGAGAAATACCCAAGTGATAAACACGAAATTGAGAGCGGTCGTATTGATTCACAAGGCGAATCAACAGTCGATGTCTTGACACTACAAAATCCCGTAATTAATCAACAATGAACCCACAATCAAATATCAAACAATGACAAGCAAATGTGGAGTCAAATTTATTTTTAACTCTACATAAAAGATGTATAGGTGCAAGTATGTAGAGAGTTCGAACACAGGGAGCAAGGCAGGATAGATCAAGCTAAGTGCAAAATGTGATTGTGATCAAGTGCCTACAAGTGCTATTTTTTGTGGGTTTTGAATTTTATATTTTTTATTTAATTTTTGATTTTATATTTTTATATTTGGGTTTTTAATTTACTGATTTTGTATTTTCTTTTTATATTTTGTACTTTTATATTTTCTTTTTCTTTTAATAAAGATATAATGTATATAAGGAATATATATGTACACTAGAGATAAGAGATGGATAAAAATAGGGGAAAATACTCAAAATACAAGAAATGGAATGTTTTTGTGATTTTTATATATTTTTCCTAATTTTTTTGGTATTTTTAAGGGCAAAATAGAGAAAACAGTAAATAAAATGTAAGACTGAAACTTAAAATAGAGAAATAAAATAGCAAACAGTAACAAAAATTCTCCAAATTAATTTTCACTTAAAGATAATAAAACAAAGAAGATACAGAAACTGAAATTACGTTTTTAGGATTTTTGTGGAATTTTTAAGATTTTTAAGAAGATTTTTGGTGTTTTGCTATTTTTAGGGGTTTCCTTTTGAAATTTTTAATGATTTTTGGTTTGAAGTTAAAACACACTGAAACAAACAAAATATATTTTTTTTGGAATTTTTCAAAAAAAATGAATATATTAAAAATAAAAGATTGTAGGAAGGTAAAAATGATGTTTTTGATTTTTTTGGCTAACCAAACAACAAGATAAAAATACAACAAAAATCTCTGATTATAGAAAACAGTTAGGGGCACATGGACATATTTTTAGATTTTGAAATAGATGAAAGATGCTTAAGAAATAAATCAATCACTAAAAATATTGTAGAAATTCTACAGGACACAAATCGTAATATTTTTTGTTGAAATTTGAACCAAATTTGGCACTGCTAATTACTACAACATATCCAAAAATGAGCGAGTGATATTGAGTATTTCAAGCGTTATCAATAAAACAAGTCCAATCAGTACTCTGACTTCATAAATTCGCCATAAATAGTTCGTACATCAGAAAAATCTGAAATTTGGATATGATGTAGAACTCTTAAACAGCTTTCTAACAAAAAAATCTCACGAGAAACCAAGTTCAGACGAATGAGTTATAGCTATTACAACACAGGGGTACAGATGAAAAAGTGAATACGAAACTGCAGTACAAAAATATACTCGAAAACTTTCCGAAATATGCCAAAAATGCGGGGACGTGATTGCAAAATTCCCCACTAACCCAGGTGGCGTCAAACTGATCTTGGATAACAAGGGAATGTGCGTGAAAGTGCTCCGATGTACCTGCAATTAGAAGAAGGGCTCGAGTACAAAACTCGGCCAAGATGTTAGGTACACAAAAACAATGGGATGTGAATGGGTTTTCCTTCGCTTTGGTGAGGGAAGAAGGATATGCTCCGACCACCGTATGTGGCGGAAGATGAAGGGGGTTGTGTATGAGGGTACGTAGAATCGCGGAGGATGGCGGCGGTGAGATGAAAGCCGCGTCGAGGAGGATGAATGAAAGTCGAAATGATGGGATCGATGCTCGCCGGAGCTTGCTCCGACGAGGGATGAACTAGGTGATTAAGTGACTAAAAAGCTCTAGAATAAATCTACGATCTACAAGTGAATAAAGAGCAAGAAAATAAGAGGAAAAAAATGAAAGAAAGTACGAAACCTCGAGCCAAGAATGGCGAGATGGACCTCACAGCCAAGGTGGCCGGAGATGGTGATGGAGCCGCCCTTCGACTCGCCTAGCCACGCCTCCGAGGAGCTGGGGAGCTCACTGTCACTTCACTCTATCTTGAGCTCCAAGGAGTGTGGCTAAAATGGGCCCAAGAGGGTTCAAAAACGAATTGGAAGAAGATGTGGTCTTTTTGTACATGTGAGGTGGGCGGCTCCAAAGAACGATAGATATCTAGCATATCGTTGATCCAATCCTTCAAGCAACCTCTGGGCGTGTATGAGGGTACATAAAGGAGAAAAAGTTGTGAAGGAAGCTTAGCCATTGGGCGAAAGGGTCGGCCTTGAAAAATCCGAGAAATCGGACAAAAACAAGGATCTGACTGGAGTGGCAGAGGCTTGTTAGAAAGTTGATGTAGTGGCAAGAAGATCGGTGTGTATCTTGAGAATAGACAACTCAACTCTAGATATAAAAGTTGGGCGTGTATAATGGATGTATGTAGAGAAAAAGTCTAGAAGGAAGTCCAGCGATTGGGTGAACGTATCGGCCTATAAAAATTCGAGAATATTGGCAAAAACTAATGTTCTGACGCACAGCAGAGGAGGGGTCAGACAACATGATAATCATGCTCCAAAGCTCGAGGAAAATAGGGCAAATACATGATCCAATGCTAAAACTATATACTGGGCGTGTATAATGGATATAAGAGGAGAAAAAGTCAAGAAGATATCATCGTGAAAAGATGCACGATGCATCCTCCAAAAATCGACGAAAACGGCCAAAAACGTGCTTCTAACACAGTACATTGTTAATTTTTCTATGTATTTTATACAAGAATTTTATTTTTTTTAATGTTTTATTTATCATTTTATTCCAGTTTTAATATGTACATATATAATAATCTATGAAATAATAAAAAAAATATGAATAAAATAATGAATAATAAATAAAATGAATATTTTAATTGGTATAATATACAATAGGGGTCCAAAACTCAACTTTCAAACCGTAACTCCGAAAAATACGAAACCACCTTCATTAAATAGATTATTGAAAATTATATACAATTAAAGGTGAGTTTGATAAATTTTGAGTTTTTATTTGAGAGATACGGGTCTGGGAAGTTGGGATTCCGAAATCTTATTCAGATCATAACTTTTTATCCGTGCATTATTTTTGAGTGAAATCAATTTTGTATTTTTCTTTATTTAATTATATACAACTTTTATGTACAAAGTTTCTTTATTTAAAGTATAAAAGGTGGGACTAAAAATAGGTCCCAAAATAATTAAAGAAAGAATTAAACATAAGGAATTTTTATTGTATTTTGGCCCTTATCTCCCCCTACTTTATTCCTTGTCGACATAGCCATCGAGATGCCTAGGTCTCGGGGTTTCGGATCATAAAATTTTTACAATATTTTATTCTTTTTCTTTTCTTTTATTTATTCTATAATTTTAGCTTTAATTACAGTGTTTTATACACTAATTACATGCACATGCATGAATGCTAAGATATGGAAATTAAGGGTATTTACACGCATTTGCTAGGATTTTTTATGCCAAAATGATAGAATAAAGATGATGAAATGTGGCTTCATAATCCCTCTATACTTTACCTTTGCTAGTCCCTAGCAAACACTTATGCAATAAGTGCAGAAAGAAAAAGAAAGAAAAGAAAAAGAAGAAGTTGGATCAAATTTGATTATCAAACTTGTCTTCACAAAATCAAAGTTTGGAGCTTAAGTCGGACCTTTAGAATTTTAGTGCGGACGGAACCTTAATGAGAACTGAATTTGAAATCCAACAGTCCCTGAGAATCCCAAAACTCTGCCCAAGTCTCCTCAATAGCCAGGTCAGAAATACTTCAACTCATACGCAAACTCTTACGACTATGATTCTGCCTCGTACAGTGTAAGTGATGGTGGCTCTCCCCAACTAGAATGGCAAAGAGACTGGCTTCTCTAGTATGACAACCCAATGATTCCCCAATCCAATAACTCCATCCTCGAGGAGCGGGGTATTCCCTTCTAAGTTCAAGTGGCAACCAGCTCAAGAGGAGGGGGTGAAGAGAAGAATGGACGGTGGCCAGTGTAGCTACCTATCCTGGGATGCAAGACCAGTGTAGTCAAGTCATCCTGCTACAGGCTCACATATATGACTTTGGAACTCAAGCTTGCTTACTGGCTTTACAACATATGTACATACTTTTGCAGGCATTTTATTTTTGTACAGGCCTGTCTCTCTTTTTTTCTCTTTTTTTTTCTTCTTTTTTTTTTGAAAAACTATTCACAGCAGCATTTTTTTAAGGAGTTTTTCCTCTTGAGCCAGTAGACTATCCCTCTTTTGAAGCTTTATTGCAACCCACACTCTCCTGTCTTTAGACTTCCTCATCACTGGACGGGTTGGGGTGCACTTCCCTCCCTAGAGGAGGACAAGTGTTTCCACTTGTGTGCGTCTCATACCGGCAAATCCAATCCCCTCACCACTCCAACTGAGTTGAGCCATGTGAAAGGTGCAAGTGTCCAAGTTAGGTCATTATCAATAAGAGTCGTGCGTGTGCTCCGAAATACTCTATTTAGGCAGTCAAGAATCCATCGAACCAAGTCCCGTGATCCTCAAAGAATTAAGTCAACTAGACCTGAAGTACCTCAAACCCAGTTCCTATAAGGTTCCTGTTATTAGGTAGATTTTTAAGGTCCAATCAAGCTCCAATCTCTGGATTTTACTTACACTTGTTCAACTATCAAACTCAATCCGAAAAATGCTAATGCTATGCAATGCAAAATGCAGAAAATATTTTTGTGATGCAATTTTCAAAGATTTTGAACATTTTATGGATTTTTGAAAACATGATGAAGATGCATATGCATTTTTTATATTTTTCAAAGAGATTTTTCAAATGTTTTTGGATTTTAATTTTGCAAATATTTTTGGGATTTTTGAAAACAAAAAAGATTTTGGCTAAAAGCTAAGTGAAAAATATTTACACGGGAGTGCTTCTTATATTTACAAGAAGTGGGTTTTAAGAATTTACAGGGTAAGTGATCTATTTTATACATATATATACATAAAGAATTTTAGGTGTGATGTATGTATTCCTCAAACTTATTTGACACAAGCTTTTCCAAACATTTTTTTTTAAAACTATAGTCCAAAATAATTTTTACAAACATTTTACAAACATGTACACACATTTGAAAATCATTTTGCAAAGGTTTTCAAAACAGTATATATAGGTTTTTCAAAACATTTTTGCAACCATTTTTCAAACTATTTACAAATCATTTTTCAAACATTTTTATTTCACACAAAGAAAAGAAATTTTATAAACCACACATTTTTACAAAGGTTGAAAACATGTAACAAAACATTGTCAAAATAGTTTTCAATAAATGTTCACAAGGATTTTCAAACTATTTTTCAAACATTTTGCAAAAAAAACATTTTCACCTGATTTATTAATCAGTAAATACAAAAGGAATTTGAGGAATAACCACATCTTTTTATTAAGGATTTTTAATGAATTTTAAAGAATTATTAGCCATATTTATTAGGAAAATACGAAAGTACGAGTTATGGCTAAAGTATATACGCAGTATATACGACCCCCCTATACTTAGCTTGAGCTATGTCCTCATAGATCGGAGAGAAAAGAGAAGGCATAACTCGTACTGAGTATAGAAAAGGTCTAAAGAATAAATAAAATGAATAAACGAATGTGAAGTTGACCGTCCCCCCTATACTTAGGATCAAATAATCCTAAGTATAGCAGACTCTACACTGAAGGGAGGGTCAAGGGTGGGAATGAACAGATCGTACTCAGACTGTCTCCCCCTATACTTAGGGTGAGATATCCCTAAGTATAGACAAGAAGAGGAGACAATGGAGAGGATCTAATGAATAGAAAAACTCAGGGTGCACACCCCCCCCATACTTAGGACAAAGTACGTCCTAAGTATAGCAAAATCAAATGATGACGATGGGGTGTGAGCCATAAAGAATGAATGATCGATGTACATATGAATATATACAATGTCAGATCTCAGTGATAATCATGTACGAGATGCCGAAGGTGTGAGTCAAAGAATCATCTCATACCAAATGAATCGGGGCAACAGCAACGGTCGGCGGATCATGATCTAGATATGGTTTCAAGCGCTGACCATTGACTCTAAAGGTGGAAGATGATGAAGGTTCGGATATATCAATGCTGCCATTATCATGCACCTTCCGGACCACATATGGTCCTTTCCATTTGCTTTGTAATTTCCCTGGGAATAATTTTAGCCTAGCATCAAATAACCATACTTGCTGTTCTGGCTCAAATTGTTTATGGCTGATTCGGGAATCGTGCCATACTTTCACTTTTTCCTTATACTGTAGGCCACTTGCGAAGGCTGTATCTCTTAATTCTTCCAGGGCTGCCAACTCTGCTTTCCTCTGATCTCCTACACTCTTGGGATCCAACAATAGCTCTGTAACTGCCCAAAGTGACTTATGCTTTATCTCCACTGGTAAATGGCACGGCTTGCCATAGATGAGACGAAAGGGAGATGTCCCTAATGGTGTCTTGAAGGAAGTCCGATAAGCCCACAAGACCGAGTCCAAAAGTTGTGACCAATCTTTTCGGTCTGGGCGGACTACCTTCTGCAAAATTGTCTTGATCTCCCTATTCGATACTTTAGCTAGACCATTAGTCTGAGGGTGATACGGTGTGGCAATACGATGGTCAATACTGAACTCGTCTGTAAGGGCCCTGACCTTGTCGTTAATAAAGTGAGACCCCCCATCTGAAATCAAGACTCTAGGCACCCCGAACCGTGAAATAATGTTTTTCCTCAAGAAACGACATACAGTTTTAGCATCTGCGGCTCGGGCGGGAATGGCCTCAACCCAACGACTAACATAATCCACAACAAGAAGAATATACTCAAACCCCTGACTTTTAGGAAATGGGCCCATGAAATCAATTCCCCATGCATCAAAAACCTCACAAAAATGAATGGGCTGCATGGGCATCATGTCTCTCTGTCCGCAAGTACCCATCTTCTGGCAGTCAGTACACCTTCTCACGAACTCATCAGAATCCTTGAAAAGGGTAGGCCACCAAAGGCCGGATTGGAGCACCTTCTGTGCTGTCCGTCTCCCAGAATGATGTCCTCCTGCCTCAAGCTTGTGACAGTAGGTGAGGACGCTATGTTGCTCATCTTGAGGAATACACCGTCTCCAGATACTATCCCCTCCCTCATGATAAAGGATGGGATCCTCCCAATGGTACGACTTGGCCTTCGCAAGGAAGGTCTCAAGCCGCTGTCTGGGCCAACCTTGTGGAATGGATTTGGCAACAAGGTAATTCACAATGTCGGCATACCATGGAAGAGAGGTGATAGCAAGGATCGCCTCATCTGGAAAAGTTTCAGTGATAGGTGCTATGGGCTCAGATTCCTCAAGGTTTTCTAGGCGGGAAAGGTGATCTGCCACAACATTCTTAACTCCAGGCTTATCCTTAATCTCAATATCAAATTCCTGGAGAAGAAGGATCCATCTGGTTAATCTGGCTTTGGCATCCTTCTTCGACATCAAGTACCGAATGGCAGTGTGGTCAGTAAAAATTGTCACTCTAGATCCAAGAATGTAAGATCTGTACTTATCCAAAGCAAAGACTACCGCTAGCATTTCTTTCTCAGTCACTGTATAGTTCCTCTGAGCTGCATCCAAAGTCCGGCTAGCGTAGTGTATGGCATAGGGTAATCCATCCCTCCTCTGTCCAAGCACAGTCCCAATGGCATAATCTGAAGCATCCGTCATGATCTCAAATGGAAGAGACCAATCGGGTGGCTGAAGGACAGGAGCCTCGACAACTAAATTCTTGAGAGTCTCGAAGGACTTAAGACACTTATCATCTACAAAGAACTCGGTGTCTTTAGTCAATAAATCTGTCAGCGGTCGGGCAATTCGACTGAAGTCCTGAATGAACCGTCAGTAGAAACCGACATGCCCCAAAAAAGGCCGCAATTGTTTCAAATTGGACGGTGGATTGAGTTTTCTAATGATATCAACCTTGGCCGGATTCACCTCCATGCCCCTGTTGGAGATGATGTGACCAAGGACCGTCCCCTGAGTCACCATAAAGTGACTCTTCTCCCAAGATAGTACAAGGTTTACCTCTATGCAGCGCTGCAACACTCGGTTTAGGCAGTCAAGACAAGCATCGAACCCGTCACCATAAACCGAGAAGTCATCCATGAAGACCTCAGTCACCTATCATGTCCGAAAAGATGGACAACATGCACCTTTGGAATGTCGCAGGGGCGTTACATAGACCAAAGGGCATCCGTCTGAAAGCATACGTCCCAAATGGACAGGTGAACGTCGTTTTATCCTGGTCTTCAGGCGCGATAGCCACTTGGTTGTATCCGGAGTACCCGTCAAGAAAACAGTAATGACTCTTCCCGGCTAGCCTCTCTATAATCTGATCAATAAATGGTAGCGGGAAGTGATCCTTCTTGGTGGCCTCATTCAATCGTCTGTAGTCCACACAGACCCTCCAAGAAGTGGGTACCCGGGTGGCGATCTCTTCTCCAGACTCATTCACAACTGTAGTGATACCCGTCTTCTTGGGTACCACATGTAAAGGACTAACCCACTTGGAGTCGGAGATGGGGTAGATAAAATCGGCGCTCCCCCATTTAGATATCTCCTTCATTACTACATCTCGAAGATTCGGGTTCAGCCGTCGTAGGAACTCACGCGAAGGCTTAGCGTCCTCCTCAAGGTATATATGGTGGGAGCACAGGGCCGGACTTATCCCCTTGAGATCGGCCACGCTCCATCCTATTGCCTTGCGGTTTCGTTCAAGAACCTCCATCAGTCGAGATTCTTGTTCTCCAGTCAAATCTCCTGAGATAATGACTGGGTGCATTTCTGGTTCACCCGCAAGGAATCTATACTTGAGCGACTGCGGCAAAGGCTTCAGTTCTGGCTTGGTGGGAGCTGGCAAATCTGGCTTCTGATATGTTTGCGTGAAAGCAACCAGGTCTGCATGTGAGAACTCTCGCTGTACGTGATCATCTGACGAAGGGAACCCTGCTGGTGTGTCTATCATCTGTGCTGGCTCGCTCTCCGTCCTATCTATCGGCTCATCAGGAAGCAGACATGGCAAATACGCATCAAAATCCTTCCAATCAAAGTCTGCCTCCGAGGGATCTGAATCAGAACAAACATCAATGTCACCACTCAGTACGCAACTGTCAACCTGTGTGGTGTCCTCTGCCAAGTGTGTGCTCTCCGAACTCTCGTTTCCCACAAAAGGTATGTGCTCTGAATCTACAGACAAGGCGAGTGCTCGTGCTTCTGGATCTTCCCAAACTGCTTCATCATCGGTCATCACAAAGTCACACTCCTGGTGGACGTCTAACTCAGCATCTGTCATCTTCCCTGCATCACTGTTCTGCTCCGAGCAGGCTGAATCTCTCGCTTTGATCTCGTCGATCGTCTCTATTTGTATACTTTCACCCTCTACGCGAAAGTACACCTTCCCACTATCATGGTCGGATACTGCCTTGGCTGTGGCCAAGAATGGGCGTCCTAGTATGATGGGGGCATCAGTCACCGATTTAGGGATCTCCATGTCCAGTACAACAAAGTCCACAGGGAATTTTAGGCCCTGAATGGTGACGACCACGTCTCTCAACAACCCCTTCGGCCTCTTAATCGATCGATCAGCAAACCGAAGGACTGTCCTGCTCTGAAAAAGAGGGCGAAACTCGAATCGGTCGAGTAAGGCTGCCGGAAGGAGGTTGATAGAAGAGCCGCTGTCTAATAGAGTACGGTCGAACTGCTGCTCACTAATCTGGCATCTGACATAAGGAGCTCCTGCATCTGGGCGTTTGGCTGGCAGCTGGTTCTGAATGGCACAACATGTGGCACGGGTGAGCACATGGATCTCTCCTCTATTGTTCCGCCTCTTCCTGCGTACAGTGGTCTTCTCTCTCAGATTCTTTTGGAAGAGGGGGATGTGCTCAAGTGCCTCCTGTAGAGTCAGCTGGATCTGAAATCTGTCTATCATCTGTTGGTTGAACTCTAACTGCTGGGTCTTTTTGGGATTTTCTTTTTTATTCCCCTTAGTCAAGCCGAGTGCTTGAGGGAAGGGGATAGATGGGCCCTCCTCAGATAGAGGGTTAGGAGAGGGCTTCTGGGCCTGTGAAGGACTGGCATCCATGCAATCATCATCATTCATCACACATGGACTTGGAATAGATGGAGAAGCCTTTCCTTTATTCAATTTTTTGTTCTTTTTCATGGAGTCCAGAGATACAGCAAATGGTAGTACAGAAGGTTGGAATACAGATGGATTCAAAATGGGGGTATCAGCACCACCCGCAATATTCTTCTTTGCGGCCTCAGCACCGCACTCTGGTTCATTATCAAAAATGGTGGCTTCAGCACCACCGTCTGCATCTGGTACTACGACGGCCTCAGTACCGTCGTCTGGAAGGTTATCCTTGGTGGCATCAGCACCACCGTCATCATCCTTGTTGCTAGCGGCATCAACACCGCTCTTCTCCTCATCTGGGTCTCTCGAATCTCCATGGTGTTGTCCCTCAGATGAGCCGCCGCCGGCTGGTTCCCTACCGCTCCTAAGTGACACGAAGTGAGTATCAAACATAGAATGCATGTCATTCAAATAAGCACTAGGAGTGGTATCATTTGTAAACTGTACCTGCTCAGACTTTCTCTTTAAGTTATTCGGATTCGGCTCGCTCTGTGCAGGTATGGCGGCTTTGCCTTTCATAATGTCCCTCATTTCCTGCCGGAACTCGTCCATCTCTCACCGGAAGGATGCCTGCTGTTCAGAGAGCAAGCGGGTGAGATCGTCAAGTGCTGGGTTCTCCATGGCTGCGGGAGAACCGGGAGTGTTCCCTTGCTGGAACTGAGGTTGCTGGTCTGAGGGTACTGCTGCTGGTAAGGTTGCTGTCGCTGCCTCCACTGTTGTCCCTGATAGGTGGGACGAGGATTATGATGATTCTGTGACTGGTGGGAGTACTGGGGTTGTTGCTGCTGTTGTTGGCTGTAATGATTGCCCTGAGCTGGATGTTGTTGTTGGGATGAAGTACCATCATTGGACCAACAAAATCCGGGGTGATCGCGACGAATCCCGGGCTGTTGGGGGTACCGGTCGTACCATATCCCGTTGACTTCCATCAACGGCTCCTGCTCGAAGGGTGGCGGTGGTAGTGCTACCAATGGCTGGTCCGGCTGATAGACCACAATCTGAGTATCCTGAGATGGTGGCTGCTGTGAATACTGCGACGACTGCTGTACCGGCACCTCCTGAACATGGTGAACTTGGCGGTATGCGGGAGGTGATGGGGTAGAACGACTGCCTCTGGACTCAGTCAGTGACCTAGGAGGTTGATGTGAATATGATTGTGCCTCCTGAATACTCAAGATGTGAGTCTTCAGGTCACTCATGGACTTAGCCAGCTGGTCTATTTGTGCCATGTCCTGGCCCTGCTTCTTCTCCAAAATCTCAAGGCAGTCCAACTTTTCACTGATTATGCCCATATCAGTTGCTGATGATTCATCTTGAGCTGTTGCTGAAGGAGTATGGGGACCGACATCGATGCAGGCGATCCTCTGGTATGATCCTGCTCCTTGGGGAGGTTTCTGCTGTGTGTAGACTCTGTCTTGGGCCATAACTGTAGAGTTTTCTGCCATTCCTTCATAAATGGCCCAAACTTCATCTTCCCCCTTTGAAAAGTATGATCCTCCACAAGAGGCATTAACAAGCCCCTGCAGCTCCGGTGTCAGCCCACAAAAGAAACTCTGAACCAAGTTGGGCTTTGATATGTCATGATGTGGACACCGGTCAATGAGCTCTCTAAAGCGATCCCAGGCTTCATGGAATTGTTCATTTGGGATCATTGTGAAGTTGCTGATCATAGCTCTTGCTGCATTTGTCCGGCCGAGTGGGTAATACTTATTTAAGTATGCGGTCCGGAGCTGTTCCCAAGTGTCGATGTACCTTCCCAAGTGTTTGAGCCAATAGGCGGCTCTATCAACCAAGGAGAACGGGAAGGCAATCATTTTGATGGTGTCCTCAGTCACAAATCTATCATGGATTGTACTGCATATCATCTCTAATTCTTGCAGATGGAGGTGCGGTTCTTCAATGGCAAGCCCATGGAACTTCGGCAGTAGCTGAATAGTATGCGGACGAAGCTCGAAGTCTCCATATATGGGAGGGATTCTGATCCATCGATGAGTGAGTGTTGCAGCTGGGTTGTGCAACTGCCTCATGGTTGCCGGTGGCGGCCTCTCCTGGTTAGGTTCTTCGTCTGGTATATCATCGCGCCCATTTCGGTCTTCTCGCCCGTCACGCATCTCCCTCATGATGTCACCCATGACTACTCCCTGGTCTCTGATCTGTCGCTGCATGGTTTCCAAGGAGGCTAGCAGTGAATTGTTGATGGCAACTTGATCATACATGTACGGTGGTGGTCTCTGCTCATCTGGGTGCTCGTCTCTACCTTCCATTTCTGGGGTTTCTGCAAAGTCAAAAGAGTCCATCTCAGGTGCCGTCAAATGTTCTGAACTCTGTTCTGTACTAAATTCTGACACCACCGGACTGATAGAAGAAGAAGGGTGGTCGAGGGGGAACAGTGTGGATGTATACTCAGGCTCGGAGAGTGGGTCTGGACTCCCTGAAGCCGACCTAGATGAAAAAGGAGGAGTGCTCGATAGCGGTGCCACCAGACGTGGCCTAAGGGATCTCCTTCCCATCATCTTGATATAGAGAAAGGCGGATGAGATCTGGAATGCAAACAAGATGTGAAATACAAACCCCCTGTTCACCTACGCAACGCTTGAGCTGACGACCGTGAAGGTTCGGTCTGTTATCTTGTCAAATTTTATTAAGTGATCAATCAATCTATCAGAGCGTTAGAGCGAGCTGTTAGGTACCCTACTTTCCTAGCCGACTGTCCCGATCCACGTTAGATCTTTCCCAGCCAGTATGAATTACGGACCGTAACCCGGTTGTTCCCGCAAATTCAATCTGCTAAGGACGTCGCGGTCCGCTTTACCGGTTACCAGAGAGATCCTCACTGGAGAACGACTAACCACGATCAGTAGTCAACCAGAATTTTAGGCGTGGCTCTATCCTAGTATCGGGTCACTCTCTCGCTGCAGATAAATCAAACAAGGAGGGGGTTACTCTCCCCAAGACAAAATTTTTGGTGGGATGAGTTTTAAGATCAAGTTTGCATTAGCAGTCCCAATTTTTATTGTTTTCACTTTTTATGTATTTTTCTGAGCAATCATCGTCTAACGAATTTTCCAATTTCCTTGTTATTTAGAGTTCAGTAAAACTGGGGGAGGAAAGCAGAAAAGCCGATGCGCGATCAAAATCTATGATGCATGCAGGGATAGAGATGCGTACCTTGTCGCCAGCACTCTACATGCAAAGTGATCCGCGCATAAATTAAAGACAATAAATTAAACTACCTAGATGCATGCATGAGGAAATCGTCCTAAGATGAGCAGCTTCTATTAACGTGAAGAACAAGTAGCTATGACAAAGAAGAGAGTCCGGAGTCCGGTCTAGGCTCACCCTTCCTCTTCTCGACACATCGAGTTTAGGAGTAGCGCTTAACAGGGTGGGCTCGCGGCACGTGGTCTCTAGTCCAAGTCAAATAGCTTTTTCAATGGATTTTTAGCCAAGTCCAATTACGTTCTATAGGTACAGGCAAGATATTAGAGATTGGGCCTTATCTTCTTAGTTCGTCACAGTCAACAAAAACTCCTATGTCTATGGGCTAAATCCTCGGGAAACAAATAGAAATGAAAGCGAGAAAAGCCGCGAGAAACACAAAACTGCAGTGAGCCCCCAAGTGAACAAACATTTGGAAATTAGGCCCGAGTGTCCTAGAGAGTTCAAGTTATTACAAGTTAAGTCTCTCTCTCACTTCAAATTACAAATTTTTAAACTACAAAAATTCTACAAAGATGATGATCTTCTCAAGCCTCCAAGTCTCTTTGATGCTAAGCAAGCCTTCACATGGGTGCCCCTCGCTCGACGGTACCTCGCACAAAATTCAATAAAAAGGGTGATTAGACCAATCAACAATAGAGTTCAATGAATGTATAAAAAGATAGGCAAATATCCACAATTAATCACAAAAGAATGCTCTATACGCTGTTGCTCCCCGGCAACGGCGCCATTTGATAAACACGAAATTGAGAGCGGTCGTATTGATTCACAAGGCAAATCAACAGTCGATGTCTTGACACTACAAAATCCCGTAATTAATCAACAATGAACCCACAATCAAATATCAAACAATGACAAGCAAATGTGGAGTCAAATTTATTTTTAACTCTACATAAAAGATGTATAGGTGCAAGTATGTAGAGAGTTCGAACACAGGGAGCAAGGCAGGATAGATCAAGCTAAGTGCAAAATGTGATTGTGATCAAGTGCCTACAAGTGCTATTTTTTGTGGGTTTTGAATTTTATATTTTTTATTTAATTTTTGATTTTATATTTTTATATTTGGGTTTTTAATTTACTGATTTTGTATTTTCTTTTTATATTTTGTACTTTTATATTTTCTTTTTCTTTTAATAAAGATATAATGTATATAAGGAATATATATGTACACTAGAGATAAGAGAGGGATAAAAATAGGGGAAAATACTCAAAATACAAGAAATGGAATGTTTTTGTGATTTTTATATATTTTCCTAATTTTTTTTGGTATTTTTAAGGGCAAAATAGAGAAAACAGTAAATAAAATGCAAGACTGAAACTTAAAATAGAGAAATAAAATAGCAAACAATAACAAAAATTCTCCAAATTAATTTTCACTTAAAGATAATAAAACAAAGAAGATACAGAAACTGAAATTATGTTTTTAGGATTTTTGTGGAATTTTTAAGATTTTTAAGAAGATTTTTGGTGTTTTGCTATTTTTAGGGGTTTCCTTTTGAAATTTTTAATGATTTTTGGTTTGAAGTTAAAACACACTGAAACAAACAAAATATAAATTTTTTGGAATTTTTCAAAAAGGAATGAATATATTAAAAATAAAAGATTGTAGGAAGGTAAAAATGATGTTTTTGATTTTTTTGGCTAACCAAACAACAAGATAAAAATACAACAAAAATCTCTGATTATAGAACACAGTTAGGGGCACATGGACATATTTTTAGATTTTGAAATAGATGAAAGATGCTTAAGAAATAAATCAATAACTAAAAATATTGTAGAAATTCTACAGGACACAAATCGTAATATTTTTTGTTGAAATTTAAACCCAAATTTGGCACTGCTAATTACTACAACATATCCAAAAATGAGCGAGTGATATTGAGTATTTCAAGCGTTATCAATAAAACAAGTCCAATCAGTACTCTGACTTCATAAATTCGCCATAAATAGTTCGTACATCAGAAAACTCTGAAATTTGGATATGATGTAGAACTCTTAAACAGCTTTCTAACAAAAAAATCTCACGAGAAACCGAGTTCAGACGAATGAGTTATAGCTATTACAACACAGGGGTACAGATGAAAAAGTGAATACGAAACTGCAGTACAAAAATATACTCGAAAACTTTCCAAAATATGCCAAAAATGCGGGGACGTGATTGCAAAATGCCCCACTAACCCAGGTGGCGTCAAACTGATCTTGGATAACAAGGGAATGTACGTGAAAGTGCTCCGATGTACCTGCAATTAGAAGAAGGGCTCGAGTACAAAACTCGGCCAAGATGTTAGGTACACAAAAAAAATGGGATGTGAATGGGTTTTCCTTCGCTTTGGTGAGGGAAGAAGGATATGCTCCGACCACCGTATGTGGCCGAAGATGAAGGGGGTTGTGTATGAGGGTACGTAGAATCGCGGAGGATGGCGGCGGTGAGATGAAAGCCGCGTCGAGGAGGATGAATGAAAGTCGAAATGATGGGATCGATGCTCGCCGGAGCTTGCTCCGACGAGGGATGAACTAGGTGATTAAGTGACTAAAAAGCTCTAGAATAAATCTACGATCTACAAGTGAATAAAGAGCAAGAAAATAAGAGGAAAAAAAATGAAAGAAAGTACGAAACCTCGAGCCAAGAATGGCGAGATCGACCTCACGGCCAAGGTGGCCGGAGATGGTGATGGAGCCGCCCTTCGACTCGCCTAGCCGCGCCTCCGAGGAGCTGGGGAGCTCACTGTCACTTCACTCTATCTTGAGCTCCAAGGAGGGTGGCCAAAATGGGTCCAAGAGGGTTCAAAAACGAATTGGAAGAAGATGTGGTCTTTTTGTACATGTGAGGTGGGCGGCTCCAAAGAACGATAGATATCTAGCATATCGTTGATCCAATCCTTCAAGCAACCTCTGGGCGTGTATGAGGGTACATAAAGGAGAAAAAGTTGTGAAGGAAGCTTAGCCATTGGGCGAAAGGGTCGGCCTTGAAAAATCCGACAAATCGAACAAAAACAAGGATCTGACTGGAGTGGCAGAGGCTTGTTAGAAAGTTGATGTGGTGGCAAGAAGATCGGTGTGTATCTTGATAATAGACAACTCAACTCTAGATATAAAAGTTGGGCGTGTATAATGGATGTATGTAGAGAAAAAGTCTAGAAGGAAGTCCAGCGATTGGGTGAACGTATCGGCCTATAAAAATTCGAGAATATTGGCAAAAACTAATGTTCTGACGCACAGCAGAGGAGGGGTCAGACAACATGATAATCATGCTCCAAAGCTCGAGGAAAATAGGGCAAATACATGATCCAATGCTAAAATTATATACTGGGCGTGTATAATGGATATAAGAGGAGAAAAAGTCAAGAAGATATCATCGTGAAAAGATGCACGATGCATCCTCCAAAAATCGACGAAAACGGCCAAAAACGTGCTTCTAACACAGTACATTGTTAATTTTTCTATGTATTTTATACAAGAATTTTATTTTTTTAATGTTTTATTTATCATTTTATTCCAGTTTTAATATGTACATATATAATAATCTATGAAATAATAAAAAAATGAACAAAATAATGAATAATAAATAAAATGAATATTTTAATTGGTATAATATACAATAGGGGTCCAAAACTCAACTTTCAAACCGTAACTCCGAAAAATACGAAACCACCTTCATTAAATAGATTATTGAAAATTATATACAATTAAAGGTGAGTTTGATAAATTTTGAGTTTTTATTTGAGAGATACGGGTCTGGGAAGTTGGGATTCCGAAATCTTATTAAGATCATAACTTTTTATCCGTGCATTATTTTTGAGTGAAATCAATTTTGTATTTTTCTTTATTTAATTATATACAACTTTTATGTACAAAGTTTCTTTATTTAAAGTATAAAAGGTGGGACTAAAAATAGATCCCAAAATAATTAAAGAAAGAATTAAACAAAAGGAATTTTTATTGTATTTTGGCCCTTATCTCCCCCTACTTTATTCCTTGTCGACATAGCCATCGAGATGCCTAGGTCTCGGGGTTTCGGATCATAAAATTTTTACAATATTTTATTCTTTTTCTTTTCTTTTATTTATTCTATAATTTTAGCTTTAATTACAGTGTTTTATACACTAATTACATGCACATGCATGAATGCTAAGATATGGAAATTAAGGGTATTTACACGCATTTGCTAGGATTTTTTATGCCAAAATGATAGAATAAAGATGATGAAATGTGGCTTCATCATCCCTCTATACTTTACCTTTGCTAGTCCCTAGCAAACACTTATGCAATAAGTGCAGAAAGAAAAAGAAAGAAAAGAAAAAGAAGAAGTTGGATCAAATTTGATTATCAAACTTGTCTTCACAAAATCAAAGTTTGGAGCTTAAGTCGGACCTTTAGAATTTTAGTGCGGACGGAACCTTAATGAGAACTGAATTTGAAATCCAACAGTCCCTGAGAATCCCAAAACTCTGCCCAAGTCTCCTCAATAGCCAGGTCAGAAATACTTCAACTCATACGCAAACTCTTACGACTATGATTCTGCCTCGTACAGTGTAAGTGATGGTGGCTCTCCCCAACTAGAATGGCAAAGAGACTGGCTTCTCTAGTATGACAACCCAATGATTCCCCAATCCAATAACTCCATCCTCGAGGAGCGGGGTATTCCCTTCTAAGTTCAAGTGGCAACCAGCTCAAGAGGAGGGGGTGAAGAGAAGAATGGACGGTGGCCAGTGTAGCTACCTATCCTGGGATGCAAGACCAGTGTAGTCAAGTCATCCTGCTGCAGGCTCACATATATGACTTTGGAACTCAAGCTTGCTTATTGGCTTTGCAACATATATACATACTTTTGCAGGCATTTTATTTTTGTACAGGCCTGTCTCTCTTTTTTTCTCTTTTTTTCTTCTTCTTTTTTTTTTTGAAAAGCTATTCACAGCAGCATTTTTTTAAGGAGTTTTTCCTCTTGAGCCAGTAGACTATCCCTCTTTTGAAGCTTTATTGCAACCCACACTCTCCTGTCTTTAGACTTCCTCATCACTGGACGGGTTGGGGTGCACTTCCCTCCCTAGAGGAGGACAAGTGTTTCCACTTGTGTGCGTCTCATACCGGCAAATCCAATCCCCTCACCACTCCAACTGAGTTGAGCCATGTGAAAGGTGCAAGTGTCCAAGTTAGGTCATTATCAATAAGAGTCATGCGTGTGCTCCGAAATACTCTATTTAGGCAGTCAAGAATCCATTGAACCAAGTCCCGTGATCCTCAAAGAATTAAGTCAACTAGACCTGAAGTACCTCAAACCCAGTTCCTATAAGGTTCCTGTTATTAGGTAGATTTTTAAGGTCCAATCAAGCTCCAATCTCCGGATTTTACTTACACTTGTTCAACTATCAAACTCAATCCGAAAAATGCTAATGCTATGCAATGCAAAATGCAGAAAATATTTTTGTGATGCAATTTTCAAAGATTTTGAACTTTTTATGGATTTTTGAAAACATGATGAAGATGCATATGCATTTTTTGTATTTTTCAAAGAGATTTTTCAAATGTTTTTGGATTTTAATTTTGCAAATATTTTTGGGATTTTTGAAAACAAAAAAGATTTTGGCTAAAAGCTAAGTGAAAAATATTTACACGGGAGTGCTTCTTATATTTACAAGAAGTGGGTTTTAAGAATTTACAGGGTAAGTGATCTATTTTATACATATATATACATAAAGAATTTTAGGTGTGATATATGTATTCCTCAAACTTATTTGACACAAGCTTTTCCAAACATTTTTTTTGAAAACTATAGTCCAAAATAATTTTTACAAACATTTTACAAACATGTACACACATTTGAAAATCATTTTGCAAAGGTTTTCAAAACAGTATATATAGGTTTTTCAAAACATTTTTGCAACCATTTTTCAAACTATTTACAAATCATTTTTCAAACATTTTTATTTCACACAAAGAAAAGAAATTTTATAAACCACACATTTTTACAAAGGTTGAAAACATGTAACAAAACATTATCAAAATAGTTTTCAATAAATGTTCACAAGGATTTTCAAACTATTTTTCAAACATTTTGCAAAAAAAACATTTTCACCTGATTTATTAATCAGTAAATACAAAAAGAATTTGAGGAATAACCACATCTTTTTATTAAGGATTTTTAATGAATTTTAAAGAATTATTAGCCATATTTATTAGGAAAATACGAAAGTACGAGTTATGGCTAAAGTATATACGCAGTATATACGACCCCCCTATACTTAGCTTGAGCTATGTCCTCATAGATCGGAGAGAAAAGAGAAGGCATAACTCGTACTGAGTATAGAAAAGGTCTAAAGAATAAATAAAATGAATAAACGAATGTGAAGTTGACCGTCCCCCCTATACTTAGGATCAAATAATCCTAAGTATAGCAGACTCTACACTGAAGGGAGGGTCAAGGGTGGGAATGAACAGATCGTACTCAGACTGTCTCCCCCTATACTTAGGGTGAGATATCCCTAAGTATAGACAAGAAGAGGAGACAATGGAGAGGATCTAATGAATAGAAAAACTCAGGGTGCACACCCCCCCATACTTAGGACAAAGTACGTCCTAAGTATAGCAAAATCAAATGATGACGATGGGGTGTGAGCCATAAAGAATGAATGATCGATGTACAGATGAATATATACAATGTCAGATCTCAGTGATAATCATGTAGGAGATGCCGAAGGTGTGAGTCAAAGAATCATCTCATACCAAATGAATCGGGGAAACAGCAACGGTCGGCGGATCATGATCTAGATATGGTTTCAAGCGCTGACCATTGACTCTAAAGGTGGAAGATGATGAAGGTTCGGATATATCAATGCTGCCATTATCATGCACCTTCCGGACCACATATGGTCCTTTCCATTTGCTTTGTAATTTCCCTGGGAATAATTTTAGCCTAGCATCAAATAACCATACTTGTTGTTCTGGCTCAAATTGTTTATGGCTGATTCGGGAATCGTGCCATACTTTCACTTTTTCCTTATACTGTAGGCCACTTGCGAAGGATGTATCTCTTAATTCTTCCAGGGCTGCCAACTCTGCTTTCCTCTGATCTCCTACACTCTTGGGATCCAACAATAGCTCTGTAACTGCCCAAAGTGACTTATGCTTTATCTCCACTGGTAAATGGCACGGCTTGCCATAGATGAGACGAAAGGGAGATGTCCCTAATGGTGTCTTGAAGGAAGTCCGATAAGCCTACAAGATCGAGTCCAAAAGTTGTGACCAATCTTTTCGGTCTGGGCGGACTACCTTCTGCAAAATTGTCTTGATCTCCCTATTCGATACTTCAGCAAGACCATTAGTCTGAGGGTGATACGGTGTGGCAATACGATGGTCAATACTGAACTCGTCTGTAAGGGCCCTGACCTTGTCGTTAATAAAGTGAGACCCCCCATCTGAAATCAAGACTCTAGGCACCTCGAACCATGAAATAATGTTTTTCCTCAAGAAACGACATACGGTTTTAGCATCTGCGGTCGGGCGGGAATGGCCTCAACCCAACGACTAACATAATCCACAGCAAGAAGAATATACTCAAACCCCTGACTTTTAGGAAATGGGCCCATGAAATCAATTCCCCATGCATCAAAAACCTCACAAAAATGAATGGGCTGCATGGGCATCATGTCTCTCTGTCCGCAAGTACCCATCTTCTGACAGTCAGTACACCTTCTCACGAACTCATCAGAATCCTTGAAAAGGGTAGGCCACCAAAGGCCGGATTGGAGCACCTTATGTGCTGTCCGTCTCCCAGAATGATGTCCTCCTGCCTCAAGATTGTGACAGTAGGTGAGGACGCTATGTTGCTCATCTTGAGGAATACACCGTCTCCAGATACTATCCCCTCCCTCATGATAAAGGATGGGATCCTCCCAATGGTACGACTTGGCCTTCGCAAGGAAGGTCTCAAGCCGCTGTCTGGGCCAACCTTGTGGAATGGATTTGGCAACAAGGTAATTCACAATGTCGGCATACCATGGAAGAGAGGTGATAGCAAGGATCGCCTCATCTGGAAAAGTTTCAGTGATAGGTGCTATGGGCTCAGATTCCTCAAGGTTTTCTAGGCGGGAAAGGTGATCTGCCACAACATTCTTAACTCCAGGCTTATCCTTAATCTCAATATCAAATTCCTGGAGGAGAAGGATCCATCTGGTTAATCTGGCTTTGGCATCCTTCTTCGACATCAAGTACCGAATGGCAGTGTGGTCAGTAAAAATTGTCACTCTAGATCCAAGAATGTAAGATGTGTACTTATCCAAAGCAAAGACTACCGCTAGCATTTCTTTCTCAGTCACTGTATAGTTCCTCTGAGCTGCATCCAAAGTCCGGCTAGCGTAGTGTATGGCATAGGGTAATCCATCCCTCCTCTGTCCAAGCACAGCCCCAATGGCATAATCTGAAGCATCCGTCATGATCTCAAATGGAAGAGACCAATCGGGTGGCTGAAGGACAGGAGCCTCGACAACTAAATTCTTGAGAGTCTCGAAGGACTTAAGACACTTATCATCTACAAAGAACTCGGTGTCTTTAGTCAATAAATCTGTCAGCGGTCGGGCAATTCGACTGAAGTCCTGAATGAACCGTCGGTAGAAACCGACATGCCCCAAAAAAGACCGCAATTGTTTCAAATTGGACGGTGGATTGAGTTTTCTAATGATATCAACCTTGGCCGGATTCACCTCCATGCCCCTGTTGGAGATGATGTGACCAAGGACCGTCCCCTGAGTCACCATAAAGTGACTCTTCTTCCAAGATAGTACAAGGTTTACCTCTATGCAGCGCTGCAACACTCGGTTTAGGCAGTCAAGACAAGCATCGAACCCGTCGCCATAAACCGAGAAGTCATCCATGAAGACCTCAGTCACCTATCATGTCCGAAAAGATGGACAACATGCACCTTTGGAATGTCGCAGGGGCGTTACATAGACCAAAGGGCATCCGTCTGAAAGCATACGTCCCAAATGGACAGGTGAACGTCGTTTTATCCTAGTCTTCAGGCGCGATAGCCACTTGGTTGTATCCGGAGTACCCGTCAAGAAAACAGTAATGACTCTTCCCGGCTAGCCTCTCGATAATCTGATCAATAAATGATAGCGGGAAGTGATCCTTCTTGGTGGCCTCATTCAATCGTCTGTAGTCCACACAGACCCTCCAAGAAGTGGGTACCCGGGTGGCGATCTCTTCTCCAGACTCATTCACAACTGTAGTGATACCCGTCTTCTTGGGAACCACATGTAAAGGACTAACCCACTTGGAGTCGGAGATGGGGTAGATAAAATCGGCGCTCCACCATTTAGATATCTCCTTCATTACTACATCTCGAAGATTCGGGTTCAGCCGTCGTTGGAACTCACGCGAAGGCTTAGCGTCCTCCTCGAGGTATATATGGTGGGAGCACAGGGCCGGACTTATCCCCTTGAGATCGGCCACGCTCCATCCTATTGCCTTGCGGTTTCGTTCAAGAACCTCCATCAGTCGAGATTCTTGTTCTCCAGACAAATCTCCTGAGATAATGACTGGGTGCATTTCTGGTTCACCCGCAAGGAATCTATACTTGAGCGACTGCGGCAAAGGCTTCAGTTCTGGCTTGGTGGGAGCTGGCAAATCTGGCTTCTGATATGTTTGCGTGAAAGCAACCAGGTCTGCATGTGAGAACTCTCGCTGTACGTGATCATCTGACGAAGAGAACCCTGCTGGTGTGTCTATCATCTGTGCTGGCTCGCTCTCCGTCCTATCTATCGGCTCATCAGGAAGCAGACATGGCAAATACGCATCAAAATCCTTCCAATCAAGTCTGCCTCCGAGGGATCTGAATCAGAACAAACATCAATGTCACCACTCGGTACGCAACTGTCAACCTGTGTGGTGTCCTCTGCCAAGTGTGTGCTCTCCGAACTCTCGTTTCCCACAAAAGGTATGTGCTCTGAATCTACAGACAAGGCGAGTGCTCGTGCTTCTGGATCTTCCCAAACTGCTTCATCATCGGTCATCACAAAGTCACACTCCTGGTAGACGTCTAACTCAGCATCTGTCATCTTCCCTGCATCACTGTTCTGCTCCGAGCAGGCTGAATCTCTCGCTTTGATCTCGTCGATCGTCTCTATTTGTATACTTTCACCCTCTACGCGAAAGTACACCTTCCCACTATCATGGTCGGATACTGCCTTGGTTGTGGCCAAGAATGGGCGTCCTAGTATGATGGGGGCATCAGTCACCGATTCAGGGATCTCCATGTCCAGTACAACAAAGTCCACGGGGAATTTTAGGCCCTGAATGGTGACGACCACGTCTCTCAACAACCCCTTCGTCCTCTTAATCGATCGATCAGCAAATTGAAGGGCTGTCCTGCTCCGAAAAAGAGGGCCAAACTCGAATCGGTCGAGTAAGGCTGCCGGAAGGAGGTTGATAGAAGAGCCGCTGTCTAATAGAGTACGGTCGAACTGCTGCTCACTAATCTGGCATCTGACATAAGGAGCTCCTGCATCTGGGCGTTTGGCTGGCAGCTGGTTCTGAATGGCACAACATGTGGCACGGGTGAGCACATGGATCTCTCCTCTATTGTTCCGCCTCTTCCTGCGTACAGTGGTCTTCTCTCTCAGATTCTTTTGGAAGAGGGGGATGTGCTCAAGTGCCTCCTGTAGAGTCAGCTGGATCTGAAATCTGTCTATCATCTGTTGGTTGAACTCTAACTGCTGGGTCTTTTTGGGATTTTCTTTTTTATTCCCCTTAGTCAAGCCGAGTGCTTGAGGGAAGGGGATAGATGGGCCCTCCTCAGATAGAGGGTTAGGAGAGGGCTTCTGGGCCTGTGAAGGACTGGCATCCATGCAATCATCATCATTCATCACACATGGACTTGGAATAGATGGAGAAGCCTTTCCTTTATTCAATTTTTTGTTCTTTTTCATGGAGTCCAGAGATACAGCAAATGGTAGTACAGAAGGTTGGAATACAGATGGATTCAAAATGGGGGTATCAGCACCACCCGCAATATTCTTCTTTGCGGCCTCAGCACCGCACTCTGGTTCATTATCAAAAATGGTGGCTTCAGCACCACCGTCTGCATCTGGTACTACGACGGCCTCAGTACCGTCGTCTGGAAGGTTATCCTTGGTGGCATCAGCACCACCGTCATCATCCTTGTTGCTAGCGGCATCAGCACCGCTCTTCTCCTCATCTGGGTCTCTCGAATCTCCATGGTGTTGTCCCTCAGATGAGCCGCCGCCGGCTGGTTCCCTACCGCTCCTAAGTGACACGAAGTGAGTATCAAACATAGAATTCATGTCATTCAAATAAGCACTAGGAGTGGTATCCTTTGTAAACTGTACCTGCTCAGACTTTCTCTTTAAGTTATTCGGATTCGGCTCGCTCTGTGCAGGTATGGCGGCTTTACCTTTCATAATGTCCCTCATTTCCTGCCGGAACTCGTCCATCTCTCACCGGAAGGATGCCTGATGTTCAGAGAGCAAGCGGGTGAGATCGTCAAGTGCTGGGTTCTCCATGGCTGCGGGAGAACCGGGAGTGTTCCCTTGCTGGAACTGAGGTTGCTGGTGGGTCTGAGGGTACTGCTGCTGGTAAGGTTGCTGTCGCTGCCTCCACTGTTGTCCCTGATAGTTGGGACGAGGATTATGATGATTCTGTGACTGGTGGGAGTACTGGGGTTGTTGCTGCTGTTGTTGGCTGTAATGATTGCCCTGAGCTGGATGTTGTTGTTGGGATGAAGTACCATCATTGGACCAACGGAATCCGGGGTGATCGCGACGAATCCCGGGCTGTTGGGGGTACCGGTCGTACCATATCCCGTTGACTTCCATCAACGGCTCCTGCTCGAAGGGTGGCGGTGGTAGTGCTACCAATGGCTGGTCCGACTGATAGACCACAATCTGAGTATCCTGAGATGGTGTCTGCTGTGAATATTGCGACGACTGCTGTACCGGCACCTCCTGAACATGGTGAACTTGGCGGTATGCGGGAGGTGGTGGGGTAGAACGACTGCCTCTGGACTCAGTCAGTGACCTAGGAGGCTGATGTGAATATGATTGTGCCTCCTGAATACTCAAGATGTGAGTCTTCAGGTCACTCATGGACTTAGCCAGCTGGTCTATTTGTGCCATGCCCTGGCCCTGCTTCTTCTCCAAAATCTCAAGGCAGTCCAACTTTTCACTATTATGCCCATATCAGTTGCTGATGATTCATCTTGAGCTGCTGCTGAAGGAGTATGGGGACCGACATCGATGCGGGCGATCCTCTGGTACGATCCTGCTCCTTGGGGAGGTTTCTGCTGTGTGTAGACTCTGGCTTGGGCCATAACTGTAGAGTTTTCTGCCATTCCTTCATAAATGGCCCAAACTTCATCTTCCCCCTTTGAAAAGATGATCCTCCACAAGAGGCATTAACAAGCCCCTGCAGCTCCGGTGTCAGCCCACAAAAGAAACTCTGAACCAAGTTGGGCTTTGATATGTCATGATGTGGACACCGGTCAATGAGCTCTCTAAAGCGATCCCAGGCTTCATGGAATTGTTCATTTGGGATCATTGTGAAGTTGCTGATCATAGCTCTTGCTGCATTTGTCCGGCCGAGTGGGTAATACTTATTTAAGTATGCGGTCCGGAGCTGTTCCCAAGTGTCGATGTACCTTCCCAAGTGTTTGAGCCAATAGGCGGCTCTATCAACCAAGGAGAACGGGAAGGCAATCATTTTGATGGTGTCCTCAGTCACAAATCTATCATGGATTGTACTGCATATCATCTCGAATTCTTGCAGATGGAGGTGCGGTTCTTCAGTGGCAAGCCCATGAAACTTCGGCAGTAGCTGAATAGTATGCGGACGAAGCTCGAAGTCTCCATATATGGGAGGGATTCTGATCCATCGATGAGTGAGTGTTGCAGCTGGGTTGTGCAACTGCCTCATGGTTGCCGGTGGCGGCCTCTCCTGGTTAGGTTCTTCGTCTGGTATATCATCGCGCCCATTTCGGTCTTCTCGCCCGTCACGCATCTCCCTCATGATGTCACCCATGACTACTCCCTGGTCTCTGATCTATCGCTGCATGGTTTCCAAGGAGGCTAGCAGTGAATTGTTGATGGCAACCTGATCATACATGTATGGTGGTGGTCTCTGCTCATCTGGGTGCTCGTCTCTACCTTCCATTTCTGGGGTTTCTGCAAAGTCAAAAGAGTCCATCTCAGGTGCCGTCAAATGTTCTGAACTCTGTTCTGTACTAAATTCTGACACCACCGGACTGATAGAAGAAGAAGGGTGGTCGAGGGGGAACAGGGTGGATGTATACTCAGGCTCGGAGAGTGGGTCTGGACTCCCTGAAGCCGACCTAGATGAAAAAGGAGGAGTGCTCGATAGCGGTGCCACCAGACGTGGCCTAAGGGATCTCCTTCCCATCATCTTGATATAGAGAAAGGCGGATGAGATCTGGAATGCAAACAAGATGTGAAATACAAACCCCCTGTTCACCTACGCAACGCTTGAGCTGACGACCGTGAAGGTTCGGTCTGTTATCTTGTCAAATTTTATTAAGTGATCAATCAATCTATCAGAGCGTTAGAGCGAGCTGTTAGGTACCCTACTTTCCTAGCCGACTGTCCCGATCCACGTTAGATCTTTCCCAGCCAGTATGAATTACGGACCGTAACCCGGTTGTTCCCGCAAATTCAATCTGTTAAGGACGTCGCGGTTCGCTTTACCGGTTACCGGAGAGATCTTCACTGGAGAACGACTAACCACGATCAGTAGTCAACCAGAATTTTAGGCGTGGCTCTATCCTAGTGTCGGGTCACTCTCTCGCTGCAGATAAATCAAATAAGGAGGGGGTTACTCTCCCCAAGACAAAATTTTTGGTGGGATGAGTTTTAAGATCAAGTTTGCATTAGCAGTCCCAATTTTTATTGTTTTCACTTTTTATGTATTTTTCTGAGCAATCATCGTCTAACGAATTTTCCAATTTCCTTGTTATTTAGAGTTCAGTAAAACTGGGGAGGAAAGCAGAAAAGCCGATGCACGATCAAAATCTATGATGCATGCAGGGATAGAGATGCGTATCTTGTCGCCAGCACTCTACATGCAAAGTGATCCGCGCATAAATTAAAGACAATAAATTAAACTACCTAGATGCATGCATGAGGAAATCGTCCTAAGATGAGCAGCTTCTATTAACGTGAAGAACAAGTAGCTATGACAAAGAAGAGAGTCCGGAGTCCGGTCTAGGCTCACCCTTCCTCTTCTCGACACATCGAGTTCAGGAGTAGCGCTTAACAGGGTGGGCTCGCGGCACGTGGTCTCTAGTCCAAGTCAAATAGCTTTTTCAATGGATTTTTAGCCAAGTCCAATTACGTTCTATAGGTACAGGCAAGATATTAGAGATTGGGCCTTATCTTCTTAGTTCGTCACAGTCAACAAAAACTCCTATGTCTAGGGGCTAAATCCTCGGGAAACAAATAGAAATGAAAGCGAGAAAAGCCGCGAGAAACACAAAACTACGGTGAGCCCCCAAGTGAACAAACATTTGGAAATTAGGCCCGAGTGTCCTAGAGAGTTCAAGTTATTACAAGTTAAGTCTCTCTCTCACTTCAAATTACAAATTTTTAAACTACAAAAATTCTACAAAGATGATGATCTTCTCAAGCCTCCAAGTCTCTTTGATGCTAATCAAGCCTTCACATGGGTGCCCCTCGCTCGACGGTACCTCGCACAAAATTCAACAAAAAGGGTGATTAGACCAATCAACAATAGAGTTCAATGAATGTATAAAAAGATAGGCAAATATCCACAATTAATCACAAAAGAATGCTCTATATGCTGTTGCTCCCCGGCAACGGCGCCATTTGATAAACACGAAATTGAGAGCGGTCGTATTGATTCACAAGGCAAATCAACAGTCGATGTCTTGACACTACAAAATCCCGTAATTAATCAACAATGAACCCACAATCAAATATCAAACAATGACAAGCAAATGTGGAGTCAAATTTATTTTTAACTCTACATAAAAGATGTATAGGTGCAAGTATGTAGAGAGTTCGAACACAGGGAGCAAGGCAGGATAGATCAAGCTAAGTGCAAAATGTGATTGTGATCAAGTGCCTACAAGTGCTATTTTTTGTGGGTTTTGAATTTTATATTTTTTATTTAATTTTTGATTTTATATTTTTATATTTGGGTTTTTAACTTACTGATTTTGTATTTTCTTTTTATATTTTGTACTTTTATATTTTCTTTTTCTTTTAATAAAGATATAATGTATATAAGGAATATATATGTACACTAGAGATAAGAGAGGGATAAAAATAGGGGAAAATACTCAAAATACAAGAAATGGAATGTTTTTGTGATTTTTATATATTTTCCTAATTTTTTTTGTATTTTTAAGGGCAAAATAGAGAAAACAGTAAATAAAATGCAAGACTGAAACTTAAAATAGAGAAATAAAATAGCAAACAATAACAAAAATTCTCCAAATTAATTTTCACTTAAAGATAATAAAACAAAGAAGATACAGAAACTGAAATTACGTTTTTAGGATTTTTGTGGAATTTTTAAGATTTTTAAGAAGATTTTTGGTGTTTTGCTATTTTTAGGGGTTTCCTTTTGAAATTTTTAATGATTTTTGGTTTGAAGTTAAAACACACTGAAACAAACAAAATATAAATTTTTTGGAATTTTTCAAAAAGGAATGAATATATTAAAAATAAAAGATTGTAGGAAGGTAAAAATGATGTTTTTGATTTTTTTGGCTAACCAAACAACAAGATAAAAATACAACAAAAATCTCTGATTATAGAACACAGTTAGGGGCACATGGACATATTTTTAGATTTTGAAATAGATGAAAGATGCTTAAGAAATAAATCAATAACTAAAAATATTGTAGAAATTCTACAGGACACAAATCGTAATATTTTTTGTTGAAATTTGAACCCAAATTTGGCACTGCTAATTACTACAACATATCCAAAAATGAGCGAGTGATATTGAGTATTTCAAGCGTTATCAATAAAACAATTTCAATCAGTACTCTGACTTCATAAATTCGCCATAAATAGTTCTTACATCAGAAAAATCTGAAATTTGGATATGATGTAGAACTCTTAAACAGCTTTCTAACAAAAAAAATCTCACGAGAAACCGAGTTCAGACGAATGAGTTATAGCTATTACAACACAGGGGTACAGATGAAAAAGTGAATACGAAACTGCAGTACAAAAATATACTCGAAAACTTTCCAAAATATGCCAAAAATGCGGGGACGTGATTGCAAAATGCCCCACTAACCCAGGTGGCGTCAAACTGATCTTGGATAACAAGGGAATGTACGTGAAAGTGCTCCGATGTACCTGCAATTAGAAGAAGGGCTCGAGTACAAAACTCGGCCAAGATGTTAGGTACACAAAAAAAATGGGATGTGAATGGGTTTTCCTTCGCTTTGGTGAGGGAAGAAGGATATGCTCCGACCACCGTATGTGGCCGAAGATGAAGGGGGTTGTGTATGAGGGTACGTAGAATCGCGGAGGATGGCGGCGGTGAGATGAAAGCCGCGTCGAGGAGGATGAATGAAAGTCGAAATGATGGGATCGATGCTCGCCAGAGCTTGCTCCGACGAGGGATGAACTAGGTGATTAAGTGACTAAAAAGCTCTAGAATAAATCTACGATCTACAAGTGAATAAAGAGCAAGAAAATAAGAGGAAAAAAAATGAAAGAAAGTACGAAACCTCGAGCCAAGAATGGCGAGATCGACCTCACGGCCAAGGTGGCCGGAGATGGTGATGGAGCCGCCCTTCGACTCGCCTAGCCGCGCCTCCGAGGAGCTGGGGAGCTCACTGTCACTTCACTCTATCTTGAGCTCCAAGGAGGGTGGCCAAAATGGGTCCAAGAGGGTTCAAAAACGAATTGGAAGAAGATGTGGTCTTTTTGTACATGTGAGGTGGGCGGCTCCAAAGAACGATAGATATCTAGCATATCGTTGATCCAATCCTTCAAGCAACCTCTGGGCGTGTATGAGGGTACATAAAGGAGAAAAAGTTGTGAAGGAAGCTTAGCCATTGGGCGAAAGGGTCGGCCTTGAAAAATCCGACAAATCGAACAAAAACAAGGATCTGACTGGAGTGGCAGAGGCTTGTTAGAAAGTTGATGTGGTGGCAAGAAGATCGGTGTGTATCTTGATAATAGACAACTCAACTCTAGATATAAAAGTTGGGCGTGTATAATGGATGTATGTAGAGAAAAAGTCTAGAAGGAAGTCCAGCGATTGGGTGAACGTATCGGCCTATAAAAATTCGAGAATATTGGCAAAAACTAATGTTCTGACGCACAGCAGAGGAGGGGTCAGACAACATGATAATCATGCTCCAAAGCTCGAGGAAAATAGGGCAAATACATGATCCAATGCTAAAACTATATACTGGGCGTGTATAATGGATATAAGAGGAGAAAAAGTCAAGAAGATATTATCGTGAAAAGATGCACGATGCATCCTCCAAAAATCGACGAAAACAGCAAAACGTGGTTCTAACACAGTACATTGTTAATTTTTCTATGTATTTTATACAAGAATTTTATTTTTTTAATGTTTTATTTATCATTTTATTCCAGTTTTAATATGTACATATATAATAATCTATGAAATAATAAAAAAAATATGAATAAAATAATGAATAATAAATAAAATGAATATTTTAATTGGTATAATATACAATAGGGGTCCAAAACTCAACTTTCAAACCGTAACTCCAAAAAATACGAAACCACCTTCATTAAATAGATTATTGAAAATTATATACAATTAAAGGTGAGTTTGATAAATTTTGAGTTTTTATTTGAGAGATACGGGTCTGGGAAGTTGGGATTCTGAAATCTTATTCAGATCATAACTTTTTATCCGTGCATTATTTTTGAGTGAAATCAATTTTGTATTTTTCTTTATTTAATTATATACAACTTTTATGTACAAAGTTTCTTTATTTAAAGTATAAAAGGTGGGAGTAAAAATAGGTCCCAAAATAATTAAAGAAAGAATTAAACAAAAGGAATTTTTATTGTATTTTGGCCCTTATCTCCCCCTACTTTATTCCTTGTCGACATAGCCATCGAGATGCCTAGGTCTCGGGGTTTCGGATCATAAAATTTTTACAATATTTTATTCTTTTTCTTTTCTTTTATTTATTCTATAATTTTGGCTTTAATTACAGTGTTTTATACACTAATTACATGCACATGCATGAATGCTAAGATATGGAAATTAAGGGTATTTACACGCATTTGCTAGGATTGTTTATGCCAAAATGATAGAATAAAGATGATGAAATGTGGCTTCATCATCCCTCTATACTTTACCTTTGCTAGTCCCTAGCAAACACTTATGCAATAAGTGCAGAAAGAAAAAGAAAGAAAAGAAAAAGAAGAAGTTGGATCAAATTTGATTATCAAACTTGTCTTCACAAAATCAAAGTTTGGAGCTTAAGTCGGACCTTTAGAATTTTAGTGCGGACGGAACCTTAATGAGAACTGAATTTGAAATCCAACAGTCCCTGAGAATCCCAAAACTCTGCCCAAGTCTCCTCAATAGCCAGGTCAGAAATACTTCAACTCATACGCAAACTCTTACGACTATGATTCTGCCTCGTACAGTGTAAGTGATGGTGGCTCTCCCCAACTAGAATGGCAAAGAGACTGGCTTCTCTAGTATGACAACCCAATGATTCCCCAATCCAATAACTCCATCCTCGAGGAGCGGGGTATTCCCTTCTAAGTTCAAGTGGCAACCAGCTCAAGAGGAGGGGGTGAAGAGAAGAATGGACGGTGGCCAGTGTAGCTACCTATCCTGGGATGCAAGACCAGTGTAGTCAAGTCATCCTGCTGCAGGCTCACATATATGACTTTGGAACTCAAGCTTGCTTATTGGCTTTACAACATATGTACATACTTTTGCAGGCATTTTATTTTTGTACAGGCCTGTCTCTCTTTTTTTCTCTTTTTTCTTCTTCTTTTTTTTTTTGAAAAACTATTCACAGCAGCATTTTTTAAGGAGTTTTTCCTCTTGAGCCAGTAGACTATCCCTCTTTTGAAGCTTTATTGCAACCCACACTCTCCTGTCTTTAGACTTCCTCATCACTGGACGGGTTGGGGTGCACTTCCCTCCCTAGAGGAGGACAAGTGTTTCCACTTGTGTGCGTCTCATACCGGCAAATCCAATCCCCTCACCACTCCAACTGAGTTGAGCCATGTGAAAGGTGCAAGTGTCCAAGTTAGGTCATTATCAATAAGAGTCGTGCGTGTGCTCCGAAATACTCTATTTAGGCAGTCAAGAATCCATTGAACCAAGTCCCGTGATCCTCAAAGAATTAAGTCAACTAGACCTGAAGTACCTCAAACCCAGTTCCTATAAGGTTCCTGTTATTAGGTAGATTTTTAAGGTCCAATCAAGCTCCAATCTCCGGATTTTACTTACACTTGTTCAACTATCAAACTCAATCCGAAAAATGCTAATGCTATGCAATGCAAAATGCAGAAAATATTTTTGTGATGCAATTTTCAAAGATTTTGAACTTTTTATGGATTTTTGAAAACATGATGAAGATGCATATGCATTTTTTTGTATTTTTCAAAGAGATTTTTCAAATGTTTTTGGATTTTAATTTTGCAAATATTTTTGGGATTTTTGAAAACAAAAAAGATTTTGGCTAAAAGCTAAGTGAAAAATATATACACGGGAGTGCTTCTTATATTTACAAGAAGTGGGTTTTAAGAATTTACAGGGTAAGTGATCTATTTTATACATATATATACATAAAGAATTTTAGGTGTGATGTATGTATTCCTCAAACTTATTTGACACAAGCTTTTCCAAACATTTTTTTTTGAAAACTATAGTCCAAAATAATTTTTACAAACATTTTACAAACATGTACACACATTTGAAAATCATTTTGCAAAGGTTATCAAAACAGTATATATAGGTTTTTCAAAACATTTTTGCAACCATTTTTCAAACTATTTACAAATAATTTTTTAAACATTTTTATTTCACACAAAGAAAAGAAATTTTATAAACCACACATTTTTACAAAGGTTGAAAACATGTAACAAAACATTATCAAAATAGTTTTCAATAAATGTTCACAAGGATTTTCAAACTATTTTTCAAACATTTTGCAAAAAAAACATTTTCACCTGATTTATTAATCAGTAAATACAAAAAGAATTTGAGGAATAACCACATCTTTTTATTAAGGATTTTTAATGAATTTTAAAGAATTATTAGCCATATTTATTAGGAAAATACGAAAGTACGAGTTATGGCTAAAGTATATACGCAGTATATACGACCCCCCTATACTTAGCTTGAGCTATGTCCTCATAGATCGGAGAGAAAAGAGAAGGCATAACTCGTACTGAGTATAGAAAAGGTCTAAAGAATAAATAAAATGAATAAACGAATGTGAAGTTGATCGTCCCCCCTATACTTAGGATCAAATAATCCTAAGTATAGCAGACTCTACACTGAAGGGAGGGTCAAGGGTGGGAATGAACAGATCGTACTCAGACTGTCTCCCCCTATACTTAGGGTGAGATATCCCTAAGTATAGACAAGAAGAGGAGACAATGGAGAGGATCTAATGAATAGAAAAACTCAGGGTGCACACCCCCCCATACTTAGGACAAAGTACGTCCTAAGTATAGCAAAATCAAATGATCACGATGGGGTGTGAGCCATAAAGAATGAATGATCGATGTACAGATGAATATATACAATGTCAGGTCTCAGTGATAATCATGTACGAGATGCTGAAGGTGTGAGTCAAAGAATCATCTCATACCAAATGAATCGGGGCAACAGCAACGGTCGGCGGATCATGATCTAGATATGGTTTCAAGCGTTGACCATTGACTCTAAAGGTGGAAGATGATGAAGGTTTGGATATATCAATGCTGCCATTATCATGCACCTTCCGGACCACATATGGTCCTTTCCATTTGCTTTGTAATTTCCCTGGGAATAATTTTAGCCTAGCATCAAATAACCATACTTGTTGTTCTGGCTCAAATTGTTTATGGCTGATTCGGGAATCGTGCCATACTTTCACTTTTTCCTTATACTGTAGGCCACTTGCGAAGGCTGTATCTCTTAATTCTTCCAGGGCTGCCAACTCTTCTTTCCTCTGATCTCCTACACTCTTGGGATCCAACAATAGCTCTGTAACTGCCCAAAGTGACTTATGCTTTATCTCCATCGGTAAATGGCACGGCTTGCCATAGATGAGACGAAAGGGAAATGTCCCTAATGGTGTCTTGAAGGAAGTCCGATAAGCCCACAAGACCGAGTCCAAAAGTTGTGACCAATCTTTTCGGTCTGGGCGGACTACCTTCTGCAAAATTGTCTTGATCTCCCTATTCGATACTTCAGCAAGACCATTAGTCTGAGGGTGATACGGTGTGGCAATACAATGGTCAATACTGAACTCGTCTGTAAGGGCCCTGACCTTGTCGTTAATAAAGTGAGACCCCCCATCTGAAATCAAGACTCTAGGCACCCCGAACCGTGAAATAATGTTTTTCCTCAAGAAACGACATACGGTTTTAGCATCTGCGGCTCGGGCGGGGATGGCCTCAACCCAACGACTAACATAATCCACAACAAGAAGAATATACTCAAACCCCTGACTTTTAGGAAATGGGCCCATGAAATCAATTCCCCATGCATCAAAAACCTCACAAAAATGAATGGGCTGCATGGGCATCATGTCTCTCTGTCCGCAAGTACCCATCTTCTGACAGTCAGTACACCTTCTCACGAACTCATCAGAATCCTTGAAAAGGGTAGGCCACCAAAGGCCGGATTGGAGCACCTTCTGTGCTGTCCGTCTCCCAGAATGATGTCCTCCTGCCTCAAGCTTGTGACAGTAGGTGAGGATGCTATGTTGCACATCTTGAGGAATGCACCGTCTCCAGATACTATCCCCTCCCTCATGATAAAGGATGGGATCCTCCCAATGGTACGACTTGGCCTTCGCAAGGAAGGTCTCAAGCCGCTGTTTGGGCCAACCTTGTGGAATGGATTTGGCAACAAGGTAATTCACAATGTCGGCATACCATGGAAGAGAGGTGATAGCAAGGATCGCCTCATCTGGAAAAGTTTCAGTGATAGGTGCTATGGGCTCAGATTCCTCAAGGTTTTCTAGGCGGGAAAGGTGATCTGCCACAACATTCTTAACTCCAGGCTTATCCTTAATGTTAATATCAAATTCCTGGAGGAGAAGGATCCATCTGGTTAATCTGGCTTTGGCATCCTTCTTCGACATCAAGTACCGAATGGCAGTGTGGTCAGTAAAAATTGTCACTCTAGATCCAAGAATGTAAGATATGTACTTATCCAAAGCAAAGACTACCGCTAGCATTTCTTTCTCAGTCACTGTATAGTTCCTCTGAGCTGCATCCAAAGTCCGGCTAGCGTAGTGTATGGCATAGGGTAATCCATCCCTCCACTATCCAAGCACAGCCCCAATGGCATAATCTGAAGCATCCGTCATGATCTCAAATGGAAGAGACCAATCGGGTGGCTGAAGGACAGGAGCCTCGATAACTAAATTCTTGAGAGTCTCGAAGGACTTAAGACACTTATCATCTACAAGGAACTCGGTGTCTTTAGTCAATAAATCTGTCAGCGGTCGGGCAATTCGACTGAAGTCCTGAATGAACCGTCGGTAGAAACCGACATGCCCCAAAAAAGACCGCAATTGTTTCAAATTGGACGATGGATTGAGTTTTCTAATGATATCAACCTTGGCCGGATCCACCTCCATGCCCCTGTTGGAGATGATGTGACCAAGGACCGTCCCCTGAGTCACCATAAAGTGACTCTTCTCCCAAGATAGTACAAGGTTTACCTCTATGCAGCGCTGCAACACTCGGTTTAGGCAGTCAAGACAAGCATCGAACCCGTCGCCATAAACCGAGAAGTCATCCATGAAGACCTCCAAACAGTCACCTATCATGTCCAAAGGTCATGCATATGCTAACATGTTGCGCCACATCGCGCTTCATTCCATCCCACCAGAAATGTCGACGCAGATCACGGTACATCTTCGTACTGCCTGGATGGATAGATAACCGTGAATTGTGTGCCTCATCAAGTATGTCTCTGTGAAGCTGCTCGTTATTGGGTACAACGACCCGTCCTGCCTTCCATAAAATAGACTCCATCACAACAAAGTCATCAAATTCGTCTTTGATGGCACACATGTATCTATCTCGGATCCAAGGATCGGTCTTCTGTCCCTCTACAATACGATCCCAAAGACTACTGTATCGTGGAGGCACGGCGGTAGAAATGGATGCGCTCTCCTGAGGATACCAATCACTCAAAGCTGCAAGCGTATCCCACGTGTATAGCCAGTTCGCTGTACCCTTTGCATGCACTCTCCTGCTAAGTGCATTAGCCACCACATTTCCCTTACCGGGATGGTAAGAGATCGTGCAATCATAATCCTTCAGCAGCTCGAGCCATCTGCGCTGCCTCATGTTCAGCTCCTTCTGATCAAAGATGTACTTCTGACTCTTGTGGACTATGAAGATCTCGAAATTCACCCCATATAGATAGTGGCGCCGGATTTTCAAGATGAAGACAACTGCCGCCAACTCCAAGTTATGTATGGCGTAGTTCCGCTCATACGATCTCAACTGTCATGAGGCGTAAGCAATAACCTGTCCTCTCTGTATCAACACTGTTCCTAGACCTTCTCCAGATGCATCTGTGTACACTGCATAGTCCTGAGTGCCTGAAGGAAGAGCAAGAATAGACGATGTAGTCAACCTCACCTTCAGTGTCTGGAAGGCCTGCTCACATGAATCGTCCCAAATGAATGGAACTCCCTTCTGCGTCAACCGTGTCAGAGGGTGAACAATGCGTGAAAATCCGCTGACAAAGCGTCTGTAATAGCCCGCTAATCCGAGGAAGCTCCGAATCTGAGTGACTGTCTTGGGTTGCTCCCAAGACATAACTGCATCTATCTTCGCAGGATCAACTGCGATGCCTGCTCCAGAAATAACATGCCCTAAAAATGAGACCTGGGATAACCAGAACTCACACTTGCTCAACTTGACATATAGCTTGTGCTCCCGCAATGTATCTAAGATAATCCGTAGATCATTCGCATGATCCCATTCATTCCGTGAGTAAATGAGCACATCATCAATGAACACCACTACAAACTTGTCCTAGTATGGACGGAAGATCCGATTCATCATATCCATGAAAGCCGCAGGCGTATTGGTGAGCCCAAACGACATCACCACAAACTCGTAGTGTCCATAGCGTGTCCTGAATACGATCTTCAAAATATCATACTCTCTAATCCTCAGCTGATGGTAACCTGAGCGAAGATCGATCTTCGAGAACGCCGAAGATCCTTGGAGCTGGTCAAACAAATCATTGATGCGTGGCAAGGGATAACGGTTCTTCACCGTTCTCTTGTTCAGCTGCCTGTAATCGATGCACAGTCTCATGGATCCATCCTTCTTCTTGACAAATAGAACCGGAGCACCCCAAGGTGAAGTGCTCGGCCTCACGAATCCCAAGTCATGTAATTCCTGCAACTGTACCTTCAGCTCCCTCAACTCAGATGGTGCCATACGGTATGGTGGCATAAAGATCGGCTGTGTATCTGGCAGCAATGTGATCTCGAACTCGATCTCTCTCTCATGAGGTAATCCTGATAGCTCATCAGGAAATACATCTGGTATTCTGATATTACTCGGATGTCCTGTGTCATCGGCTCTTGATCAGATATCTCCCGAACAAATGCAAGATATGAATAGCAACCCTGGTCAACAAGTCGCTGGGCTCGCAACACTGAAATGTACTCCATGGTGGAGTCATGTGTAGTACCCTCAAAAGTAAACTCGGGTAGATCTGGAATTCTGAAGACAACCGTCTTCCTAAAGCAATCAACAAGTGCATGATGAGCGGATAACCAATCCATGCCTAAAATCAAGTCGAACTCATCAAATTGTAGGAGTAGACAATCTGCGATCATCTTGTGACCGTCAATCAGTACGGGCAAGTGCCTGACTATCAATGAAGTAATGAACATCTGACCATCTGGCCCTCGGATGTGATATGGAGAAGAGAGAATCTATGCGACTCTACCTAAAGAAGCAAGTAGTCTCGAAGCAAGGAAAGAATGTGTCGCTCCAGAATCAAATGAAACATGGAAAGGTCGGCTCCAGACTGAGACCATGCCTTTTTACCATAGTAGCTGCTGAACGGGCTATTCGCAGATACTTATCATATATGATTTTTCTCTTCTTGGGATATAGTATGAAAATTAATGAAATTGGTGATATCTGTGGTTATTTAATTCGAATGTCATATTTCCCTTCTCGGACTCACGACAAGTCAGGAGACTGTCTCTATCCGAGAACTTAATGCGATCGGAATTGTAATACCGCGAATGTGCGTATCGGGGTACCACTGCTATGATACCAAACTGTGAACCCCTCAGGATCCGGGTACCCGTTAATCACACACTCGCATTATTATTCACATGAGATCGCTTGAAGTTACAGAAAAGCAAGGAAAATTTTTCGCGCGGCTAATTATCCACATGACATTCACATCCATAACATAACCACAAAAGTAAAAGAGATACAATTGGCACCAAAATTCCTTTTCATTAATATTCATATCCATTTACAACTTGCACAAGCATCTTCCATATTACAACATATATCCCAAGTGATACAAAAGAGATAGCATTTACATTACTGACTGAACAAAAACTAAGACAAGTAATTCATACCATCTTGCCTGCCATACGTGCAAGGAATAAGAGGAATCACTAACGTGAATACAAACCCGATTTCCTGTGTTTTAAGATCATGATTTTGGGTCTTGGAGATCATGTTGCGGAACTTGATGGCACATATAAATGCTACCTTCTTGTCATTGAGATCATGTCATGGTTTCCGTTGATGGACTGATATAATGATGACGGATTTGATCCTTAATTCTATTTACTCCTTTTAAGTTAGTGGATATTCCGTGGTCTTGGTCTGTGTGTAACCTCACACTATGACTCTAAGGTATTAAATTACCTTAGGGTTGGGGGGGCCTCCGTAGGCATGCGGTGTTGTGTAATGCATCCTAACTAAGTTCCCAACACGTCCACTAGCTTAATGAGATTTTGAATCAAATTATAGACACTCCCAATCACTCAATCTTAATTATAATTTCCTCCAAACCTTAACTGTAACTCTCTCAGATGTAACTCTCGATGTCTTAATTGTAATCCATTCAACCTCAAGTGCAACTGCCTCAGATGTAATTTTAAATGATGTGGATATGGATATGGAAGATCTAGATATAGAATCGCCAAGTCTGTTGGCGAAGTAAACTCAAGCGGTGAAGAAGCCTACAAATGGCTCTTCCGTCCCGCCCTCTAATTGGAAGCGCGGTCCAATAGAGGGATAGGTCTACTCCCTAACTACGCCACTGAGACGGGTGAGAGAGACTCCCTAGAAAAGTCGCTCTAGAAACCTGCCTGACTAGTACATGCGAACAAGCTCGTACGAAAAACTGAAAAACAAGGATCCCCCGCCTGGGTATCCTAAAAGACAGGGTCAACGGAACTGGTCTAAAATCTGGATCCCAACGAAGGCGTAAAAACACTGCGAGCTCGCGTAAAAATCGTGTAAAAGACTGGGATCCTAGACCCGCGCACTTGGCGGCCGCTGCCCTAACTGGGCTTCCTATTCTCCCGCCCAGTTGAGGGTCACTGCGCCCTCGCACGGTCATGTGTAAAGGTCTCCATGACCGGCATAATTAATTATGGACCCATACTGATTCGTCATTACTTACTTGAGTACTTAATCTTTCTTGTTTTCCTATGTGGTTAACTTTACAAATTTAGGTTGACGACTTTATTGATGTTACTAATTTACTAACAATTCCACTTGTCTACTCCATCCTGACCTTATATCTTTTATATGATATTGAGTTTTTAAAAGCTAAACGATCTATCTATATATATATATATTGATGCGAAAATTCTCTATTCTTCTTGTCTTTGCATTAATAAAGTTGCGAAAAAAAATCTAAATCTAAGTTTAATCATAATCACTGGCTATTCCATCTCTAGTCTGTCTAATATAGTATATTTTTTTCTTTTCATTTTCAGCGATATTTATATTTATATTCCGTTTTAGGAGATGTTAACCAATATCTTTAGTTATAGGACCAACCATTTCCTTATTTACTAAAGTACTAACAACCATATTGTAACTGACCAAGGTAAACAAGTTGGTAATATTATAAAGCTCCTTATGATAATTGGGGATAACTAATAATATCATGACTCATGGAGAAACTAGAATCTAATTTGTGATATTGTAGATTCTTACTCTTATGTAACTCTGTGGGAAGATTTCAACTATACAAAAATTCTAAGAATTATTTCAGTCGTAATAGTTGTTTAAAGGTAACAATTATTAAGTTTCCAATGGAAATACCAACATGTATATCCGGTTGATATAACTTTACTATTAATCTTATAGAATTGCTCGAAGGCAAATTGACCCCAGTAACATATCTCAATAAGATGGAATTGGATCTCAACCTTATGACCTAAATTTCAAAATTCTACTATATCAATATTAAATCATACTTATCCAATCCTCTTATACACTTAAACGGTAGACCAATCTGAAAAGGGTAAAGCATGATGTTTAAGAATTGATAAGAGATTGTTCTATTTTTTTTATTTAATACTTACAGACTTCATTAAGAACTTGTGTCAGAATTAGAGTAAATCAAATATAAATTCTTAATCTACATATCAGTGACATCAGTGACATTAGATAAGAGATTATTTTAAGGAAGTCAATTACGATTTCAAAACTACAGAATGCCATTTTTATTGCAAATGTAAAGCACCGTATATAAAAAAACATTCAAGTTCTGTAACCAGTACATATTTAAAAAAAATTATTCGTCTCTATAATCAAGCACTAGAGAAATATCAACGCAATACTTTTCTTATTTGATGGTTTATAGCAGAGATTTCTCTTTACTTTTTATAATATTCTAGTTACTGTCATCTATCCATGTTTTTACAAGATAAAACTTGTAATTACCTTCTAATATAGAAATTACAATAGAATGTGTTACCACACTCTTATAGATAGCAAGGGATAACATTACAATTGGAATTAAGCCATTAAATAAACTCAAGTCTAGAATTTAAATTGGATGGTAGCAGTAACATTAAGAATATTAAATCTTAAAACAGAAGAGAGTTGGATTATCATGTATGACATCAAGAATGAATGGGAGTTGTACATGCATGGCAGCAATAAGAGAGGGCTAGGGTTTGTACCTATGAATTTTCTCCAATCTTGGAGAAGAACATGCAAATAGGGTTGGAAATCTGGGGCAGCATCTCCTTTGGATTGTTTTTATGGCAAGGAGCAGTAGCAGCTCCTGATCTCCAGTTGCATGAGTCGAAGAAGAAGGCTGAATCCTGGATTTCAGCACCTCCAGCCTCCTTGAATTCAATCTCCAACAGTAGCAAAAATGGGCTGGAATTAGGGCTATGCTCTCTTGATTGTATGGAATGAGAGAGGGGAATGAAAAGGGATAGGAAGAGGGAGGAGAGGTTCTTACGGCTGTGGGTTTATTGGGAATATGGGGAAAATTGCAAATGTTTGGATGATATATATATGGGTAGAAGGGTCTCAATTGTTGGCCAAATGGAGAGGAGAATAATGCCAAGTGGCCAAGACATTAGAGGGAGAGAGGGAAAAAAAAAGAAAACAAGACAACGACTGTGCTGTGGACTTATCTGTGTACAGTCAGTAAATAAAAATTATTTTTTTAAACCATTTTTTAACCATAATTTGTATTTATTATACGATACAAAAATCATCCGTATTCACGCATCGAATACCGGATTTCGACGCGCAAGATCTCAATTTGATCGTCTCAGAATGACGGTCAATATGAGTATAATGTTGATATACTTCCGGTCGGGTTTTGAATAGCCGAAATTTCCGGATACGATTTTTGTTTAAGGTTAAATTTTACGAATTAAAAATATCAAACGACCTCCGATTGACGAACAGTCGATTCCGTTGATCTTGTATCGTCGAATCGGATCTAATGACGGTCTCGGTTCGTTTCGCGGTTTCCGAATTTGCGTCGCGGCTTTTCACAGCGTGCGTTACGGTGTGACCGATTTTCGGTCGATTTCGCCCGAACGACTTTGATTTATGATCAATTGGTCGTTTTAGGTTGTTTAGTATTGACCGACAACGTTTTTGGGTTCATTAGACCCAAAATCGGACGAGTTCGGGTTTGTTAGAATATGGATGTTACAAAAACGTATAAAAATAAAAAAATGTCTATTATTTTCCAATATATTTTTCTATGATTTTTAATTATTTTCATGAAAAAAGTGTATATACAGTATATAGTAGTATATATAGGTATGTTATACCTATGTATTATGTGCAAATATTTTTATTTTATTATTTTTACACAAATACCTTTACTTTGTATTTTATTTATTTACAACATAATTTTAAGAGTATAAAATATTGTTTATTTTATTTTTATAATTATTAAGGGTATATAATAAATAGTGGTTGTGATAAGTACGCGTGTCTTTTATATAAAGGTTTGATGATTTTATTTTTATTTTTATTTTATTTTTCTGATTTTTATTTTATTTTTATAATATTATTAACACTATATACAAGAGTGTAAAAGAATAAAATAATTTTTATTTTATCAAAAATAAATAAATAAATAAATAATATGTACAAGTGTATGTGATATATACAATACATAGTAGACCCCATCTCTCTCTACTTGTTTTTTTTTACGATTAGGTCAAGTCTTGACCTTCTCTTGGGGTTTAGGTCACTCTATATTTATTCTAAATACATTTTTCTTTTTCCTTTATTATTTTATTTTTGCCCAAAAATACATGCTAAATATACAATATTAACAGAAGCATGCAGAAAGCTAAGTTATTATATTTACAGGTATTTACAGGTTATTTTGCCAAGAAGAAGAGCTAAAACAGAGAATAAAAAGTGAGAATCATGGATTCATCAGTGTATTTTAGTTATTTAGTATTAATATATTGCAATAAGTGTTACCATTTTAATCTTAACCGTACTGTATCTGTGGAAGGAGTCCTCGATGTTAGGGTACTCAATCGACAACCAATCATGGATCCTTATACAAGTACATGTAAGTACAAGACTCACAAGTCTCTACTAGGTAGGATCTCTGGCATAATCCTTCTTGGGTGAAACTTCTAAATCTCTTCCATTCACACTTAATAGGAACAACATGTCGCCATATCTCCAACTTCATAACCAAAACTCGAAAACCGCCCGCAGTTTTGGAGAAGAGAGAAGCTCTGGCGATTTTTAGGGCAAAAAAAGTCTGCTTTTTAGGGTTATGTCTTTTAATTCCAAATCAGGTCACTTATCCTATTTTCTTTGATATCTTGGTTGTTTCCAATTGGTTAGATAGTTATCTGCCTATTTTATGCATATGTGGATACGATCTAGAGGTATTTTTATCGATCAAAACACTGTTCTTGGTTTACACATTTATTTCGAGTATCGAGTATTTGAAAGCTCTAGGAGTAGAGATATACATGTTTTTATGTTGCTCCTCTTGAAGATTACTACAGCTGCTGGATAACATCCTCCTTCATGAGGTTGATCTTCATCCAAATAAAGGTTATTCATCTGAAGAGAATGATCGAGTGTGGGAAAACTAGTTTTTTATCGAAAAATAGGCCAGACTCCTTTCTTATGTATTGGTGTCCCCTGACTGTTATTGAAGAAGCAATCAATGATAGATATGTAGAAAGAAGTGCGAGAATATTCAAGGGTCGTCACCTATAGGATACATCTCATACAACCTCAACTTTGGGAGGTAATTAGAGGTAGACACGTGGAGGTGCTTTTGAGAGGATACAACTGCTGGCTTTACCGTGCTTATTACTACTGTCAAGACATTCTAAAATTATAGGGCTCGGTTAATATTGCTCTTTCGGGCACTTCTTTTGGGATTTTATACCGAGGCCTTATTGATAAATTGATTTCCATCTCTCTTCAAAATGTTTACTTATCGCAGTATAGAGAAATAAGAGGGAATGATAAAAAACAACAAATTTAACCAATTATCACGTGGTCATTTTTCCTTGATAAGTATAACAAGGTTGAACCCGGGGAACAACGATTATGTACTTCCATGGTTCGGATTATTCTTAGTATTCAATTAATAATAATAATAATAATAAATTTTTTGTTGAAAAATATGAAGAAATGAGATCAAGTGATGCAAATTAATTTTTGTGCTTCTTAGGGTTTTGTAAATTTATTATTTTATTTTAATATAGAAAGAAAACAAAGAGATGCTTTACAAAAATAAAAATATGAAATACCATAAGAGGATGTATTTTCTTTATTTTTTAAGTATGTCAAGTGTTGATGATTGAATACGCCAAAGCAATACAAAAAGATTAATCTATTTTTGTGCATTTATTTATACGAAGACAACAAGTAATGTGATCTAAATAAATGCATGCTCCTTTGATATGGGCTCTTTTTTAAAATTCTGCAATAAGTAGCCATTAAAAATATGCATCAATTATAGATCCAAGTCGTACCTCTAGATAATCTCAATCAATTAACAGTACTTGCAATTAGATATCAATTCACAAAGAAATATTAGCAATTATTCCTCACAAGCACCAATTTATGCATCGAGATAATAATGCTTCAAAATATGGTGGTTAAGAATATCCTCAAGAATTCTCCTGCAATATGAATATTCATATATTATTTATCAAAAAGATCCTACAATTGATGTCAGAGAAATATGCTCGCGAAGAAGTCTTGATCCATCAAGATCTTTGATCACATATCGAATCTGTATCTCAAATAATGATCACAAGTTTCTTTAATGCATCAAAATCAATAAAAATATTACAAGATATGATGCTTAATATATCCATAAATATTCCTTGCAAAACATTCAAATTTGTATAATTTCCTCAAAAACAATATGCAACGAAAGTCATAAAATAAGCCCACGGTATAAAATATAAACACTTCATTTTAATCATCTCCTAATCAGGTTCATGTCTCATTATATGGAGGATTAAAATAGCTTTAAAATGATTTAAGATTCACACTTTTTGGACACAATAAGAGAAATCTTTTCGATGTTAAAGGCATGGACTAAATTAAAATAAAACATTTTTATCTTAAATAGGTCTTGAAAAGGGGCTTATCTGTAATTAACGAAACCCGTCGGGGGTCTATATAATATGCCCCATGCAGGAGCGTCTATGTAATTCTTGGAACGCTCGAGGGTGCTTCTACAAATTATCGAAGTTGCATGCTACTGCGTACATGTTCTCACTCTGATCTGGAGCCTATATTCAACGACAATTGTGCTTCATGGTGGGGAGAGGGGATTCTTCCTCCTCATTGTTCTTTCTCTAGGTTGCAAAGGGGGGAGGCATGCAGGTGGAGCTTCGACGGCATGAGGTGCTTAGCTCCATTGTCGTCGATGCAACCCCTCTAGCGGGATGGATGAAAAAGAAGCTAAATGGTGGGTGGTTGTTGATGAATCTATGATTCCTCACTCTAATTAGCTGAAAATAGAGCTCCATCCCAAGTAAGTAAACACATTTAGGTGTCTATAACTCATAATCAACGTCCATGTGCTTGTAAATAATTTGCATAAATTAGCATTTCCATATTGCATTCACACCTACTTGTATATATTCACCTAACTTCATTCGTTTGTAATTATTTCACACTAACTCAAATTAACAAAAAATAACTCTATTTTATATACATAACTAATATTACTCAATGAAAAAATCCCAAAAATACTAACTTATACACATGTGAAATAAACCCAAACCTTAGTTTGAGACAGAAAGGCCGTAAATGATGACGTCTCCTACATACAACGTTCAATTTCACTCTATTCACTTTTGAATTATTGTATACCCAGTTATCAACAAATTAAGATCAAATTCAAAAGAATCGAAGTCCATATGTGAAACTTGTGTTTTGGGACAAAATTGTACATGTTTACTAATTTTTGACTCGCCATGTTGTGTACATATTTAACTCTTTTTTCTTTTTTTCTTTATTTAACCTCATTTTTAACTAATCACGTAAAAATAAAAATTTAAAATTACCAGAAAAGCCATAAAAAAGAGAGATCATGACTTGTGCATTTTGACCTATTCACAATTACATATTCACATTCCCAATTATTTCTGACATTTTCTTGACTCATAAATATCCAAAAAAATATATTTCATTATAAATACATTATTTTACATCATGTTTGATTTTCGCATGCATAGCTCATTTACAGAATACAAAATAAAAATAGAAAATAAGAAATGCTATTTTATATTATAAAATATCAAACAAAAATTCATAAGTTACACACATGACTTCGTTTGCATTTGAGTCCTTTACGGACGTTGTAGATCTCTCAAAGATCTACAAGTTTTAGTTATTCTTTTTTGCAATTGCATTCATCTTATATTTTATTTTTCCTTTTTCTTTGCATTTTCATGCATAGTCAAATATGTCAGTCAACATCTCTCCATGTGGCAGCTCCCCATTGGGCCATCTCACGGCAACACTCTCCACCTCACTCACACCCCCACCCATGCACTCCGGCCAATCACAAGAGCCCCATTGTTGACCCATTAGGTCAGCACACCCTCTCCCAGGTCTTCCCCCTTCCTCCTTGTTGAACCCAAATACCCAATCCTAATCCACTACTACTTCTTCTTCCCCACGTCTCTAACCACCTTGGCATCTTATTCTCTGCAACTAACACCAAAAAAGACCCCACTCCTTGTCCTATCCCCTCCGCCCCCTCTTTCAATGGCCTACTCATGCCAACAGCCATGATCATAACCACCCAATCATTATCCCTCTATTGTTCATGCACGAAACCCAGGATCAATGACATACCATCTCCGGACGTAAACCCAACCCCTTACGTCTTCATTTACAACAGACTCGTATGTGAACTAACTCCAACCTCATCCCACGCCTCTTCCTCCTTCAAGATCCCATTATAAAACCTAATCTCCCTCTCTATTCGTCCACATCTGTCGGCCTTTTGATGACCTCCCATACAAGAGAGAGAACAGAGTAGAGAGCCTCTGGTGACTGGTCACAATAGTCACTTATGAGGCAAAGATCCCTCTTGAAGGCGAGATCCAGAGGCCTCTCAAAACTCTGTTGCTGCTCCAGCAACTAGGCAATGCAACCAAGCTTCATTCCTGTTCGTCGAACCTTTAAGCGATCACCAGAGTTGACATCCTCTCCTCTGATCACATGAGAGATTACCAAGTAACCCCTTAGCCATGTTCTCCTTCTTCTCTTCTATTTCCTTGTTCTCTCCATCACTCTACAAATCCTCAATTATCTACCACCCATCTTCTGTCATCAAACCCCCAACTACTCTGACCAACACCACACACGCCTTCATATCTTGTCCCCTCTCCTCTTCTTCTACCTTGTGCAACCCTTCACCGATATCGCTTCAGATCCTCCATCATTGAAAATAGCTCCGTCATCTTTCCCTTGATCTTATGGTAAGGCCAAGGTCCAAAAGCTTCAAGTCGTCTTGCAACTTGCAGGTAGCGGATCTATGAACCTTTAAGCAATGGGTCATTGTCTTCTACCACTCAAAGTCATCGACGTTGCCTTGCGAGTCGGGGTTCATCGGAACCTTGACCATCCTCCTATGGCCGAGGTCGAAGATGAGCTCTCACGACCTTCAACAGTCGTTCATTCAGCTAGAAGAGATCATCAACACCATTTGTGCCACTGGATCATCTATCGTCTGATCCAGAAGGGAGGAACCTTCTCCATCCTTCGTTCACGACCCGAGCCTCCCAACCTCGAGTGGAATCCATAGCAAGGATGTCATTCACCCCAACCACCCGAGCTATCCCTCACATGCTCTACCCACACGCATGGGAGAAAATAAATGAACCATCCCCCCACCCCTTGTAGATCAATAGAATACACCATTAGACATGCACTTCCAGCACGTGACCTTGGTGAAATTGCATCTACACCCTCATCACTTTTGAGATCAATGCATATGTCCTCACTAGCATATAGTTTACAAAGCATACCCCACCGACTATTGGGAATTACTAAGAGGCCCGTAGAAGGTCTATTTTGATTGCTTTTCTATTTATTTTTATTTCATTTATGTCCCTGGACTATTTTATAGATATTTTGAGCTTATGCGGTCCAAATTTTGTATTCTTTATAATAATTTAAAGCCTATTTCATTCCCTATCTTCTAAGACATCTAATTATTCATTCTGAGACATTTTAGAGCATCTATTAATTGAAGTTATTCATTCATTGTGAGAAAATCTATTCTATGAAATACATTTTATTGCTCATCAAATTATGGAGAATTAAGGGCATTTCTTAGAAATTAATTTGAGATATATTGATCAATTATTCACCTGAAATTCATGGGGTTTCGGTATTAAATAAATAAGAGATTGATTGGCTTGGTTGTTTGCACAATAAAATTTGCATCCATTCATTCATCCATTATTTGGTAAAAAAATAAAAAAAGACATTTTTTATATATTTTTTCTCATTGCATTTATTTTCTTGCATTAAAAAACAAAATCATTCATCATATTTTCTTTGGCTTTATTGAACCTATTTATTTAAAAAGTCATAAAAATTGTAAAATCCAAAAATCAATAAAAAAATATCTCTTAGAAAAATTACCCCAAGTTGTTTGAAAATTGACTTTAGACCCTCACATTACTCTCTGAGTTTGACCTTGAGACTTGCCCAACTAAAATAGATAATTGACCACATAGATTAATTTGGGACATTATTTCTTTTGTGGTCATTTTTATTGAAAATTTACCCTTTAACACCTATTACAAATGACATAGAATTTATAAAATCAGGAGTGGTGAAGAGTGCATTTTTAGTCGTGATCCGACTGTTGAAGACTGCGTAGTTGGAGTTGAAAAGTTGGTCTGTTATTCAATTCTCGTAGCTCGACAGAGAAAAAACTACCGCAAGGTGGGAGTCTGAGTATATCGATGCCCCTCGAGCTGGTTGCTTCGCACCTATAGTTGGTGGAGTTGTGCTCGAGCCAAGGCTCGATAAAGGCATTATGCGCAAGGGAATGGTGTACCTATGATGGGATTTACTCAAACATAGAGGTTTGGCTTTGGAGTGAAGTACAAAGAGGGATATGTGAGTTGGGGCTCCATTAGCGAGCGAGGAACTAGAGCTAGGGCTCCAATGTGATCTCATCAAAGTTGGTGGGGACCTGGGAGGTAGCACAGGAAGCGGGAAGGGAGATGAGTGCAGGCGATTCGATCGAGGTTGGGGGATTTAAATTGGAGTTGGAAATTGAAGAGGTAGCAGATGGAGATATTAAGGTAGAAGCATAATATAAGAGAGAAGGAATACGAGGTGTGGAGGAAGTTACCTGACAGAGATTGATTGAAGGTAGAGCTCCTTGACGGAGGGCTCTGATCTTTGCCTCGAGAGCATGTCAGTTGCACGAAGCTAAACAACAACACCTAAAAGCTATCATGGTAGGACTAATCATCAGATCATGCATGAACGAGAGAGCTATGTGTCTTCATCGCTGTTGAACTTGTTGTATCATGCTTTCACCAATTTCAGGATGGGTTGAAGCATGGCCTATTCCTCTCTTAGTTGGCGGATGATCGATCTTGGAGGCGCGGGTGATGTTTTATATGTGATGGAGTTGTGTGAACGGCTAGGTTAAGATGAGGGTAATGGAGACGGAAAAGAGGTGATTGCAATGGTGCATAACGACGAGGAGAGAATGGAGGTTACATGCATGGTGACTAGTGGACGTAATGGTGGCGGAGGTGAGAGCTATTGGCTGAATACGAGGTGGAAAGTGGGTTTCCAGGCCATAACGAGTGGAGGAATGGGAGTGTTGACCTGAGGTCAACTCTCCAGAGAAGGTGATTGGCTAGATGGGTGAGGGAAGAGGCTTAGTGCGGGGTTGACTGGGCGTTGGCTGAGTTGACCACGGTTGGGGTGGTGTCCAATAGGGGCGAGCCACATCAACATGGACCATTGAAAATGAAGGGGAATTATGAATAAGCAAGGAAAGTGAACTCAAATAAAGAAGTGATCTTCACGAAACTGTGTATCTGGGGGAGTTCTACATTTTTCATGGAGTACTCAAAATCAAAAGAAGACTCATGTACAAGATACATTTTTTTGGAAATAAAATACCTTCTTATTAATGTTTTTTTCTGTTTTTCTTTGATTTTTTATAGAATCTAATGCAAAATAAAATTGAATAAAATAACAGAAATAAAAAAACACTACTATTTTTTGGATTTTCAACAATAATAAAAAGGGAAATTAAAATAATAAGTATAATAATAATATAGATAATGTATATATGACCACAACACATCAATTTCTCCTTATTTTGATATTTTCTTGGATTTTAATTATTTATTGTTAGTTAAAATATAAAATAAAGAAAATAAATGAAAAATAAATAAATTAAAAATGTTAATTTACGTAAATACAGATCACGATCAATTATTTATACTATATACAAATCAATCCCAAAATCTCAATTTCATATTGAGCTCTGATTTCTCTGATTTTGATCTTGTTTGTACATGTTAGAGTATGTTAAATCAAAGGTGAATAGAGTTTAATTGGAGACTATAAGATGAGATATCAAGCTTTATAGCTTTTTGTCTCCACAAAAAATGTTTGTGTTTATTGGTCAGATATGCAAGTAGTATTTTTTTGGTATTTTTCTTTGATTAAGTTTAATGATATATAGACAACGACGTTAGTTTTATTGAATTTGGAATTAGAATAAGTTAATTAAAATTTAGTGGAGAGTGACTTATTTACAGGTAAATATTTATAGAAACAACCGAGTTTTACGGTTTTTGTGAAAGAATGTTAACTAGCACATTTTACTAGGATTACAAGAAGTGTTAATTAGAGGTTTTATTTGATTAATTACTCAATAACTAGAGCTAAGATCAAGCAATTAGAGTAGATGAATCACAGATTCATCACACCCCTTTAACCATTGCTCGTCAGTCGTCCATGAGCACGCAATTATTCAGGAGTGCGATTGATGAATATGTGATTCATCACTTTAAAAGCTGAAAATAGAGCTTCATTCTCAAGTAATTAATTGCATTTAGGAATTAACAGTGGATTATTATGATCCATGCACATGTAAACAATATCCATATTTTATCATTCATAATAGCATTAATAAGAAGCCAGATTTTGTGTACATAATCACATGTATATTAACACAACTTCTCATATTTTTCTTTATTTTATGCTAACTCCAAATAAAGTAAAATCAACTCCACTGTATACATAATACTAACATTAATAGTGGACAAGTATTTAAAAAGTAATGACTTGTATATTTGACAAATAAAACCAAACCTTAGTTTTGAGACAAAAAGCTACAAAGCAAATATCTCACACATACAGTCTCCTATAAATCCCTACTCACTTTTGAATTAACATGCATTCAATTATCTACAAATCAAGATCAAATTCAAAAGAATCGGAGTCCATATGTGAAACTTGGGTTTTGGGTCCTCATCGTATATTGTGTATATTGATCAATTTGACCTTATCATTTTATGTGCATAATTAACTATTTTTATTTCGTTTCTTTTCCATTAATTTTCTTTGATTTATTATTTTAATAAATGTTCAAAAATCTAAACCTTAAACAAGTAAAATCAAAGGAAAAGAATGGGTTTGAGTGTGTGTATATATATGGTATGTACATAAGTCTATCTTATTTGATATGTAAAAGATTCTTTTTTATATTTTATTTGATTTTATTTAAAATTTCTTCTTATTTAAAAATCATAAAAATTGTAAAGCATAAAAATTCACTATTTTGTGTACATAGAATACTATCGAAAATTCGCTTTATACAGATGACTTCTTTTATTTTTGGTTCATTCACAAAAGTTGTAGTCTCGTCGAGATGAACAACTTTTATGAAGGAAACTTTTTGATTTAATATCATTTCTATTTTATTTTGAATTTTCTTTGTTTTTAATTTCTGAATTTTATTGGAACAACATGTGGCCACTCTTGGAGCCGCCATGTGCCCCCACTTCACTCCTCTCATCCACTCTCTTTACGGATCGTTGGATGAAATACCCCTTCATCCAATGACCCATTTATTATGCATTTTCTTTTTAGTTTTTAGTTTTTTAATTTTATTTCTTGCCTATGTGGCATTTTCCTAATCGTTGGATCTCATACCATTAAGCCTTCTCCTAACTCTGTCTTCGGTCAACCACCCATGCATCCTCCTTTCTCTCCTCGACAATCGAGTTCATGACCATATCCTCCTCCGCAAGCCTCACTTCATCGCTCCACGATGCCTCTCACTCCTCCATGTCACCCATTTCCCACCTTATTCTCGAGCCCTAACGGACCCCCCGTAAAACCATTGTGCTCCGCCCTCGTCGAACCAATCTGCCACCACGAGAGAGAGAGAGAGAGCTCCTAGCTTCAGGCCACACTGATGACAACAGTGGATTGTCTTTAACGGTGAAGATGAGGACTTCATATCTCTGGCAAGATCCAAATCTCTATGAGCTTTGCTGCAGAAGTTCCAAGACTCTACACAGCTTCGCAGAGGTTCACCGCTAGGGCTGCTAATCGAACCGAACTGTAATGAACGGACCTATGTTCGAGTTCAGTTCGATACGGAAGTTCGAAAGTTCGAGTTCGGTTCGATAAATGTTCGATAGGATATGTTCGAGTTCGAGTTCTTTTAGAAAATGTGCGTTCGAGTTCAATTCAATAATAGTTCGTTAACGATTTGACTTAAATAATTTGTTTATATGAACAAGTTCGAAACTTGATTTCGATAATAAGGTTCGATAAGCAGTAAAATTGAGAAATTATTCAAATTAAAGTTGTGTAAAGTCCAATAAATAAGACAATTTATTTAACCTCAAAATTTAGCCTGTGTATAAATACGAAGTTACACACGCAAATACACACACACACACACGCATATGTCGAACTCGAACTTTTATCGAACGAACATGTGTTATGTTCATGTTCGGTTCGTTAAGCTATCGAACTAAAATATGAATTTCATGTTCAGTTCGTTTAGAAACGAACGAACATTTTTTGAACTATTATCGAACGAACTCTAATCGAATACGAATGTGTTCAATTCAATTAGTAGCCTTATTCGTTGCCCCGCTTGAGGCGATTATCAAATTAGGACTCCTCAGGCGAGTTCATCCATCAATATTACAGGTACAGTGCTTCCTTCCTCATCCCTTCATCGTCTTCCATCTTTTTCGATATTCTTGAGATTTTGCACCTATCTTCTTTCATCTTTGGTCTATTCTAAAACCCAGAACCAAAACATCTCTTTCGCACAACACCAACATCTGCATGTCCCCTTGTTTCTTTCTTCCCCTCCAGATCTCCCAACACAAGTGAGAATGCACTTATATTTAGATCCATTCCTCTGTCACAGGTAGGATCTATGTTCCCCCTTCCTTTCCATCTAATCTGCATTCGAGCTCCTTGCGCAAGTTCCATTTGGCTTGTAGTGTTAACTGGAACAGAGTTCGTACTTGGAACTCGACCTTCGACCCTGAGCAGTAACTTGGTGTTGTATTTAAAATTAATGCAATTAGGTTTTAATTTGGTAAACCTGTGCCATTACAATTGAAATTAATTTGGTTTCAATTGGGAAACTAAATTGCATTGGAGGGAAAGTTGATAATTCTCAAACTTGAAACAAGGAGTAGTGAGTTTAGTACCATGTCTAGTATTCCTAAACTTTTTGTGGGATTATATATGAGTTCACACCCCAAGCTCTTATAGCAATTGTAGAGAGGAGGAATGGAGGACCACACACGCACACTCCACTCCATCTTCATCTCAAGCTCGGGAGAGTCAATTCGGACCTCGATACTTTTGCTGCAGATTTCATTTGGTAGGTCAAATAAATTAATCATACAGATTAATTTGAACTCATTTTTAGCTGTGATTTTGGAATCCGAAGGGACATGCCTGTTGAGGAGCTTTTTCGGAAAACGAAAAGTACCGCATACTAGGGCACATAAACTTCTTTTTATACCTCTCCCCCGGTGCTCTTCTCATGTCACCTTGGCCCTACTTTCGTTCTTTCTCCTGGTTACAGTTTTCTGAGGTACATTTAAGAACAATCTTGTTGGTGTGCGCAGACGAAGAGTGTGTACCGTCGTATCCTGGGAGCGGATCACCAGACCCTACGCACCGGTATTGTAGGGGCGATATCCTCTCTAAGGACAGTCCATTACATGGACGCTTTGATGATTTCTAATCTAATATGTTTATCGTATTATTTGTTGCAATTTGTTTATTGCTTTACCTTTCATGGATCTCGCCCTAATTCATGTTTCTGTTTTATTAATTGGTTCCTTTTTGCATTCTTTAATCGGATAATGAATGGGAAATACTTTATTGTCATGGTTTTAATCTGTAATGCTTCTCTTTTATTCATTTAGATCTGTGCAATTAATGTTTAAATATGCATTGATGGTCATGTTTTCAACAATATTAGAGATGATATATGGAACCGGTTTTAAAACCATGTCGGAAATAATGTTTAAATCGAGGGTGTATATGATGGGTATGCCTGAGAAATTTGGTGGTCAGAACTTCAAGCGTTGGCAACAACGCATGAAGATTTGGTTAATCACCATAGGATTAATCTCTATGCTTGAAATCGATTGTCCTACGGTGGAAAAGGAAAATCCCATACCAATAGCCATAAGGCACAATCCACGTAGAAGGAACGAGATCATATATGTCATGGTTGTATTTTGTTGGCTCTGTCCAACACATTGTTTGACGTATACTGCTCATGCACGCAGACTGCGAAAGGGCTATGAGATGATTTGGATAGGAAGTATAATAACGAAAATCTCGATATTGAGAAATACTCCGTCGCTAAGTTCTTAAAGTTTTCCATGGCTGAAGGGAAGCCGGTTTATAAACAGGCATACAAGCTTTTAATATTGAGAAAAAATAAAAAATATTAGAACATAATTGTTATTATTTATTTCAGAAGATTAAAAAAATATAAAAAGAAATGCATATTTCCTTTGTATTTCTAGAAATAGTGCAACATGTTTGAAAAAGCTCATTGATATCTTTAAAAATATCATGATATTAGGTCAAAAGAAACACTCACATCGTTTTTACGAAAAAAATTACATCCAAACATGTCTTTTGATTTTATATAGCCTCCCCAAGCCAATAATCCTAGCTTCGTCCTTGGATGAGTAGCTTGAAACTCATGATCTGATCTTCGAGTCTAGTTCTATAACTTACACAATTGGGATTTCAACCTAAGCTCGTACTTTGATGTCTTCTCCGATCAGCCACCCATGCACCAATTGGAAAAAAAATGAGAAAAAAAACCATTAGTTAATTCGTGAGAATTATGTGATGTACCATTTCGTTGCTGGCGGGTAAATCACAATTTCTCAAAAAGACCACTTAATTGATGTTAATCAATCAATTAAAAGCGGCCAATTTTTAACTTGGGCAAATCCAAGGTCGAACACAGGGAGGCAACTTTATCTTAAGGTGATTCTTATATCATTTAGAGACCTTTTTTTAACCTCAAAATTCATTTTATATCGACTTAAACTTCTCTCACTCAAAGATCATGTAGTCAATGGACTCCACAACGATAACACAAAAAATACATACATCATTCTCCAATCCGTAGATCTAGCTCAACATCTCATGTAAAGATTCTCACTTTCCGCATTAGGCAAGGAAAAGTTTTTACATGGATAAAAAATTTCAAACCATTCACAAATATGCAATCTTTGGTTAGGTACGGAACCCCTCCTTAGAACCCAAAACCCACCATCAACATCGGCCATTCTCCCCCTCAATCCCTTCTCTTCCGCGGCACCAGTCCTCCCCATGGCATTCTCCGTCAAACCCCACACTTTGCACCTCCGCCTCCTTCTCCCCTTCTCCCTCGCCTTCCCACGGAGTATTCACCAGAAAGCCGCCGCCTTTACCTCCTACTATCCCCCAATCCACAACCCCTCTCCCATTGCCGCCGCCATTGCTCAAAGACGCGATCTTGCAGCCCCCACCTTCCAAGAGGAACCCGCTAGTTTCGGCGAAGACTCCTCTCCTTGCTCGTTCGATGACCCCAAATTCGCCGATCCGGAGTGTGCCCATGATGAATTCGAAGATGACAGCGAGTCCGACAGCACTGATTGCGACGATGATTTTGCAGTATTGGATCTCTTCGACAGGAGAAAATCAAGCAATCGCAGAGTGGCGCACGAAGAAGAAGCTGATAGTTGCGACCAATCCGACCATCCTTTGGTCCGAGAGGCGTGCCGATTAATTGCGCTCCGTCATGCGTGGAGTCCGAGCAACGAGAGTGAGCTCAGGCGTCTCCTCAGATGCCTCAATCCCAAGCAAGTAGTCGCGGTTCTCTGGAACCAGACCGATTCACGTGTCGCAGCTTCTTTCTTCTACTGGGCTGATCGGACAGTGGCGGTACCGGCACTCATCCGCAGTGTACTATGCAATGCTCGAACTCCTGAGCAAGACCAAGCTCTCACAGACTGCAAGACGGGTGATGAGGCTCATGATTCGCCGTGGCGTCCCTCGCCGTTCCAAGGATTTTGCCTACTTGATGCTCCCATACAGCCGCTCTGGACGGCTGAGGACCGCAATGAGGGTGCTGAACTTGATGCAGAAGGATGGGTGTGAGCTGGATTTATGTGTATGCAACACTTGTCTCAATGTGCTCGTGGTGGCAAAACGTCTGGATAAGGCACAGAAGTTCCTGGAGAGGATGAAGTTTGTTGGGATTAGTCCGGATGTCGTGACCTTCAACTGCCTAATAAAAGGCCTCTGTGATGAAAATAGAGTGGAGGAAGCCTTGAAGTTGATTGGCGACATGACCCATCAAGGATGCAAGCCTGATAAGATCAGTTACTACACTGTGATGAGTTGCTTGTGCAGAGATAATAGGGTTGGTGAAGTTAGAATCTTGATGGAGAAGATGACCAGTGATGCGAATCTATTACCCGATCAGGTGACTTACAATACCATCGTACATGTGTTGAGTAAGAATGGTCATGCCAGCGAGGCTCTTCAATTCTTGAGGGAGTCAGAGGAGCAAGGATTCCGGGTCGATAAGGTTGGGTATAGTGCTATTATCCATGCATTCTGCCAAGATGGGAGGATGGACGAGGCAAAGGAGATTGTGAATGAGATGCTCGAGAAAGGGCGCATTCCCGATGTTGTGACATATAGTGCGGTCGTCAATGGTTTTTGCCGGCCAGAGAAGCTGGACCAAGCTAGAAAGATGATAAAGCACATGTATAAGCATGGATGCAAGCCTAATACAGTAACATATACCGCGGTTTTAAATGGAATGTGTAAGATGGGGAATTCAGTAGAGGCAAGAGATATGCTGAACAACAGTGAGGAAGAATGGTGGACTCCAAATGCCATTTCATACAGTGTTGTTGTTCATGGATTTAGAAGAGAAGGGAAGTTGGACGAGGCTTGTGATATGGTAATGCAGATGATAGCAAAGGGGTTCTTCCCTACTCCAGCCGAAATTAATTTACTCATACAGGCTCTTTGTAATGAAAAGAGGACTGCTGTGGCAAAGAAGTTTATGGAGAAGTGCCAGAGCAAAGGTTGTGCCATAAATGTTGTCAACTTCACCACTGTTATACATGGATTCTGTCGAGAGAGTGACCTGGACTCGGCGCTCTCTCTGCTTGATGATCTTTATTTGAGTAATAGACATCCCGATATTGTAATTTACACTGTAATGATCAATGCCTTGGCGACAAAGGGTAGAATCGAAGATGCAACTGACCTTTGTAAAAAGATGCTACATAGAGGATTTGAACCTACTCCGGTTACTTATAGGACTGTTATTCATAGATATTGTGAGAAGGGTAAGGTAGAAGAATTGCTCAAGTTATTAGAAAAGATGCTTCTGAGAAAGAAGTTTAAAACTGCCTACAACCAGGTCATTGTAAAGCTTTGTCAACTTGGTAAGCTTGATCAAGCATATCAGATTCTAGGGAAGGTTTTGAGGACAACGTCAAAGCAAGATGCTGATACATGCCATCTTTTGATGGAAAGCTTCCTTAAGAAAGGTCTTCCATTGCAGTCGTATAATGTGGCTTGCCGAATGTTTAGAAGGAATATGATACCTGATGTAAAATTGTGTAGGAAAGTTAGTGACAGGTTGATATCTGAAGGGAAGTCTTATGAAGCAGAAAAGTTGATGGTACACTTTGTTGAAAGAGGTCTTAATCTACCACAGGACACGACATGTCGATGATATCGGGGGGGGGGGGGGGGGTGCTTCATGTCACCAGAGATATCATTCTTACTTTGAACGTGATTGCCAATTTTGCTATCTGGCGCGGACAAGAATCACATGCACCATCAGTTCTTTTCCCGAAAAATCATTATCAGGTAGTTTCAGACACATTTCATTTGATGTTAAAATTAAAAAAAATGCCTTTAGTAGCAATGGTCTGTGCTCTGTTAGTTTCTAAGCTGAAAAATGGTGCAACGTACATTATTAAATTCCCACAGCTCACATGATGGTTCCCTATTCTTGTGGGAAAATTAACGGCGTACATGCCATCTTTTTTTCCTAGAATTTTATTTTGTTGGATGTTAGTTTCTTAACATGATCTCTAGAAACAGAATAATATAATTATAGATGAGTACATGCATCTAGTTTTCTTGTGATGAAGATCGAGTAATAGAAATTTGGAATTGTGATATTGCTTTTATCATATATGGGAGAAAGGACCACTAGATTTAGCTTATGGAGAATCAACCTCTCTATGAGATGAAGTGGGGACAAGTTAACATGTGCTGATATATTAAGATCTGAATGTGATGAAACGGATTACAAAATCCGGCTTGCATATTTCCTGCATTTGAACACTACAGCACACTAATATATCTAAATTCAAGAAAAAGTGCACGCCTTAAAATGCTTACATCTGCACAAGCAAACTTTCTTTATGCTGGTTCATCAAGAAATAAAGGAATTTATTATTAACATAAGATGCAAGTAAATCTAGGTGTAGGTATAAGATTGGGTTGGGTGGGTTCAGATTATGTTTGATTTTGGTTGGAAAATGGAACCCATCACCTAATGTAAGTACTTCGGGTTAAGGTATTCGGGTCATTGGTTTAGGTTGATTGGTTAGGTTTAAACTACCTTAATTGAGTTGACAAAAGGTAATTGCTTCATCTTAACAATGATGAGCATCATTCTAAATTAGCTATAAGTCTAGTAATATATGCCATTTAATGGGGTTTGGAATTTTGGATCACCAATTTAGGAAATAAATCACAAATAATTTACATTATCCAAAACACCTACTTCTTTACTCAAAAGTCACAATCAATTTTAAAACTCAAATTGAAGAAGCATACTAATAAGTTACTAACCAACTAGGAGGTTTATGCAAATATCTTATCTTTATAAAGTCATTACAAAATATTAGGCAATATTACTAAACTTTACAAATTTACGGAGAAATACCAAAATATCCATTATAAGTGTTACTAAAAACAAGAACAAAGAAAGTGAGGTGAATCTGGAAAAAAAGTACATTTATGAACTTTTCAAATCACCCACTTCAATGGTCTGGTGGTACTGCAGTGTGCCTACCACCCAAAAGAGTAGAGTTCATATCCCTCCCCTTGTGGGATTGTGTTAGCCGACAACCAACATTTAAATTTTAAAATAGTTAGATCTTTCAACATGGATTTGAGAAAGAATCCATGTAGCCGATCCTACTTGAAGTAGGAGAAGCATTTGCCATTTTTATGAACTTTTCGAATCAAATAATCATAATTCACTAACTTCCTGACACATGTTTAATAAAAAAATGTTTCATATGAATTCTAACTACATTTCTCGTGTATAAGAAATCAAAATGTCCAAACAATCGGAATTTTAAAAATTAGGCCACATGTCCACAAAACCTTTAATGTAGATTTCTTTCCCACTATGCCAAATTAGACCAATACAAGTTTCAATCCAAAATCAATCAATACTTTAAGAATTCCAAACTAACCATGTCCACTGAATTAAGGCAACAACAACAACAAGCCTTTTCCCATTGTTGGAAAATCAGAAGCGGAAGCGAAAACATGGATAAAGAATAAAAAAGAATAAGAATGCGGGATTTTACGTGGAACCCTATTCCCTAAGGATCGGGATGAAACCACGGGAGAAGCCCTCAAAGGGGCGGATATTCTATTGCTTTTTCTCAATGAGTACATGAGGTGTGGTGATCCTTATATAGGTGCTCAAGGGAGAATATTCTATAGGATACTCTCTATAGAATATTCTCTTAACAATTAGCCACACAGAATATTCTCTAACACTCCCCCTCAAGCTGGAGCTGAGAAAGCTGCAGCTTGCAACAAAAAGAAAGTATACAACACATCTTCACACGATACATCACAAGAATAATACAAGTCCGTTGCTGGTAGATGACCTCGCACGAGGACGGGTCTGCGGCTTTCAGGTCATCGGAACGTATCTCTGTCATGCCTGTAGAACCGTTGCGATAACAGGTCTCCGGAATATATCTCTGTCGTGCCTGGAGAAGAATCGCTGCGGAAGAAGTCCAGCGCGGGAACTGATCGGGTCGTAAAAGAAGAAGTATACGCCTCGAGGAAGAAGTTGATGCTTGGTGAAGACGGATGATCTTGTAGAAATCTGGAGTGTCGGTCTGTTGTGCAGATGTCATGAAGAATATGTCATTTCTGACTCCCCCTTTCTCCCATACTTGATAGAATAAAGATCATGAAACATCAAGTTGGGAGAAACCAAAAGAATAACATGCAACTTCATTTTCATCATTTTTTCCCAATAAACTCAACCCACTGGGCCCATATTGCAGCCCCAAATAAAACAATTAATGTTGTTAGGGTTCCCAATCGTGGGAAACCCTGTTCACGAACGCCGCCCCCCCATCGGGGGTTCCCTGTTCACTGAGCGCCTGGGATTGATGGGAGATATGCTTGTGCGACTTCCCCATGAAGCAGATCGAGATCGCCGGGAAGGGGCCTCTGGAGCGGAAGGGAGATCGGGGGTTCCCTGTTCCCCAAGAATGGCACGGGCTAGGGGCTGCGCCGCCAAGTACGACGTCGCTGGAGATGGGCTTCCTACGTGTGCCGCGGGGAGGTGCGGGTTGCTTTCGTGCTGCCTTCGCCTGGGCTCGATTGGAGAACGCGTGTCTGGAGAGGAGGGCTCGCTGCAGTGGAGAGCAATGGCGATCGCTGCCGTCGTGGGGAATCGCAGAGGCCTGCGCGACGTGAAGGGGTTCTGGAACGGAATCGCAGTCGCCGCCCTGTTGTCGACGCATGGAGTCATGTCGTGCAGCCGCAAGGTCACTGCCTGAAGCAGTGAAGGAGGGCGATGAGAGATGGAGCTTCGCCTGGATCTCGAGCCTGTTGATGAGGCTCCAAAAAAGGGTTCGCCGCCTGCGTGGGCACAGGATCTCGCGCCTGGGAGGGCTCTGCTTGCGTGTGCTGCGATTTGAAGGCGGGCATGGCTTGTCGCTTAGGAATTGCTGGGCTGCACCGCGCAGCCTGGAGGTTTGGGTGTGAAGCCCTAGAGGGCTCGTCGCCTGGATGGAGAAGAGCAGGAGGAAGCCTTCTGCGCCGCCTGTGCATGTGTGCCATGATCCGCCGAGGATGGAAATGTAGCCCTGATCTGCATCTTGAAGCTGGGGCCTCGGCTCATGAGATTGCAAGTGTGTCGACATCCGGAATTTGGGGTTCCATCGGGAAAACCTAGCCCTTGAACACAATTCATATTGAAATTTGCAGAAAGATAACATGAGTTCATAGAACCGTTTGCCAAAAATTTCCATATGGAAAATAACCAAAATAAAAGTCGAATCTTGAACCGATGATGAAAATAACTCCTCAAGAACCGAACCGCTCTGATACCATGTTGGAAAATTGGAAGCGGAAGCGAAAACATGGATAAAGAATAAGAAAGAATAAGAACGCGTGATTTTACGTGGAACCCTACTCCCTAAGGAGCGGGATGAAACCGCGGGAGAATCCCTCAAAGGGGCAGATATTCTATTGTTTTTTCTCAATGAGTACAGGAGGTGTGGTGATCCTTATATAGGTGCTCAAGGGAGAATATTCTATAGGATATTCTCTATAGAATATTCTCTTAACAAATAGCCACACAGAATATTCTCTAACACCCACATTAAGTAGGGTCGGATACATGGATTCTTTGCCTCCATTCAGATCTATCTTGGGTCAATCTCGGGCTTAGATCCAAGAAACTAAGATCCCTTCGTATATTCTCATTCCAACACTTCTTGGGCCTTCCTCACCCTCTCTTAGCTGGCTCAACATCCCAAAACTCGCATCTCCTTCTTTCAAAGAAAACCCGCATCTCCTAAATGGTGCATCAGCTGACCTCCTTCATGGCCAAACCACCTTAAGCGGTTTTCTTGCATCTTATTCTCGATCAGAGCTACACCAACTTTCCTTCTGATTGCATCATTCCGAATACGATCTTAACTGATCCATGGCAATATAACATTGATAAAAAGTTTGTCACGACTCACAACATTCTGGAGCACCTTTAGAGGTACTTTATTCTCTTGAGCAACAAGTCTGCATCTTCATCATCATATTCATCTTTGGATCTAAAATTGGAAGACATAGTACACTATCGAACTCAAAGAAACTATTTCATGAATTATGTACACAATTGTTTATAAGATAAGAAAGGAATTAACTCCGACAATATTTATCCAAAAAATTAATTTTATAACAACTATTTAGTATTAAACTTGATTCATGATCTTGAACTGAAAATATTGTTCCATTTCAAGTATCAAGATAAGTTTCATAATGAATAAATAAATATTTTTTTTGAAGCCAAAAATGGAGAAACACACTATGGTGTCCGCCCGAATATATTAAAAGATGGAAAGGAATAAATAAAGAAATGTTATTGTTAATTTGTTATTGAGTGTAAATAACCGGTGAATGAAGTTTCATGTGCTTCCAACATCAGCAATACTAGTTTTAGCCTCATTTCTTTGCTACTTTATAACAACAACAAGAAAGCCTTCTCCCACATCAAGTAGGGTTTGTTAGAAAGCCTTCATTCAAATCGATTCTGGGTCATGCTTGGACCAACACGCTGAGAATAGAAATGATATTTCAATAAAAAGATAATTATTTGTCTGAGTTGAATACAAGCTGAAAATGGAAAGAATATTTTAAGAAGAAGGTACACAACACTTTCCAGTTCTACTAGACATTCCATGTTTTCTTCAATATTTACTAGAGAGGTCTCAACCAATCTTACGTACATACGAGTGCTTGGACAAGTCTCCGGGGTAACGACCTTCTAAATACAACGAGTACACATCCACCCGTACTGAATTCTTATTCATATGATACAATATAGATATGAACAACAAACACAACCATACGTCCAAGAATAGGTAGTCTTTGTCACTCGTTTTCCACCACTCAAGGATACAACAAAATGATATTCGTTTGCATCTCCTTCACATTCTTCAGTAATTACTTGTTCAACTCACTTTTAGAAGACCCAAATTATCTACTTGGAGATTTAAATTTCAAATATTCATATCTTAATATTTTTTTACTCATGTATTTGGTTTTGATTAATTTGAAAGGCATGTTTTCGACTAGTCTATTGAGGATAAAGATTGAGGATGACCTCGCTTTTTATATTTTTGAAACAAATCACGATTACATTCTCTAACTTTATCCAATAAACGACTGCATTTCTGCACTCCATACATTGATTGTACCATCAATTCAATATATTTAATCTAGTGCTTTTGATCACAAACCACAACAATAAAAACCATCATATTCATCTGCTCAAGATCTTCCAAATACTTGTTATATCTGGACTGCATTTTCTCGACCATTGTACATATTTGGTTCAAAATTGTAATTAGTATCTTACAAAACATAATCAACCTTTTTATTTAAACGTAAATTGGTTCCATGTAACATATACCGAACCAAAAAGTTTCAATGTTAGTTCATGTATATGCTTCAAAAAAGTAAAAAGTTTTCTTAGCTATATTTCGAGCACTATCCTGCGAGTGTTTCACTTTCCAAATAAAGCACGATTTTGGGATCTTGATAAAATTATCTCTCAAATAAATGGAATTCCACCTTATTGGGCTATCAAGCTGGGTAATAATCGGAGAGTCCATTTTTTCAACTCAATACAATCTTTGAATCTCTTAATCATGTTGGGAGATTGTCTTATATGCTGCATAGTTACATGTACACGAGATGCAAAACCCCCTACTAGGAGCACCCCATGTCGAGATTTTCTTATGAACTTAATAGATTTAATTTCTAGAACTTGAAAATTGTAATTACATTAATTATTATATTTTATGAAAAAATTCTTTCACGAGTGAGGCTTACGCCTCGATACGCCTCGAGGCTTCCACCTCGAGGCAATACTAGGAAAACGCCTCAATACGCCTCACGTTTTTTAAAACCTTGGTCGTATGTATTCTCCTTCCAAAGTTAGTATCTTCGCGAGAACGTTTCTTATGTGTCATGATATGGTCTCAGCGATGTGATGAAAGACCTCCTGAATGATTCTATTGGAATGTGCATTTGCGAATGCATACAGAAAGATACAAACATGCTCATCGACATCCATGTGTCGTGTCTGTGTCAAGCCATGCTCTGATAAGACACGAACAAACCTTCTCAGCATGCTAGGTTTCATGCGGAAATTTTGAAAAGCACGGTCATCATGCCTATCTAGCATCTCCTTTATCCATTGTGGCCGGTTAGAGGACTTGTATGCAACGGACGAGGGATCTATCTGCCTTATGCTTCCCATTCGTCTATCACCAGAGCTCCGACTAATCCAATTCATGCTACTAGGATTGCATCCCCAATATCCGCAAAAGGATTGTAATTCCGTAGTGACATCCCAATCAAAGGGCTCAAGCAAATTCAAGACCTACCATCTAATAAAAGGAACTCATTACCAGCACAACTTGCATAATGCATCAAGGAAACTGAGGCGCGAGAGTGATAACGAGCATCGTGCATGATGCATCAATATAAATAAGGACATTGCATCGTAAACCTATAGATGCACGACCTGCAACAAAGATTGTTTACAAAGATGCGCATTTCGTTCTGAACAAGCCCTGCAGGAAAAACATGTTAATGTTATCCAACATCAAACGCACGACCGATAAGAAAGATTTTTTACGTAGATGCAAAATTCTATCTGCACAAGCCCTTCATGTAAACATGTTACGGTTGAGCAACGTCAACGCCACCACCTGCAAGAAAGATTGTTTACCAAATAGGCAATTCTATCTGCACAAGCCCTTCAAGTAAAGATGTTCAGGTTATCCAACAGCATACCCACGACCTACAAGAAAATTTGTTTACATTGATGCGCATTTCTATCTGCCCAAGCCCTACAAGCAAACATGTTAAGGCTATCTAACATCATACCCACGTCTTGCATTATGAAAGCTCAAACACTAGTCACAAAATGGTTCTAGGAGTTCAGACAATAGGTCATGTTCGTTAATAAAAGCAATAATCTATATGAAATGAAAATGGTGGGGGGGTCCTCAATGCGAAATTGTTCTTTCTATCCATGCATTCAGCTTTGCTGGATCACCACGGAGAAGCATGTAAACATCCCTACCACTTGTTGTCGCTAATTTATCTGCAATCTTCTCAAACTGTTCTACATCAAGTTCTGGACGGATGGCGCTTATTTCCTTGCATGCAGCATGGGCTACCTCATCTGGACCATTTCTGCTCTCAGTTATTTTTTGGGACAAGGAAGTTAGAAAATTCTCTAGTAATTCCTGTCCGGCTTGGGACCTCGACCCTCCACTCTTTGATTTCTTGCTATTGGTCCGTCCCCCACACGTATTTCTCTTCTGAGAGGAGGGAGTAGGGATCATCTCGTCGCTGCCTTCCACCTCGTCCTCGGGTTCTGGCATACATTCGTCAAGGTTCCCGTCAAAATTTAGCTCTCTGCCTTGAAGGGGAAAATGAGGTAGATGCTCCCATTAGTTGGTTATCCCTACGGGGTCAAGAGAAGGTGGCGTGTACTCCTATGGCAATGTCTTTACTGAAAAACCTCTGAATGTCAGCAAAGTAGAGGAAGGGCTTGTTGCGATATTTACGATATTTATCTGCAAGCTGTTATTGATAGAATCATAAGAGGAATGAAGTTGACAAAGAACAAGCGGGCCTCCTAACAAAGATGTTACCTCAAACCAAGCGGAGTATGATGGAGAAATCGGCCTGTTGTAGATGTCATCCCAGCCCCAGCCAGACTTGTTGCGAACGTAAAGGTAAGCAGCGTAGTCCTTCTTCAAGTTTTTCCATCTATATAGCAGTTGTGCCTTGCTATAGTGGAGACAACTAACGTTGTTGAACCTTGCCAAAATCATCTGCCATCCGGGGACTATGAATGTGCTTCCAGCCCACGAGGACTCATGCTCTAACATGACATCAACAAAAATAATGTCCAACCCTGGATTCCAGTGCGCATTTTGGCCACACCTATCTCTGGGCACTCAGATGCTTCGGCGATAACTCTCTCACCATGTGGCAATCTCGTTGGCATCGTGCTTAAGTTTGTAGACAAGATATTCAAAGGATATAATATGTGACAACGAACGAAATTGAACATATAGTGGTGCATCTAATGCAAGATATAATGAATATGAAACATTACGAACAACAGAGTCTTATATAGAATTAGACAACGGACATATTACAGGAACCAGCCTTGCACAACCTAACGTGTAGAAATTATTGAGCATCTAATGCAACGCCATACTTCCCATATTGCTCTACCATAACATGTACGCAAAAATGTTTCACCAATATCCTCACATCGTGCTTGCTCGGTATATGCAACAATTACTTGCATGTTTTATATTCGGTCTTGTATCCAAAAAAGGTATCTTTGACTGAATGAGAGGTAAGAAAATACGTCAACATTACCACTGAGACATTTACGTGGAAAAGGTATTCTTACGAGCAGATTCAAAAAACAAAAAACTGATTTAAATGCATGAAAAAGCTTCTGATAGTTGCAGTTCGAAGTTCCTCCCATCGTCAAATCCTCATCAACTTCTGATACCTACCAAATGCAGCCTAAAACCCATCTAACGCACATATAACAGATGAGATAACAGAAGCTTTGAAAAAACATCGCTAACATAGCAAGATTATGCCCCCACACCATGGCTCGTTAAATCAAGACCGCCTTGCTCATCCAAGGCGTGCACATTGCCAATAAAGGCATGTCAAGACATAGTAGGTCTGCTTCGGTTAAACCAATTCCCTTGATCAGTAAGGTTACCAAGGCGCCTTCCAAGTCAAATATGCAGGTAATAAAAGATTGAAAGAAAGCCCTAACGATTGTAATAAAAAGGTCAGATAGTTCTTTCTGAATGCGTCAATCGATCAATCTAAACCCAGCTAGGGTTTCAAAGAAGGGGAAACATTATTCTCGCCAAGCACAATCCCGATCATAGAAGAAAACGAGAGATTAGAAGTACCTTCAAAGTATACGAAACAGGCTCCTCACAATCTGCAGTCGTTCCTCCTCTCCAACGGGAATACCTGCGTATGCAAGAGCATAGAATGCCCACACGACTATGGCGCATAATTTATAGGGTGAAATGTCGTTCTGGATCTGGCATGACCTCATTCCGCCCCTCAATGGTAGAGGGGACACGGAGGGCGTTGTAGACTCACAGGAAGATGCATGTTGCTCCATTATCGAGCTGCACAGTTATGGATGATGGGATGTATGCGGGGAAGGAAGTGCTGGGAATGAGAAGGCGTACGTGTTGCATCAAACTGAAGATGAGATTCGTCATCGTATTATCAAGTAGTAGCTGATGCTAGGGGTGGAAAAGGAGTAAGGGGGACATGAGGAGACGAAATGGAGCTGCTTCACGTCCGCCTTTTCGGGCAGAGGTAGGGGAAGCGGACGCGTTGTTCCATAAATTTGGTCAAATTCGAGACCGGATGTGACGCATGCGGTAGAGACTGTCACACAGAGCAAGTGGGCTGAATTCACCAAACCTCCGCCCATCCGGTGTAGCGCTCAGGGTTGGGAGTAGGTGACCCGTCAATACCCGGGTCACCCCACCTACCAAACGTAGCCTAAGGGCATTGATAAAAGTTCTAAGCCTTCTCCCACTATGAGTAGGGTCGGCTACATGGATTCTTGCTCAAATCCATGTTGAAAGATTCCACTATTTTTTACACTGGTTATCGACTACCTATTGGTGACGATAACATTCAGAAGAGAGATTCCTTTAGATATCTGGGATCTATTCTGCAATATGATGGGGAAATTGATGGAGATGTCACTAATAGAATAAGTGCCGGCTGGCTAAAGTGGAGAGGAGCCTCTGTTGTTCTCTGTGATAAGAAAATTCCTTTAAAAATTAAAGGAAAGTTTTACAAAGCAGCTGTGAGACCTGCTATGCTTTATGGATCCGAATATTGGCCTGTGAACCATAAACATGTGCAAAGAATAAATGTAGCAGAAATGAAAATGTTAAGGTGGATGTGTGGACACACACGTAAAGATCGGATTCGGAATGATGTAATCAGAAAGAAAGTTGGTGTAGCTCCGATCGAAGATAAGAAGCGAGAAAATCGCTTAAGATGGTTTGGACATTTGCAAAGAAGATCAGTTGATGCACCAGTTAGGAGATGTGAGTGTTAGGATGTTGAGCCGGCTAAGAGAGGGCGAGGACATCCCAAGAAGTGTTGGAAAGAGACCATGTGAAGGGATCTTAGTTTTGTGGATATAAGCCCGGGATTGATTCAAGATAGATCTGAATGGAGGCGAAGAATCCATGTAGTCGACCCTACTTAATTGTGGGAAAATGCTTTGTTGTTGTTGTTGTATCGACTACCTAACGCAACCCCTGCAAGAGGGGGATTTGAACCCTGCTCTTTTGGGTGGTAGACACACTGCACTACCACCAGACCATTTAAGTGGGTACCCTTAAGGGCATTGATACAAAAAGAATATCCTCTATGCATAACTAAGTTCAGTAATGATGTGTATGATGATATTTCATGGGACAAGGCAAATATTTTATACAACATGGTACAACAACAAAGCTTTTTCCCACATTAAGTAGGGTAGGCTACATGGATTTTTTGCATCTATTCAGATCTATCTTGGGTCACTCTCAGACTTTCCAAAAAACCAAGATTCATTCGTATAGTCTCATTCCAACATTTCTTGGGTCTTCCTCGCTCTCTCTTAGCCGACTCAACATCTCAAAACTCGCACCTCCCCACCGGTGCATCAGCTGACCTCCTTTGCAAATGGCCAAACCACCTTAATCGATTTTCTCACATCTTATCCTCGATCAAAGCTACACCAACTTTCCTTCTGATTGTGTTATTTTGAATCTGATCTTTATGTGTGAGTCCACACATCCACCTTAGCATTTTCATTTCGGCTACTACCCTCTTCACATGGTTATGGTTCATAGGCCAACATTCATATCCATATAGCAAAGCAGGTCTCACGGCTGCTTTGTAAAACTTTCATACATGGTAAAGGTGTAATAAAAATTATAAGTTTTCTTGTAGGAATAATTACCCTTATGTTATATATGAAATAGTTAGTTCTGTCTTGATTTCTACGCTAGCCAGCTTGACCCCAACTCGGCACATACTGAGTATTAAGCTTGTTAGTTATAATATTTATATTCTCACCGTACTTTTTGATTATTGTAAATCCCTTCAAGGATAGTTTTGTATTTTTCCCATATTGAGATCTCTAGGGTTTCATTCTATATAAGGACCCCTAGACCTCCAGAATAAAGCACACAAGTTTATTCTTTCATTGTTTTTTCCACGTGCTATCAAAGCAGTGGTTCTAGACCGTTGTTCTGACCTAAATCCCTCTGTTACTGCTAGCCCCAAGCCCTCCCCTACCAGTCGCCGCCTACTTGCGACGACTCCAAGCGCTTGCAGCGCAGCCCACGCCGTCGCTCGGCACTCCAGGCGGCCCCCAGCACTGCTCCATGCCCCGCCCACACTACTCATGCCTCCTCACCAAGCGAAACCATGTTACAATCACTAGCAGGATGTTCTCCAGATTCTAAAGTACTTAAAGGAATCACCAGGATGTGGCCTCTTCTATGGGGCTAACAGCTACACTGATCCTGTTGCTTATGCTGATGCAGATTATGCAAGCTCACCAGAGGATCGTCACTCTACCACATGATATACTATGATGGTTGGAGGAAATCTGGTTAACTAGAGAAGTAAGAAACAGACTATTGTTTCTAAATCTAGTGCAGAAGCTGAGTATACGGCAATGGCCCAAGCTACCTGTGAGATTAGGTGGGTATTAACACTTCTGCAAGAACTCGACGTTGTCGTCACCACTCCTATACCATTATATTGCGACAACAAATCTACCGCAAATATTGCCACAAATCCCGTGTTTCATGAACGAACCAAGCATATAGAGATTGACTATCATTTTGTTCGTGACGTCGTCTGGAATGGGAAGATTACTACTCCTCACATCTCCACAAACCTTCAGCTTGTTGATGTATTCACAAAAGCCTTACTCAAGAAGCGTCTGTCATGGATTGTTTCCAAGTTGGGCATGACTGATAGATAAGCTCCAACTTGAGGAGGGTGTTAGTTATAATATTTATATTCTCACCGCACTTATTGATTATTATAAATCCTTTCAGGGATAGTTTTCTATTTTCCCCATATTGATATCTCTAGGGTTTCCTCCTATATAAAGACCCCTAGACCTCCAGAATAAAGCACCCAAGTTTATTCTTTCATTCTTTTTTCCACAAGGCTTATAATATGTGTTGTTACTTTTTTCATGAGAATGTGAGGATTATTTTTTTTACGATTCAAGGAGAAATCACCATCTGCAAGAAGTTGGACCAATATAGGACTACTGTTGGATTAGTTTGCAAGGATGTCTTTATGTCCATTGGAATAAGGAATCATTAAATGATCTCATTTAGCTATTTAGTTTGGAAGGACATCTTTATGCCCACTGGAATAAGGAATCATGAAATGATTTCATTTAGTTATTCACCTTTGTATTAATTAACTCCCAGAACTTTTGCCCTTATTATTAGTATGGAAAAGTTTTTTTAGTTTGTTAATTACTGCTCTTTTATGTTATAATTGATATTATGCGTAATGATTCCGACATGGCTGTTGAGTTCTTACTTTCGCATTATTTTCAAACGATAAATCAGAGGTGAAGATGATGATGTTGATCCTCGCTCAAACAAAATGCAGGTGTTTGCTACTCTTGAGGTCCTGCTCTGTGTCGGGTTAGGAACATAGGTGTTCAGATCTCCTTTGGTGAAGATGATCAGGAACTGTAACTGTTCTTCGATTCAACCTTTTCACGAATCTGGAGATGATGGTTACTAATGATGATTTAAAAACTTCGATAGGATGGTGCTCTTGGTTTCAATCAAGTTCGTGTGCGGTTCCTTTGTGTGAAACTGGGAGGCGGTGAGTGGATTAAAGATTAGAAAAAAGTTGGATGGTATTTATAAATGTGATGTATATTGAAGGGCAAAAATGTCTTGATTTAAAGGATTATGTTAGCACAAATGGGGGAATTAACGGAAGTTAACACATGGCTATATCATGTAATAGTTAACAACTATCCAAGGTTCTGGATGTAGGCGATTATCAAGGGTTATATACGTAAATATGAAACAATCCAGGGTTATGGCTTATGGGTTTAAATATCACTAAATTCAACATAGTCAATCTTATGCCTAGGATCAAAAACTACAGCAATAAAAATAATCATATCCATCTTCTCATGTGTCCCCTCAATACTTGACATATTTTGACATCATTTACTCGACCATTATACATATTCTTGATTCCAAATTGCATTTAACAACTTATAAAACATAGTCAACATCACTTATTTCAAGCATAAACATGTTACATATAACAACAACAAAGTATTTTCTAACATTAAGTAGGGTCGGCTACATGGATTCTTTGCCTCCATTCAGATTTATCTAGGGTAATTCTCAAGCTTAGATCCAAAAACTAAGATCCCTTCATATATTACTCTCATTCCAACACTTCTTGGGCCTTCCTCGCCCTCTCTTAACCGGCTCAACATCCCAAAACTCACATCTCCTAACTGGTGCTTCAGCTGACCTTTGCTAATTGCTAAACTGGTTAAATGTAACATATACCTAAATCAAAAAAATCAATAATAATTCTTAGAAATGTTTCAAAAATTTAAAAAGTCTTCGGACCCCTGCTCGGAGTGTTTTACTCTCCAAATCAAGCACAAATTCGGGATCTGGAGAAGAGTATTTCTCAAATACCCTTTAAGTTTTCTCAACCTCAACACAATCTTCAAATCTTTCAATATTGTTATAAAAATTGTTTTAAAAAAAGGAATAGTTACACTGTATAACCTTTGCTCTGACTTTAGTAATAAAATCTTTACCTGAATATGCTCTTATCATGGGGCTCCTTCCTTGTATTTAACTCCATGATATTTCAAGGCTAACATCATGGTTTAAACATCCAAGTTGTTATATAACTCTCTTTTTTTAAACTCTAAATCTGTAAGGAGTCAAGTAAATATGGATATGTAAGCACAATAATGGGTAACTCTCCGCAAAATTTAAAGTTTTGAATAAAATTTAACTAAAGGGACTAGATGTAACATACCATTTTCAAAATTAGGTGAGATATGTGTCATTCAATTGAGAAGGATAAGAGAGTAAGCAGTGAATCTGTGATCACTTTTTACTTTACCATGATGATTGGGGGATAAAATACTTGAATATTGCATGTTATGATCATCTTTGCTCATGCATGCTTTGATGTGTATTAATTCAGTCCCGATTGAATAGAAGAAAAGATGAGACATGTTTACAAAAATATAATTTTCAAAATTTAAGTCAAAGTAAGGGACTTGCATCCAAATATTTTAATAAAGAATGCATTTAAGCTTGATTCATACTAAAGAGTATAGGTATTGGATTTAAGGACTCAAGACTCAATTTTTCGTTCATGTTGATTTATAAAAAACATGCATAGCAAAGTAAAAATAAGCTTAATATGCTAATAAATTAAAATAATGCATTTTATTGAATTATGAGCTGAAAGACTTGAAAATACTTGTCTAGGAAAGATGAAAAGCTCACAACCAAAAAGAAAAGGAAAAATATTGCAGAAAAAAATTAAAAAAACAACCCATAAATGAGACAGTGCCTCGAGGCGTACACCTCGAGGCGCACCTCATAAGCCTCGAGGCGCACGCCTCACTTAGGCTGAATGAGACTATAGCCTTGAGGCGTTTTTCCTTGAAAAACGCCTCGAGGCGTACGCCTCAGCGCCTCGAGACGCGTTTTTAAAAACAATGCATACAACTAGCAACGCCCGTGACTCCGGAGATAATCACACCGAACCCTCGATACTACCCTTTAAAATGAATTATCTGCGTACAATACTTTTGTATTTAGGGACCTTCCTCTTATCTTAAATTCCCTCAATATCGCATGGAGTTATCGGAGCTATTGATGGGACATACATTCCAGCTCAAGTCGATCCTGAGGAACAAGGAGCATATCAGTGCAGGAAGTTATTCACGGCCCAGAATGCTATGGCTATTGTTGACTTCAACCTATGTTTTACCTATGTGGTTACCGGATAGGAAGGTTCTTGTGCAAATGTGACCGTACTTCGTGATGCAGTGGAGAGTGGCTCGTTTGTCATCCCAGTGGGTTGCACGTATTTGGTAGACTGTGGATACACCAATACAGACACATTCCTAACTCTGTATAGAGGTTCCCTTTATCATCTTCCTGCCTGGAGGGCTCGTGGGAGTTTGTACGAAAACCCTATGGACTTATTTAAGCATCGTCATGCGTGTCTTCGTAATGTAGTGGAGCGTACATTCAGGGTATGGAAGAAAAGATTCCGTTGCATGCGTGATATGCCGGCGTATCCATTCAGCATTCAAAGGGATGTCGTTAGGGCCACATGCATAATACATAACTTCGTACAACTAAATAGTGGAGATTCAGTATCCGATGATGACGAGGAAGAGGTCTTGCCCGAGGAGACGGACGAAGAGCACCATCGGGTTGTGGGCATACTACGTGATGATATTAAGCGTGGGCAGGTGTTGCGAGATAGAATTACTAATGCTATGTGGAATAATAGATGAAGGAGGCAATTGTAGTCCATTGCTTCTGCTCTGGTTCTATGTTGTAGCTGAAAACCATAGTAGTGTGTTTGAGTTCTACTGCCGCCTTTCGAAACTTTACCTTTCAGTCATTGGATATACCACGCTTCCTATGTGATGTAAATGTATAATTTTAATATTATTTTATTTCCTAACTATAGGGAAAACGAAATGGACTTAGCAACAGAGAGGTGCAGTTGTGGATATCCAATGATTCTCAGTTACGAAGAGGGTTCAAAACATCCAGTTAGACGCCTATTCTATGTATGCTTCATTAGTCTATGCGATAGTCGGAAGCCGTATTCGCGTGCTCGCAGGACATTGGAAAATTTGGCGGATGAATTATTCTTCATTGCACAACGTTTGTGGGAACAAGAAACTTTAAATAGGGAACTGCGCCAGAAGGTTGAATGTAGCTTGAAGGAAGTACATGAGAAGGACATCGAAGTTGGTTACCTTTACTCTGAGATAGAGGATGAAGGTGGGCAAAGAGCTTCGTTGAAGGAAATGATCGAGACACTTCGACTGCAACTGCGATGTAGGAATTGCGACAGTGGACGACCACGTTGTTGACAAACACGTGATTTGAGTGACGTTTCTGTAATTTGGGTCAACGTAAGATGTAAAAGCATTTCAATCTACTCTGTACGCATATCCTATGAATTTTATTTCGCTTTTTAAAGAAGTGTTGTCGCCTCATGAAGCAACAAACAACATGTTATCTCAAAGATTTAACGATATACCGTGTACATTAATATAATACTCTCAATGCATTAGTATAGATAATACTTTATTTTTCAATATTCAAGGGTATCCTTTTGAACAAAAAGAAAGACATCCATTTTAAAATTGATTCCAAAACAATTATAACTCAATCCTAACCACCCTCACTCTAATCCATCATTACATCACATCTTGTCACATCAACTCCAACCCAATCCTCTTCCTATCTAAACACCGACTATTACAATCGGGTTATCCATCCTATCAACCCACACAGGTGAGGGTTACCCCAACCCAACCCACACCACCTACCAAACACAGCCTTAAGGTTTGCCGTATTTGCATATATGCCCATAATATTAATATAATTGCATATTTGCCATAACATTAACATAATTGCACGTATACTCATACCATTAACATAGTCAATGATTAAAGTCATCTTAATTGTTAAATCCTTAGGCGACTTTGATGGCTTTACCATTGACACAAGCGGTATATAAACACAAGATAACATGGCATTGTAGCTACAATTGTAGAGGACTTACCTTTGACTGACGAGTAAAGAAGTTAGTCCAAAAGAGGTTGCAAAAGAAGTTGATGATAGGTAGTTGGAATATTGGTACTTTGACTGGCAAATCGATAGAGATAGTAGATACGATGGAAAGAAGGAAGATTCAGATACTATGTCTCCAATAGACAAAATGTGTTGGAGAGAAAGCAAAGGAGACCGAGAAGACATGCTTTGAATTATGGTATTCAGCTAAAAAGAGTGGTAGAAATTGTATCGAAGCGATTGTTCATAAGGGTTTGAAGGATAGTGTGGCTTGTTAGAAAATAGGAATGCGGAAGTGTATCAGAATAAAAGAATAAAAACTTTGAAGAACACACAGGATTTAACGTGGAACCCTGCTCCCTAAGGTGCGAGATGAAACCACGGGAGAAGCCCTCAAAAGGGAAGATATTCTATTGAATTTCTCGCTGGATACAATGGGTGTGGGGGTCTATATATAACCCCTACCGAGTTTCCACATCTCCAAACTGGTAGATGTGGGACTAAACAACTGGATGGAGTAAATGGATCCTGGAGGTATCTATTTACCCATCTACAACATAAGAGGCGCACAACCAAATACTCCAACACCCCCCTCAAGCTGGAGCATGCAATGCTCAACTTGGACAAACAGAAAGAAACTCAACTCACGCTGCAGGACCCTACGGAAAATATCAACTCAACGCGCACAACTGTCGGTTCCTTCTCATGTCGTGCATGTGAGGAGGACGAACGGGCTGGAGTGTGAGTCAAACTGAGGACTCGGAATCTGACCATCGAGTCTAAAACTGCGCCTGTAGAATCTTCATATACGAACTGTAGAGTCTGAACAATCTGAATGGTCTCGAGTCTAGAGAATCTGGATCTGAGTCGGACATGTAACTCTACACAATACTCCCCCTTTCTCCCGTACTCATCGGAAACAATGATATCGACAATGTAGGGAGAAGATAAGAAAAATGCGGAAAATCATGAACTTGCGGCTTTTTGTCAAAATTTTTTTAAATAGCCGCCATGATTTTTTTAACATAAGTCGTTCACATTTTTTTATCGGCTTTTCAAATCAATTTTTTAAACATATTTTTTAAGCCGTTTCATTCATCATTTTTACGGCCTTTTCTTCTCACATTTTTTTGATTTTTTTGCAAACATGTGTACGACTTTTTATTTATACGCGCCTTTTTCGAAAAACAGGTTTTTTTAAACCCCTCGGCCCCACGGCCCCTTACAACAACATTTTTTTTAATAACAAGAGCCATCGGGCCCATCTGTATACCCATAGACCTTAGGGTTACCACGATGGGAACCCCTTCTTCAATTAAAGTGTCGCTCGTGCCTAGGGTTCCAAAGAACCCAACACAGTTGCTGCCCAGAGGAGCCGTCGCTCCTGGAGATCACGAGCTCCACCTGGAGCTCTGTGCTTTGTGCGGGGCCTGGAGCAGTTGGAGCAGCGGGGCCTCGCGCAGAGTATGCATTATGGGAGTAGCCTGCACGGGTCCTGGAGTTGGGAGCGCGAAGGAGATGCGCCATCACCCACGAGGGCAATCTGGAGAGGAAGGCCCGGTGCGGGAGTGGGGCACGACATGCAGGGTTGGCTTCGCCTGGAGCCCATACGCGATGGGAGCTCAAGTACGAGGGGCGACGTGCTGGATCAGGATCACCTGCAGCGGTTTTCTGCCTGGAGTACTGCTTTGGTGATGCAGGGAGGCACGATGGAACTGGAGGGGATGTGCGCTGCGAGTCTGGAGGGGATGTGCGCACGAGACGCGTAGCTGTCGCCACCTTGCAGGGTTTGGATGGATCTGGAGAGGTGCAGGGGGGCTAATAAAGCTGGATGCGATGCTGGAAGGAGATGACTAGGGCCATCATAGGCACCTGGAGGAGAGGACAAGCAATGCTTCCACCAATCGCTTGGAGATGCGAGATGGCCTGAAGCCAGGAGCCTGCTCGCAGTAAATGTTCGTTGGAGCGAGGTTAGTCCCCCCGGAGACGATGCTGCGGCTGGAGCATGCTTGGGAATGGACGTTCATCATGAACAGAAACAATGACTGATTGGGGTTCCTGACTGGAACCCTAATTTCTTGGAACTTCATGAACGATCTTGAACAAATCATAGTTGAAACGAATCTCGAATAGAATAAAAATAAAGAACTTAAAATCCTCGAGAATTGACCCGCTCTGATACCATGTTAGAAAATAGGAATGCGGAAGCGTATCCGAATAAAAGAATAAAAACTTTGAAGAACACACAGGTTTTAATGTGGGACCCTAGTCTCTAAGGAGTGGGATGAATGTTACCTGAATGTTATCTATGATTACTTTGGGAAATCTTGCTGGTAGTGAATGTTACCTGAATCGTGCAAGCTATAGACGGACATAAAGGACAGAAGTAGAGGAGGATTCAAAGGTTATGAAACCTAGAAAAGGTATGACCCGATGACATTCCTATAGAACAGAATATATCTCATTATTGCCAAAGTTCTTGCGAATCAGCTACATAACATAATGGGGGACTTTGTTTCATCGAAGCAGACCGCTTTCATCCCAGGTAGGCATTTGACCGACAGATGGGTACTTGCGTCAGAAATTATACATGATTGGAAGAGAACACAAAGGAAATGCTTAATGTGGAAAGTGGGCTTCTCCAAAGTGTATGATTCTGTGGACTGACGCTTCATTTAGTCATCTTTACATCGAAGAGGATTTCCTGATTTGTGGACGGCTTGGATCAAGAGATGTATCACGACGACCTCTTATGCGGTGCTTGTAAATGCTGCTTTGAGGGTGGTTTCTTCCAGCTTCTAGGGTGGAGGACTTTAGACCCATTGTGCTATCGAACAGAATGTATCTCATTATTGCCAATGTTCGTGCAAATCAGCTACAAAACATAATGTGGGACTTTGTTTCACTGGAGCAGACTTCTTTCATCCTAGGTAGGCATTTGGCCAACGGATGGGTGCTTGCGTTTGAAATCATACATGATTGGAAGAGAACACAAAGGAAATGCTTAATGTGGAAAGTGGACTTCTCCAAAGCGTATGTTTCTGTGGACTGGCGCTTTATTTGGTCATCTTTATAGCGAAGAGGATTTCCTGATTTGTGGACGTCTTGGATTAAGAGATGTATCACGACGACCTCTCATGCAGTGCTTGTAAATGCTGCTTTGAGGGTGATTTCTTCCAGCCTCATCGCGATGTCAGACATGGATGTCCCCTAGCTAATCTTATTTTTGTGATTGTTGTTGATGCCCTGTCCGTTATGATGAAATTAGCTCATGATGGAGGGTTGTGCACGGGTTACAGTAGAGAGGGCATATCTATCCCCATTCTTTAATACACAGATGACACGATTGTTTTTCTCGAAAATGGAATGGAACATGCAAGACGAGCGTCATCGATCTTGGACATATTTGGCTACATCTCGGGTTTGCAGACTAACAGAGACAAATCCTCCTTTATCCCGTTTGGCCTCTCAGAGTCAGAGGTTCAACAGGTGGGCACGACTTTGGGACGCGCAAAGGGAACCCTCTTCGTGACATTCCTGGGGCTCCCTTTGGTGGCGGTCGGTTACGTGCGTGTGATTGGAGGCAGATCTTGGATAAAATGGAGAATAAGCTAGCTGGCTGGAAGGCACGGATCCTGTCAAAGGGTGGAAAATTAGTGTTGCTAAAACAACTCTTCTCTGCTATCCCTATCTTCTTCTGCTCAACCAGGCTTCTTTCGAAAGGTGTGCATGCTAAGATCTAATCCATCATGATGCGCTTTTTCTGGCGGATAGTGGACATGTGAAATGAGGGGTGCACCACATTAGCTGGGACAAGATAACTTGAGGTAAGAAGAATGATGGTTTGGGGATCTCGAGACTAGAATATATGAATAAAGCTTTGCTCACCAAATGGATCCTTGGACTGCGGGGGGATTCTAATGACCTTGTTTGCCGCCTTGTAAGAAGAATCTATTACATCCATGGCTCTTTGAGCGGAAAGAATATTCGATACCCGTCAACTCTATGGAAAGGTATATGTCAAATCATCCGGGAAATGGGAGAGCTTCTTCAACCTATCATTGGAAATGGTCAAAATTTCAGATCCTTGAAATACAACTGATTAGGTATTAGACCTTGGACGCGCTGTACCCTCATCTTTTTGCCTTTGCGGATGACAAGGACCTTTGGTGCATCAGTCTTGGTAAGCAGCTCGTGGTCTCCCACCTTTGTGTCTGACTTCTCGGAACAAAGACTGAGTGGATTTCTAGATCTTTTGAAGGATCTTTCAGATGTTAGGGGACTTGCCCATGGAAAAGATCATTTTTGTTGGACAAATGGCCGTTTCACGATTAAAAAGGCTTATCAAATATTTGCTAAAGATACTGTTCCATCTCAAGAGTATCTCAACCAAGACTGTTGCATTATTTGGAATAACAAGATCCCTTACAACATGAAGGTTTTTTTGTAGGTAGCTCGGTATGGCCGCTTGATGACCAAGGTTCAAAGAAACATGCTTTTCTCTACGAGTAACGTCTTATGTCCGCGATATACGGATGAGAATGAAGATTTGGATCACATCTTCTTCGGTTGCGATTCCTCCTGTCAGGTCTAGTTGGAGGCGAACATCCTTAGGATTAGAACAAATGACTTCTCATCTTTCTGAGGTGCGGCGGTGCGGGGGGTGGGAGGCAATTCCCACGATGACGTTGTACCCATGTATAATTTAATTTGGTTATATGGTGCACTAGGAATGAGTGTATTTTTCGTGAACAACGATTCTGTATGGCTAATGTATTAAGTCGACATCAGGCCACTGTCTCTTCTTGGGCCCCCATCTAACTCATGTAATACCTCATCATAATTAATGCAACTCATGTGGTGGGTTCCATCTCGAAGGTCCACCCTTTTATCTTTAAAAAAACATTGATCTGCATCAATGATCAGCTTTGAGTCCATTCCTTTTTACTTTGATTATAGACGAGTTGACTTGTTACATTCAGAATGAGATACCTTAGTATATGTTGTTCGTCGATGATATTGTATTTTTTTTTGATGAGACATGAGATGGAGTAAATGAGAAGCTAGGGGTTTGGAGACATGCCTTAGAGACTAAATGATTTCGTATAAGTAGAGCTAAGACTGAATATATGAAGTGCACATTTGATGGAAACAATGGTGAATGACTCGAGGTGAAGATTGAAGACAAGAAAATTCAGAAGAAATATTCTTTTAGATATTTGGAATCTATTTTGCAACAGGATGGTGAAATTGATGGAGATGTTACTCATAGAATAAATGCAGGTTGGGTTGGCTAAAGTGGAGAGGAGTCTCGACTGTTCTTTATGATAATAAAACCCCTTTCAAAGTCAAAGGAAAGTCTTACAAAGCAGCCGTGTTGACTTGTCACATTCAGGATGAGATACCTTAGTATATGTTGTCCGTCGATGATATTGTTTTTTTTATGACACATGAGATGGAGTAAATGAGAAGTTAGGTTTTTGGAGACATGCCTTATAGACTAAATGATTTCGTATAAGTAGAGCTAAGACTGAATATATGAAATGCACATTTGATGGAAACAATGGTGAATGACTCGAGGTGAAGATTGGAGACGATAACATTAAGAAGAAATATTCTTTTAGATATTTGGAATTTATTTTGCAATAGGATGGTGAAATTGATAGAGATGTTACTCATAGAATAAATGCAGGTTGGCTAAAGTGGAGAGGAGTCTCGACCGTTCTTTATGATAATAAAACCCCTTTCAAAGTCAAAGGAAAGTCTTACAAAGCAGCCGTGAGACCTGCTATGCTCTGTGGGTCAGAATGTTGGCATATGATCTGTAGATATATGCGGAGAATGACAATAGCTGAAATGAAATTACTACGGTGGATGCGTGTTCATATATGAAAAGATAGTATTCAGAATGATGTGATCTGAATGAAAGTTGGTGTAGCTCTGATAGAGAATAAGATGAGAGAAAACCGCTTTAAGATGGTTTGACCATTTACAAAAGATCGGTTGATGCATCGGTTAGAAGATGCGAGATTTGGGAAGTTGAGCCGGTTAAAAGAGGGTGAGGAAGGCCCAAGAAGTGTTGGAATAAGATTATTCGAAGGGATCTTAGTTATTTGTATTTAAGTCTGAAAAAAGGTCCAAAATAGGTATGAATGGAGGCAAAAAAATCCATGTAGCTGATACTACTTATATGTGGGAAGATGCTTTGTTGTTGTTGAATCTCTCATTACAGAAACACTACTCCCTTACATGCCAAATATAAGGCATAGATCAATGCTTCTAGCTCCAATCGATTCATACGCAATTGGATGCCTCTGCCCCGGTTGACTCTAAAAAGCTAACCTTGCTTGTATTTCCATTTATTCAATCTCTACATTGTTCCACACCCCACTAGAATATCACAAGTACATAACAAGTGGTTCACACCCTTATATGCATTTGTACATGGCAAATAAGTGACATGTGTCCTATCTAGAATCTCGACTTTATTCACTTTTTCATCATGCATTTCTTCTCAAAAGCCTGAAAGACCTTTATCCTCAAAGCAAGTTTCAAAGTTCTGATTAATTGGTAGTCTTGCACCAAATCACAAGGATCAGATACTCTAGGAGCAGTTAAGTCCATGTACGCCTTCTTGACCAAGAATTCAGGGTCAAACCATATCTAGTGATCACATCCATCTGAAGGACCCTCTACTATGCCAATACACTCCATCATCCTCATGAAATCCTACGCCCATTTCTCAGAAAAATTGAAGGTAAATATACAAGATAGGTACTATCGGATTAGGCCTCCATCACACGTCCTGATTGGCTTCCAAAGTCAAGATCCATGGGAATCCATCAAATAAGGGAATATTCAGAGTTTCAAACCAATCATATTTCCAGAACTTAAAAGAACAACCATCACCCATCATCGACCTCAAAAAAAAAAGGAAAGCTTTGGCATGACTACACAAATCCCCTCCCATAAGTTCTAGGTGAACAAACCAATTTCAACTAGTGGCTAAACAAGGGTAACACTATAGATATTACATATCAATCAACACATCATATCTATAATCTCCCCTCAGATTCTCCACACTCACTTCATTAGAAGAGCCTTACTCATCTCCTTAAGCCTAAGCATCCCTAAACCACCCTCCTTTATAGGTTGAGTCGTCAACACTCAATCACGAGATATAACACTTCTTCTAATCTAAGCTGGTTTAGAAGAACTACTTAATAATGGATTCCAGATGCAACCATATTGTGACAAGGCAAGTTTACCTTAAAGACCGGGCCAAAGTGCCGCCCGAGGTTCTAAAATCCCCCATCCAGGGCTCGAACCGACTTGGCTCATGGGTCATAGTTCAAGGCCCAAGCCCGACCCATGTGTGGGATGGACTTTCTTAATTTTTAATCTAATTATAGAGATGAATAGAAACTTTTAAGCATATCCGAACTTTCTAAATCTAAGTAACCATAATATGCATAACTTGACATGTAAATTACAAAATACGCTGTAACATTGATAATGTAAAATAAAAACTTGAAGTATATTATATTTAATGTATGTAAAATGTAATTTTTAAATACAAATTTTTATATTTGTGGGCCGAGTTAGGCCAGCTATTGTGGCACATGTCCACGGTCCGTCCAGTTAATGGACGGGCCAAAGAGCAGGCCGGGGGGGCCTGCCTGCCCATTCATGAAATTTCTTGGCCCAAGTTCGACCCGTGAGCGGGATGGGCAGGCAGGGTCCCGACCCGCTGGCCAGGTCTACCCTTAATAAAGGCTATATTAAGGCTAGACGGTCATCTCTCGAGAGGCACATGGCCTTTCGGCTAGCCAATTTACCTTCCAGCTTCACCATAGGTAGAATGGTGGCTTAAACTAGGTGACTGGTAAAGGCGTGCATGGGACCGGATGAACATTCTCCAAAATTAAGTGTGATGTCGTCATGAAGCTTCTCTTCATCCATTTATTCCAGCTCGAGAAACCACTTTGAAGGAGAGAAGCATACATGAACAACTAGTTTGCACATTTTAGAGAAGTCTACAATGTCCCCTTGACCTATCTCCTTTTCTAGTCCCCATCAATCTTAATGGCTATCACCAAACTATCCATCATATGCTGACTTGGGACACAAACTATTGCATCGAATAAATATTGTCGTTATATATCAATTGCATGTTGGGTTAGCTTCGCCACAATGAGATATACCATGTTGGAAAGCGTGATGGGTCTTAAGTTCGTCGCCCATACACCCCCTCCTATATATGCAACAAAAATGTGAGACACTGTTCAACCTATCAAATCCAAAAATTACCGTTTTTGAATTTCTCGATTAAATCCGTGGCATTGTTCCTACAAAAGGGCTTTCAATCCACATTAAGCTCATAAACAGTAGGTAGAACCTCCAACAATGCTGCGATAGTTGGTTGAATAGATTGATTAGTTGGTGCGACTACCCTATTCGGTGGGATGACCAAATAGAATAACAATGATCGACTAGTTAGTTGACTAATGAAAAATGATATTTTATCATTATCTAATGTTTTTAATAAATTTCCTTGATGTAAAGTAAAAGCAAGATGCATATTGTTTGATTGTAATTCAATTGGTAGTTTTATCTTGTTAATTCATTCTCCCTCACAAGACTCAGAATCTCAGCCTGGATGTGAATTAGTCTGCTTGCCTCACGACGCATCCACCTTGAGCATTTACTATGCATCCTCTTGCTCATGTCTTGAACTGACCCCCACCTTCATGCAATGTCCTTATTATTGTGTACAATATCCACCCCCCAACTATAAAAGGAATTAATGCAGTTTTGCCTTTACTTTCCATTAGCTATAACATGAAAGAACATTGTGTTTGCATTAGCCTCCTTCAGCCAAGTTTGCCTTGACCTTTTTTTCCATTCCATCTCATATTTCTTGTCCTCTACAATATTTTGCCGAATCCTTTGCTCCAACTCGCCACTGCTTAGGATCTGTCATCCTTTAGCTTGTTAAACCTGACCATTTCCTCATGCGCAAGCATCCAGGTAATATGTAGAAGAGCGAGAATGCCAGATTTTGATCATTTCTTTGATGGACAATCCTCCCCTACCTCGTCGAGTTTGGACGTCCCTCATGTACGTTAATAACTATTTTCTAAGCACTGTCAGTGTTGAAATATTTGGATGTACGTACATTATCCTGCAATATGAGTGTGTGCTTGTAATTATTTCTGTAAACCTTAGACTCCCTTCTATATAAGGGAGTTATATTTAATGAGAAACATGCAAGTCAAATTTTCAATTATTCTCATTTCATAAGATGGTATTAGAGCCTTGAGAGAGGAATCATCTCTCTTGGGATTCCCGTGCCCTAACACCACGAAACCCCAATTTCACATAACACCATCGCCACCACGCCAAGCCACCACTCGCCGAAGCCAACCAGAACTCTCCGCCATAACTGTTCCATCACCAACATACTCCATCGCAAACTAGAACTCACCGCTAACACCCTAAATCGCTGCCACCACCTTGCTGGGCCACCTCCAACATCCAATATCGCCACCACCTTGGTGGACCATCGCCAACACCCTATGTCGCCGCCATCACCTGAGGGGACCATCTCCAGCACCAGATTTCGCTGCTACCACCTCGCTGGACCATCGCCAATACTCGATATCATTTCCATCATCTTGGTTTCACCTTCAACGACGAGCCATCTCACGCCGTCTCGTGCCCAACATCTATACCAAGTTTCTTGGCTACCTTTTGCCCTAACTGTGTATATCTTGCTATTTATTGCTGCTAAGATTGGTTTTCAGATATGCTCTTGAGAAAGTCCACCATGACTTATGTTGCATGATCTGATTTTAGTTACATTTTATTCCTGTTGCCATTGCTGCAAGGGTTAGGTTGGTTCTACGTATCGTGAATTATGTTTGAAGTAGTAGACTCATCTACTCATGAAGGGGAGATGAACTCGTTTTTGGTACCATCATCAAGTTGGATGGTGGGAACTATGTGCTATGGTCTCAGTCCCTTCTGAATGTAATAAAATGACATGATAAGGAGCATGAGAAAATCAACACAAATACAACGTGGAAGAAGGATAATACTATGATCAAGGCATGGATTATGAGTAGATGCATCTCACACATTGCGAATGATATTGTGCAGTACACGCGGGACAGTCTTCGCAAGACGTACTTTGAAGAGAAGAATTATGCCAAAATCCTTCATACATATGTAGAATCAAGCAAAATAACTGTCCCCTTGCCTAGGGTTCCAGAGGCTGAGTTCCTATGTGCCCATCTACACGTCAGTGTTCAGAAAGGCGGCCCAGGCGGCCGCATTTGCAGCCGCATATGCGTAGTCGGGCACTGGTCCGAACCGCATATCTAGTATTCGGTCCATATGCGGTTTGGGCGAGTATGCGGCCGAGTAAACCGCATATGCGGCCGCATACTCGGTCGCCTTTTGTATAGAGCCCTTTCATACATGCTTCATCTTTTAGTTGCTGGAACCGGTAGCTACTGCTACTGCAGTAAAAAATAAATGTTACTAATTGTTTATTAGAAAAGATTTTTATGTTTTTTGTAAAAAATAATTTTTCATTTTTTATTTAAAATAAATGTTACTAATTGTTTATTAAAAAAGATTTTTATGTTTTTGTTTGTAAAAAATAAATTTTCATTTTTTATTTAAATAGAAGATTTTTATTTAATTTCTATGAATGTCGTTTCATGCATTGTTTAGTTTATATTCAATATACTTTTATTTTAGAATCAAATGTATCTTCTTTTGTGAAAAATATATCTATGAGTCGTTTGCTTTCTTCAGTCAATACTTTTCTCAATTGTTAAGAAATTTTGTAATAGAAAATTACGTTAAATCCCCCTAGCTAGCTGCCATCTCGTTAATGCTAGATCAAAGGGAACCCAGTTATTTAATCAATTGAAATATATTGATTCACAATCCAATTTTCATTTAGTTAATTCCTATAGAAACATAACAAATGTTTCTATGATTTATTATTATTATATCTCAAATATTTTTTCTTATATTTTCATTCCTATAGTAAGTATGCCAACAAATTTCACTTTTATTCTTTTTTATGATTCACTCTTTTATCTAAAATAGTCATTTTTTAAAAAGCTTTCTCTGAAATCATGTCGTAATAAAAAGTATATGCATATATTTCATCTATTGTTTTTTTTCGAAGCATAAATCTCTAATATTTGAATTCAATTATTACTTTAATTATTTTTAAATTAAAATAATACAAACAGCATAATCCGCATATACCTCCGCATATACTTCTGCATATCCGCTTACTCGCTTCAGACCGCCTGACCGAACGAATACCGCATACCGACTTTCTGAACCTTGCTACACGTATCCAACACATATTTTCTTCAGAAATCAATTGATGGTTGGACTCTTCCTTGGAGGGTTGGACCCTATATATGAAGCTGCTTGAGCACATATTATCACTTCCTCTGAGATTCTATGTATAAAAGAAGCATTCAACATGCTTATCATGTTGTCTACATCCATTCTAGTAGAGACTCGTGTTAAGACCACATCGGTTATGGCCGTACCCTCCGGCAGAGGCCGAGGGACTTCCTTTCAAGGTAGGGGATGAGGTCGTGATTTCGGGCGTGGAAAGTCCTCGTGTACCTTTTGTTACCTCATGAGCATACTGAAGATCATTGTTGGGGGAAGCATGAAAGATCTCCAATGGCTCATCAGGTCATCCCAGTGCAGGATGACATTTTGTCGGGAATATCCCGAGCAGAATATGAAGATCTGATGCAACGACTGAGCCAGCATGGGGTTGCATTGCAACCGTCTTCATCATGAGTAGGAGCTACCATGGGCACCACTTCTACTGATAGTGCAACTTTTGCTGATCCCTCGAGTATACCTACATTGTGCTATACCTGTAGGGGTTTGTGCTCGAGCCCCCACACCCCTGCTCTTCAGTGGTCGCTGGAGTCACCCGTAGCTACACTCACGCCATGACTCTTGCCACCACCGATCGTGGCCTCCCTTTTCAAGTCGTCGCCGTCGCTACTCGAGCAAGGGAATCGAAACCCTAAAACGGGTTGGGGGCTCCGCTCGAGAGGGAATCATATCCCTTCAATTGGGAAAAGTTGCTCCCTGCATATCAATTAAATTGAGGCAAATTGATTTTATTTGGGAAAATTTCAGGGAGACCCCTCCAAAACTACTTTTTCTAAAAGGCCAATTGGAGTATTAGTTATGTTTTGGAAGGATTTTATGTTAAGGGTTAGAATATTTACAGCTATACCCCTTTTGTGGAAAGAAATTATAAACGTAACGTTGAAAAAGAACAAAATTGGGGATATCTGCTCAACTGATCCAGATGGAATTCTCCACCGACGGGTTGAAGATCAAGCAATTTGTCAGGAGACGAATTTTGTCAAGTGGGGGAGAATTGATGCAATTTTTCCTAAATTGACAGGTCAAATCACATTGAAGCAATGGTTGATTTGAGGATCTTTCAAAATTAGGGATTCCCGTCCCTAATTAGTTATTTTAAATTAGTTACGTATTTTATTTAAATAAATTGAGATTGCAATCTCAATGTTTTTGGTAGATAAAGTTAGTTAAGAGTCAATTAGAATTGATTAGAGTCAATTAGGATCAATTAGGATTTTATTTTGAATTTGATTCAGTTTGTATTTTTGTAATCCCACCCCTCCTATATAAAGGGGGTGGTAGGCATTTGTGAGTACACTTCAGATTATATTAAAAATTGAGTTTATGTCTCTCAATCTCTCTCTCTATCTCTCTCTCTCAGCGCGATCTTCGTAATTCGTCTCCAAAACTCCGCGCAACTGACACGTTCTCCTCTTTCTTCCTTTCCTCTCTAAATTTCTTCCACCAATTAATTTTTCTACCATTGGATCTTTTCCATCTGCATCAAGGTTCATCTAGTTCTTCTGATTGGTTGGTAGACTTGGGTCCATCACGACACATTAGTGGGAACAAAAATCATTTCACTATACTTCGAAAGGTTGCACTAGACTGCACTATTGTCGTAGTAGATTGTCCCCTATTGTTGGACAAGGGGAAGTCCAAGTGGCTCCACATATTAGGCTAAATAATGTTCTTTTATCTCCTGAATTTTCTATGAGTCTTTTATCTGCATCCATAATTTCTAAGGAGCTTAATTGTCGAGCCATTTTTGATCCAATCTCTTGTCTTTCTGGGATATGCTGACGGACTAGGTTATTGGTTGTGGCCTTGAAGAAAGGGGTGCGTACTACTTGATGTGATCTCCTTTTGTGGGTCATATTTCTACTTCTACTGGGAAGTCTGCCAACACTTGACACTTGCGTCTTGGTCATTTGCCTCTACCAAAAGTAAGATGAATTTTACCTCAAATTCTTGTTTCCACATCACTCCATTGTGAAGCTTGTCAACTTGAAAGCATCATAGAAGTTTATTTCCGAGTTGTCCTGATCGTGTTGGCAAATATGTTTTGATTTAGTACATTTTGATGTGTGGGGGTCGACTCGGGTCCCAGATCATTCGGGTTATAGGTTCAATCTTGTTGTTGGTGATGACTTTACCCGAGTTTCGTGGGTATTTCCTTTGAAGTCAAAATCTGAATTCATCATTATTATGAAAAAAATCTTTCTAAAAATGAAAAATGTGTTTGGTTTTCATGTCAAGACTATTCATACAGATAATGCTCTTGATTATTGCAATCAATATCTTTGCTCTTTTCTGACTGAGCATGGGATCATCCATCAAACATCGTGCCCATATACATCCCAACAGAATGGCATTGCCGAAAGGAAGCATCACCATATCCTTAATGTGGCTCGCACTTTACTGCTTCAAAGTGCTACCTGTCTCACCTTTTGGGATGATGATGTTCTCATGTTCTCACAGTCACATACCTAATAAATCGCATGCTGTTCACCGTATTAGACGCGCAAATACCGTATTCTCTACTCATCCCTGACAAGAAGCTATTCCATGTTCCACCTAAAATCTTTGGGTACACCTCTTTTGTGTACATTCTTTCTCCTGGCCGCAACAAACTCTCTCCCTGGAATGCAAAATGTGTCTTTGTAGGCTACTCCAAAACCCAGAAGGGGTAACAATGTTATAATCCGGTACATCGTCATTACCATGTTAGTGCGGATATGACCTTCTTTGAGTCTATATTATTCCACCTCCGGTTCTCAGGTTGTCTTATGATGACATTGAGATTGCCTATCTCCCTATGACATCTCCTCAAAGTAGGTCTCTGACTCAGGATACTCACGTCGATGATAGTTAACAATTTCGGTCAGTGTATACTCGTCGGATGGCACCGCCTTTGGTCATACCAACACCTGATCCCAATGTATGTCAATATAAGAACATTGATGAGATTCTGTTCGAGGAAATTACACATACAGGCGAGCATGTTGCTGAGAAGGAAATTCAAGACTCGAGTCGCGAGATCATTCTGATCTTCCCATAGCTCTTCGAAAAGGGAACATACGTGTAAACTACATCATATCTCCAACCATGTGTCCACAAGGAGACTGTTTGTGCAGTATAAGACTTTTCTGACTGTCTTTCGGCTGTTACTGTTTCTTCCACTTATCAACATGCATTATTAGTTCTTGAATGGAACACAATTATGAAGGAAGAAATGAAGATTCTTTTGTCCAGGGGTATGTGACAGCTAGTTGACCCCCCAAGGGATGCAACTGTGGCTGGCAACAAATGGGGTTTTAACACCAAACATCTTCCAGATGGTTCGGTGGAATGTTACAAGGCTCGACTGGTAGCAAAGGGATACACTCGAACCTATGGCCTGGATTACCTTGATACTTTCTCACTAATGTCTCACCTCCCTACAATGCGGATTCTTATTTCCATTGCTGTCCAACTCTCTTAGACACTCTACTAACTAGATGTGAAAAATACTTTTTTGTAAGGAGATTTGAATGAAGAAGTATATATGTAACAACCTCCTGATTTTGAGACCAAGGGGAAGTATCAGAAGGTGTACATACTCTACAAAGTTTTATATGATCTCGAACAAAACCCCACATCTCGGTTTCAAAAATTATCTGACATTGTGTCCAAGGTTGATTTCAGATCATTCTCTATTTGTCAAGAAAACAGAGAAAAAACCATTGCTATGTTGATATTTTTTGATGACATAATTCTAATTGGGGATGATATTAGTGGCATAACAGATACTAAAAGATATCTTACAGAATACTTTTTCACCAAATACTTAGGAGAGGTTCATTATTTCTTAGGCATCAAAGTCGCAAGGAATACTGGTCGTCTGATTCTCTCACAGAGGAAATATGGTATGGATCTTCTACAAGATACATGTATGTTAGGAGATAAGCCAACTTCTATTCCTATATATCCCAGTGCACAAATGTATGAAGACTTGCCTGTATATGCTCATGCAAAACAATATAGGTGCTTGGTGCGAAAACTTCTGTATGTTACCATTACTAGGTCTGATATCTCCTTTGCAGTTAACTGGGCAAGACAATTCATGGTCAAATTATGCCAAGCGCACTGGAGACAATTTTGGTGATCCTGAAATACTTGAAAGCTTTTCCAGGGAAAGGCCTGTTGTTTACTTGTAGAAAGACACTTGATATTATGGCCTATTGTGATGCTGACTATGTAGGGTGTTCGAATGATGGAAAGTCTACTACCAGTTATTGCACCTATCTTGGTGGTAACCTAGTCATATGGGGGAGCAAGAAGCAAGCAATAGTTGTCAGATCCGATGCAGAATCTGAATACAGAGCAATGGCTCAAGCAACCACTAAACTAATGTGGATCAAGTCGGTTCCCAAGAATTTACACTTACCAGATCCTAGCCTTATAATAATGTGTTGTGACAATGCTGCTGTGATGTTCGTTGCAATCAATTCTACCTTCCATGAGCATACCAAACATGTGGAGGTAGATTTCCATTATACAAGGGATATGATTCGGCAAGGAAACATCAAGACATAGTCCGTTACTTCAGAGAAACAAGCAAATGATGATTTTACCAAGCCACTCACTCGGTCCTTGTTCATCAGATATGTTTCCAAGCTGAGCATGATGGACATCTATGCTCTGGCTTGAGGGGGAGTATTGAAATATTTGGGTATACGTACATTATTTTGTAATATGAGTGTATGTTTGTAATTGTTTTAGTGAACTTTAGACTCCCTTCTATATAAGGGAGTCCTATTCAACGAGAAATAGACAAATTAATTTTCCAATTATTCTCATTTAGTAAGAGTCAGCTTCCCAACTATCCTTCTGACTGCACCTTCGTATGACAACCACCTCATAACTCGGTATCAAACCCATGATCCTCATCCTCCATTATCCACAGACACTCAAAAGTCAAACTAGATGGAAAAAGACGAACAATGATCCTCACATGAATCCCATAGCGATGCGACTTCAACACCGACTTCACCGAGGCCAATCGAAAAAGCTGTAATACCTCGATGGACATGAGGATGCGATATATATGAGAATACGAGTTCAAATTCCGCCGGTTACATGTTCTATGACACATCTATAGCCTTCTTCAACTGAAGCTTGCAAGTTAGCGAGGCAAAATCCCATGCTTCAAGGTCTTGACCAGTGCAACAACACTGATCCCGATCTCCCTAAAAGAGGGTGACATCGAAACACCCCCATAAGCCATAGGAGTGCGAACCTTGCACACGCCAGATGCAAATCCTTCCAAATGCCACCTCTCCTCAAGGAGTCCGTAGGGCTGTCCACTTTAGTAACAACCATAAATATCTTATCTGCAGTCCTCTTAAGCACCTGAAAATTGATCTGCTTTCAGCCATCAGAAAGTCTAGAACCTTAGGTCGACCTCCATAACTGATCATCCCGATTTACGAATTTAATTTCCTCAAGAGCACCACATCTGCCAACCATCCACCAAACTGAGCACCCACCATAACCCTTTTTTTATAATTCCCTAGCCGAAACATTGCACACAATGAACATCATTTAAGAACGACTTGCAACCCTCCAGTATGAACTACTTCAATAGAAATTGCCATCAAAGTGCATAAGTCCACGTCTCCCCTCACCACTTTCCACTCAAGCACCTCACCATCTTTTTTGGAGAGACCGACCTCGAAACATCTTTGCTCACAACCCTCTCTTCTACTTCCAGAACATGTCCTAGCGCTTTCGTCATATGCCTCCTCTTTCTTGAGAGAACCAACAAACCATTTGCAATTTCCCCTTTGCTTCGATTCCATGGATGATCCTGATTTCCCTCCGTTGTTGCCGCGAGCATTTGTCCTCGCATGAGGGTCAATCCAACCTTGCACAAAGCCGTCGTTCATAGGGGTAGGCATTTTTCGCATCAATCAAGCATGCTACAATCAGGAGCTAGGCTCTTCCGGCAGAATCGGAAGCGACCGTTTATATTTATCCACGATCCTGACACTGTTGTCCACATTAATTCGATTGGTCCTTTGTTCACACACTAGAAAGGGCTGAGTGGAGGAGAAAAAGACAAAAGATGGGCCCAACCATTGCCAATGATATCCTAACAGATTACAACCTAAACAAGTCTAGGATCTAAAATAGATAACGACCAACCCATATCTCCTAACCATAAGAACTAACTTGTAGCTTAGTCTACATCCATTAGGATTTGAAAAGACAAGACATTAACACCTCTTGGAGCCCTAGTCATTCCCGAACAAACTACCTCAAACGTGATGCTTCAGCTGCTTAATTACTTGGCTCCATCGACACATCTCACCTTGAAGGCATCTTACTGTATCTTGCACCACCACATCAGAGCTCCAGTGCCTTGGGTTGCCTCAATGCTGGCCCCTCCACTATTGAAGCATCATGTAAAGATGCCATTGTGGCCCATCATTCCAACACATAGAGGTTGAATGAAGATCTACCCATCGGGAATATTCGTGGCTGGTAATTGAGCAATGATGTCAACAAGCATGTTAGTCGAGCCTCTGAAGAGAATCCTTATACGACACCATCGAGGCCACCAAGTCCGCCACTGAAAGTATCGAGCAAACAACTGCCAAGCCATGACATCAGAAGGAGAACCCTTACACACGTGGCCAACAACGTTGGGATGTAACACCCACTCCGTCTTGAAAGAACAAGCACCGTTGTACTGCATGACTTCTCATCGCAGGATGAAACAGTCATTGACCCTCCACCTCCTATAAGCCACACACACAAATTAGTTGGCCATCTAGATTCTGAGCAACTTCTCCATTAAATATGCCACCCAAAAGCAATCATCATCCCCGGTGCACTCTCCCATCTGAAATCCATCAGTAGATAAATGAGACGTAGCCACGGATGCCTCTGCTGAAGCCCACCATCTCCATTCCTTCTTCACCAAACATGTCATTTGACTATGTCCAAACACCCCTCAAGGGAAACACATAAGTGGATCATAACATGTTCAGCCAAATGGCCCTTCCCAACACAAGAGAAGCAACGAGTCAATCGTGATATCTAGTTGGGGGCACCACAGCTGATCCTCACAATCTCTGCTTGAGGTAAGGATCTCTCCGCAACCCAACCTTTCCTATGACAGACAATAGTCCAAGCCCCATGGTGTCTTCGTCTCTGGTTTTTTCACCTTTGTTTGCCTTCTTTCTCTCCACCTCCTCACCATTGGCGGACCCCACACCAACCTTCCCCTTCATCTCCTTCCCCCGCTTGCCATTCCTCTCAATCCCTACATTTCGGCTTGCCCCCCTTGCCAAACTTCCCTCTTGCCGCCCTTCCCCCGCTCGTCCCTTTCATTTTTACCACCCTTCCTCCGTTTTCCCACTCCACTTCTACTTCTCATCACGCTTTCCCCCGATGATAAAACCATTTCCCATAAGTTAAAATACACTACGATATCTTAATATCATCGTGCTCTATCATTGTCCCGAGACATACATTGTGACTTAATATTTCTTAAATGTAATAAGGTACCAATGCTTCCCCCTCAATGTTTAACATTTTTAGTTTTTTTCTTGAGCATTCTATTTGTTTGTGATTTTGTTTGTCTTTCTTAACTTGCATTTATCAAAATTATGTATTTTTTGGTCAAATTGAATCCTTGATGGTTTTGCATGGGTGCTCACATAATTAGAATATCTACTAAGGGGTCTATTTAGTTATCTGGTTCTAAGTTTGAATAAATGGTGCATTTCAGAAAAAAATAAACTGAATCAGTTGGCTTTTCATTTACATGTTTAAAAGAAATCCTTTCAGCAGCTCTTTTTATTACAATCCAGTATTACATTCATATGCAACATCTCTTTGCAGGAGGTCTTTGCCAGGGATATAGCTATTTGAACTGTTCTTTTTTAAAGGAGTAGACCCATTTCTATTGGAAGATGTAAGTGCTTAGTAATGGATACCTTAGATGAAGCAGTTCAGCGTTTTCGTTGTAGATGACCTTGACCAGATGCTGGCATGTCTTTTGGTACGACAACATCTACCTCTTGCATTTATGCCATAGTTGGTTTTTTAAAATTAAACCAAATTGGCACGGTTGGACGGCATGCTTTCTAAAAGTTAGAGTCTTCATCTTTATTCTCGAATTAATATACTTGCTTGACTTGTAATATGTGTCCTGAAATTTGAATGGTCCCCTCATAATCTTTTAGCATAAATAACTACTTCCACAGAGCTAGCAACTAGATCTCAAAGTAGCTTGTTATTGTATTCAGGTTTAATTTGCTTAACTCATCGTGGAAAAATGATAATCTGCAAAATAATTATGCAATGACTATCAAACCATTATAATTTATATGATTCATGATAAGTCTGTATGGCGATCCTATCATGGAAAAATCCTCAAGGGCGGTTTACGCTTATTTTTTTCAATGAAACTTATAGCCCCATATATACCTTTGGCTCACACAGAAATCCCTTTCAAATGATGTCAGATTAACCATATCGTCACATATTATATAATAGATGGATCTCGATAAGACCCAATTATCTAATAAACTCAACCCTTCATTACTTATCCCCTTTCATGTTGGAGCATGCGACATTTAGTTTGTTTAAACTAAAATTTCTCACTCAACAAATTACACGATGATACAAATCACCTCGACTCATTTCATAGTTCCTTGATGTTCACTCACTTTTCAACTCGAAGCATACTACTCTTGGTGTCGACGATGACAGTGTGTATGTTGGGTCATGCTGGTGTGTCGGATGGACCGGAGTGTTGGAGTCCGGAATGATATTCCTTTGAGTGTTTGAGTAAAATAGAAATTTTGCATGATTTGTATCAACAACAATCAGAGTCACCTTTTCTTATTGATTAAATGCGTGTTTCAGATAGTTCCTGAAGATCCACTTTTAACCGACTAATTTATAACTTAATGACTGATTTTGTTACTACCTGATTGATCAGTCGATTACGGAGTTCACTATTTAACCTTGACCAAATATTTCAGTCGTTTCATGATTGTTTCACTTGACTAATTGATTTCCATTCAACTAACACCACTGTTCATTTGATTAACTCTGGAGAAGTTGATGAATGCTGGTATAAAAGAAAGCATCTTTTCGTAATGAGTTTAATGACTCTTAGGGCCTACAAAAGTGATTTTACGGTTGAGTTTTTCAGTACCTAATCTAATCATTCACTTCTACCATTCTAGCATCAGAAGGGTACACACATTTCAACTCCAATCTTTGTGAGAAGAAAAGCAGTGTACTTACTCTTGCTTCAAGAATATATTCTTGCGCAATCGGTGACCCGTAACATCATTTTTCATTCTACCTCATACTACATTGCATATTTGTTCAATCTTAGAGGACGTATGTAGTCGGTCTTTTACAAGAGGATAGTATTTTAGATATCAAGTTACATTCATACGGTTCCCAAGACTTGGTTGTATAGGTACAAACTAGTGGATGAGGAGCAATATCGTTAGCTAGTTAGGAAGTTCATCTATTTTTAAGCATTAACTTGGCGTCTTCTTGAAATTTGGGAAATTTATTATGTTCATGAGAGGACCTACACATGCTCATTGGGATGTCACCATGACGGTCTTGATGCATACCAAACTATCCCTGAAAAGGGCTGTTCTATGTTGTCACTGTATGTTACAATATATTGTAATGCCTTAGGGATAGGAAGTCCATCAATTTTTGCAATTGCTTGAGGATAAATCTAGTCACTTGAAGGAAAAAGAAATAAGCAGTATTGTCTTGCTTGAGTACAAAAAACAAATATGGGATGGCAGTACAAGCAACTATAGAGATGCAACAAATCTAGGTAGAGTGATGGGAATGAGATGCAACGACATGACTGCCATGTACATAGCAAACAACATGTTGTGAGCAGACTAAACATGTAGAGATTTAGTCATGATATGTATAAGTGAATATAGGTCCCAAATGGAGAGGGCTTTGGGGGAAGAAAGGCGCTCATGGACGATGAAGGGTCGCTTTTGCGGGTAGCTTGGTCACCTTCGAGAGAGGGAACACCACCAAACATGAGGGTAAGAGGGCCACCAACAACGAGCTTTGTGAGGCAAAGAGAGTTGTCATGGATCTCGTGGATGTGTTTATGTCACCGACGGAGGATAGCAACACTGCGAAACCTGATGTCGGTGGTTGGGTTCGTGGATACGTCGACGACGTCGGGCGAGAAGAACATGGGGCGGTGCTCTAAGTGGCCCTCTGTGTGTTTCCTATGTGGGAGGAGGGGGCATATGGCTAGGTTGTGCCAGGAGTGGGAGGCATTATGCTTTCGATGCGAACACCTAGGTCATCCAAGTCATGCGTACATATTGATGAACCCCACCCTTATCATCCCACTACCTCCATTGTCTACAGGGCCTTCACCACTTATTGACGGGATTCTCATTGCTGAAGGAACGAAGGGGGAGCTGCTTCGTTTGGTAGAGAAGTAGAACGAACAAACGAGTGGGTTGTGACAAGGATATTGTCTTCCTAAATAAATCCACCATATGTGTTAGGGGTTTTTAGATGGAAGAGGCCATGGATTTCTTGAAGGAAGGAAAGGGGGTTGATCAAGTAAATGTGCAACGACGCATGTCGACGATTATGAATGGTGTTGAGGACATGGATGAGCACGATGCTTTGTCTCTATAGGTGGTCTCCCACTGAGATGCCAGAGTTTGCTCTCAGTTGCAGAAGCATTAGTATTTTAGGGAGGTGATAGCGATGCCCCGAAATAGATTAAAGGCTGAGGAATCTTTATTCATGATGGCTGACGTGAAGAAGGACAAGGCTGAAGTCTCGTCATTGGTGGGGTACCAAGTCGGGAATAGTTCCTGAGTTCCTTCCCATTGAAGCTTGATGTCATCCTGCATCGATTGTCTTAGGAGGAGCTAGTGGCACAACATGCATTGGAGATGGTGACGGATGATCCGATGAAATCGGCTATAGTGAAGATTACAGAGGGTTGTATGATTCCCAAGATCACCATGAAGAAAGGGCGACGATTTCAATGGGGGTGAAATCTTCAGAGAAGGGTTCGATGCCTCTCTCCTTTAAGGAGGCGGTGGTTTTAGGGCATAAATCAGGTCATGGGGTCCGATTCAAGAACAAAGACTCGAGACCCTCTTATTGGGTTGCTACTCGTGGTTGGGCAAACTTGAACCCATACCTGATATGGAGGAAAGAGGGGCAAGATGATCCGCCTATTGAGAGGGCTCCAAGCCTTTTTTTGAGAGGTCCTCCGACCTAGCGGTGGTAGTGAACATAATGGAAGCGAACCCGAGTTGGGGTTCTAATTAGGTCAAACTGAACGTGAACCTAATTCTAAATGGCGAGGGCAAGAATCTCTAAACACCTTGAGGGCACCATGCCCGACCAATGTGCTGGACCTTCCTGCTATGAGATCTTGTTGGGGGCTCGAATAACCTGGAATCTAGATGCCTGGTGATAGGCGAAGTTAGTGGGTCACAAGTGAAAACCCATCCTCAATACGAGGTCTTGAAGCTTCATCTATACAGACTCCACTGAAGGAGGTTGCGGAGAATCTTTAGCTTGATTAGAGGGGTGTCGAGCCACTAGATGAACCTCCACAAGAACTGTATGGGGGGGGGGCACATTCTTTGCTTCTGAGAGAAGCAAAGTGCAAGCCTTAAAGGGATCGACTCGCGTGAAGAAGGGTGAGGGCCCATTGGAGAGCAAGCATGCTGTGAGGGGTGCCATCATGGTTCGAAAAACTAAGGAATGTGCACAAGGAAGCATAAACAAAGGGGCTAATAAAGATCCCGTAATGGTCTTTTCACGTAAGAGGTGAAAGCTAGATGCCCTGGATTGGCTTAAACATGAAGTCACAGATGACTTTGAGCTGGCAGTTAAGTTTTGACGAGTGATCGGTATTGTAGTGTGGAGGTTGCAGAAGCTGAGCAACCCAGGGGTTAGATGAAACTGACAAGAAGATGACGATCTTTCAAGGGGGAACTTGCGTGGGCGATATTAATCCTAAATAGGGGGAATGGCATTCCAATGAAGGTCGTCACATAGAATGTCCGAGGACTGGGCAACCGGGAGAAGCTTCAGTAGGGGTCCCTTTTAGGCTCATGGTAGGCAGACGTGTCCTGTGTCCAAGAGACAAAGATTGGCAGTTGGGCCCCAATTCTCTGGAGGTCATTGATGCCTCCCAGATTATTTGAGTTCCTTGCAATGTAAGCTCATGGATATGTGAACGGCGTTCTAACATGGGACGATGGCATCTTTAGGTTGGTAAATGGATCAGTATACAATATATCTATTTCAGTGGTTTTCGATAGGGTTTCAAACGAAATCAAGTGATGATCTCGTCGGTATACGAAATGACTGGGGTGCCAGATGGAAGTACGACTTGGGAGGAGCTTCGTTTGGTGAGTCGGTTTCCTGATGTTGCATGCCTTGTGGCTGATGATTTTAACGTCACTATTTTTGCTAAAAAATGTCCATGAGAAAGGGGTGGGATGGACCCGGGTCATGAGATTTCTCGGAGTTAGTCGATGAGTTGGCACTGGAGGTTTTTGATGCCGCAAATGGCTGGTACACATGGGGTAGTAACTCCTCCCGTTCTTGTATTTGCTGGATTTTGGCATCAAAGTAATGGAGTTATTTCCTTCGAGTTGTGTACGGGTCTCCCATGATCTAGGTATGATCGCGCGCCATTGTGCTTTGACTCGGGTGAGAGGGGGCATTTGAGCTCAGTCTTTCATTCCAATAAGTCTTGGTTATTGAAGGAGTTTAGAATCGTGGTGGCTAGCTTTTGGGCTCAGATGCAAGATGAGGGATATGCCACTAGAAGGTTGGTGAGTAAGCTGGGAAAGATGTTAATGAATTATATGGAGTTAAGGAGAAGTATATTGAGGCGAGAAGCACGATACATGCGAAGATTGAAATGTTTGATGTTGCAAAGGGAAATGAAATCTTATTGAGGAAGAGCTGGCGATTAGGGCATCTTACCTTCGTATTGTTGTAGAGGAGGATAGATGAATGGAACTTGAATCGATGTAGAGGTCGAAGTAGAAGTGGATTAAAGAGGGTGACATGAATACCTGATTTTTCCATGCCGTGGCTAGTGGCAAGTGTCACTGAAACTATATTATTCACTTGATATCGGTTGCTAGTGAACACTTTACTGGAGATAGGGAAATTGGAAATGTGGTGGTCGCACATTTCCAGCACGTCAGCTGGAGGGTGCTAAGAAGTGGTGTACGATGGACGGGCAAAGGGGTGAGAGGTATTTCTAGAGTGCATCCCGACAGTCTTACACAGGAGTTCATGAAGCAGAAGACTCGAAAAGCTATTTTTAATATGTTGATGTATCTTCAGGGCCAGATGGCTTCGCGCCTTCATTTTCAGAGAACTTTGGGAGGTGGAAGGCGAAGTTATGAGCGTGATAAAAGAGTTTAGTTGTTGGATTTAAAAAAAAGAGTTTAGTTGTGGTAATGCGGGTTTTGAGTTAGTGAATCGATCATACATTCTTCCTGCTTCATAATGAGGCTCCCACTTTTAGCTGGTTGCATTGTCTAATTTGTTGTATCTTATTGTGGCAATTTTTTTGGCTAACGGTCTCAAGCTTATTTCAGATTCCATTTTTCTCCTGAACAGTCGGCTTTTATTCTAGGCATGCAACTGATGGATAGTGTTGTCATGGCTTCAGATATCATCTCAGATTGGAGGCGAATGAAGATGAAAGAGTTGGTGTGGAAGGTTGACCTCTCCAAAACATATGACTGCATAGACTAAAAATTTATTTGGACATCACTACATTGAAGGGGCTTCTCGAGTTTTGGGATCGAGTAGATGAAGAGATGTGTTACTACATCCTTTACATCGGTTTGTTGAATGATAAGCTTGAAAAAGGCTTTTTTCAACTCCACATGGGGATTAAGCAGGCTACCCGCTTGCTCCGCTTTTGTTTGTCGTCGTGACTGATGTTTTGACGATCGTGACCAGGTTGGCTATGAATCAGAATTTCTGCAAAAGTTTCTTTAGGAAGGATATCCCTATTTTGGTGCTACAGTATCCCGGTGACACGATTTTCTTCATTTGAGGGGGTGGTGGAAGAAAAGTACATAGATATTAAGGAAGTTTTGGATTTTTTAGAGAGGTGTCTGGTTTAAATATGAATGGGAGGAAGTCGACTTTTGTCCCTTCTGGTTTGATAAGCGAGGAGGTGGGGGAGTTTGAGCATGTCTTGGTTACGTAAAGGGCACCCTACCTATCTCATATCTTGGATTGCCTCTTGTGGGGGGAAGAGTGTGACAAGCAGATTGGACGCCCCTGGTTGATAAAATCGAGAATAAGCTGGCTGAGTGGAAGACATCATGTCTTTCTAGGGGAGGACATATAGTGATGTTTTTCTCGGCTTCTTAGGCAGTTTCAACTGGCATCCATTTATGTTAAGACGAAATGCATAGACATTAAGGCAGTTTTGGATCTTTAAGATGTTTGGTTTACATGTGAATGAGAGGAAGTCTGCTTTTGTCCCTTTTGGTCTGATAAGCGAGGTAGGCGACGGTGAACGCAGTACTCTCGACATCCCTATATTCTTTCTTTCTGCACGTTTGGTGCCTGCTGGGATTAGGAAGTCTTGAGACCATGATGAGGCGTTTTTTCTTGGTTTCTTTGTCGGATTCAACTGGCATCCATTTAGTGGACTGGACCACTGTTACACAACCTATAGTGGATGGTGGTATGGGAGTCTTGAGGCTGAAGGAAATAAATAAGGCGTTGATTGCCAAGTGGATCATGCGGATCTACAGGGAGTAGGATGACCTACTATTTAAGCTGATTCGATTTGTTTATTGTATCACCTTGGAGCTTGTGGCACAACCCCAGATGGTTGATTCATCTTTACTTTTTGGAGGGATATTTGTGATGTGTTACCTGAGGTGATCCAGTTTCTGAGGCTTGTAGTAGGGGACATACGTGGTTTTAGATTTGGACGGATGACTGGTCGAAGAAGGGCGCTCTTTGTGCTCGGTTTCCTTGACCTTTTGCCTTGGCAGTAGATAATGAAGCACTTGTTTTAGGGACTTGGTCAAACGGAGCTTGGACCCCCTTATTCCGAGGGGACCTTTTTGATTAGAGAATGAAGACTTTATTCAGATGATGGTGTCAGCTTGACACTGTGTTGATTGTGGGATGGACGCCTGGATTTGGAGAGATTACCAGTTCTCGGTGAGGAAGGCTTATAAGGCATTGTGCTCGATCACAATCTTTGACCTGGGAATCTATGCACGAGACTGTGCATGCATCTGGTCTTGGAAGGTACCTTCATGGGTAAAGATCTATCTATGTCTCATGAGAAGAGAGCAAATTATGGGACTAGAAGAACGCAATGGTTCTAGGGGTTGGATGCGCAATGCCTACAATGCGAGGAGTTGGACATTAATCACATTTTCTTCAATTGTGCGGGCTCGAAGGGGGTGTGGGAGGATTCGTGGGAGGATTCTTTCTGGGAATCAATTGGGGAAGGCTGTAGAGGATCATCAGAAGGAAAGTGAAGAGCTATTGCCATGATCTGGTCCCCCCATCTGGTTGGCTAAAAACTGTCATTTTTAAACAAAAGTTTTTTTGTAGAGAATGTGATGGCTCATGTCCAAGTACTTTATGCCAAGTGGTCAACGTAACACTACGTACAAATCTGAATATACTTGCATGCAATGGTACATATCTTCATGATGTGCACCCCATATTCCTCGAAAAAAATAAACTTATAGATATTGATTTTAGAACTCATTAAGAGAGGTCTTCGGAATTCTAATATTACTTTTGCGAGACATTACTTTTGCGAGACACTGTAATTGAACGGAACCTATTCAAGTTCGATTATCATATCTAAGGGTTTGTGTTTGGTTTGATTTGATAAGTTGAAAATGGTGTTCGAGGTTATGTTTCAACTTGATCGTAGTCACAAAGGTTGGATTCGTTTGTTAAAGGTTCAATTTATAACAAAATTTGAATAGCCTCCATTTTCTACTCATTTTTATTTTGAGTAAGACTTGTTTGAGAACAAACCGTCAACAATGTATATTATGTACTCTTTCGCTTCATTCAAACATCGATTAAGCTTTGGATAGATGATTTAATTCAATTTTCACCTTGGTTAAAATTAATTTAATATATTAAAAGTTTTATATTCATTATTAATAGCTAGTAACCATTTTTGTAAAGTTCTATTTATACATGTATGCACACACACATATATACATATGCAGATTAATGTATACGTATGTACATACATATGCTAAATTTAATCAAATCTTTAATAAATTGAATTTGATTGAACCTATCATATTCAGAGTTGGTGCTTTTATATAAACAGATTAAACTTGTGTTCATAGTTTTAGCCGACCCTACTTAAAATGGGAAAAGACTTTGTTGTTGCTGTTGTAAACTTGATGTCATGTTTGATTCGTTTATTTTTTAATCAAATCTCAATCGAATTTCTGACCAATCGGATTTAAGCGAATACATAACCCGATCCTACTTCCCATAGGTTTTTTTTCGAGCGATGCTGTAGCATGCTAACTCAGCCATGGCCGGCCCCAAGCCCGGGTAAATGAGGAGGGTTGCGTTAGGTAGCCGACAACTAGCGTAAAATAGTCGGAGACAACTTCCTAAATAATATTTTTTTAAAAATATTATTTAGGATGTTGCCTCATGACAGTCGGATCTTTTCAACATGGATTTAAGCAAACATACAGATTTCGTTGGGGCATTCCCTACTTGCGACGCGTTGCATCGCCCGAATGCAATGAAAAATTGGCAAGGGCCGCTACATCGCACCCTGGATATAGTTCGAAATTTGCAAGGGTTCTCGCATGAGGAACGCATGCGGGTAATTAAGCTAGTTCCGCTGCATCACCGCCCGGGTGCAATCCAAAATTTACAAGGGTTCTCGCATAATGGACGCATGCGAGTAAAGAAGTTAGTCCAAAAGAGATTGCAACGGAAGCTGCGGATTGGTAGTTGGAATATTGGCACTTTGACTGGAAAATCGATGGAGATAGTGGATACGATGGAAAGAAGGAAGATTCATATACTATGTCTTCAAGAGACTAAATGGGTTGGAGAGAAAGCTAGGGAGATCGAGAAGACATGCTTTAAACTTTGGTATTCAGGTAAAGATAAGGGTAGAAACGGTGTTGGAGTGGTTGTTCATAAGGATTTGAAGGATTGTGTGGTTGAGGTGCTAAGATTCGGGCATGGAAGGCCGTATCCCGATATATCGGCGATATATCGTCGATATATCCATATCGACATGGGACCGATATCGAAATCGATATATCGATATATCCGATTTCAGGCATTTTCTTCAGAAAGATTCCTAGATATAGCGATATATCGGCGATATATCGGCGATATATCGCCGATATATCGATATCGACACGATATCGAAACGATATCGATATCGATATGTCCTTCCATGGATTCGGGGATCGGATTATTTTGCTAAAATTGGTGCTTGAAGAAGAAATTCTGAATATAATCTCAGCTTATGCACCGCAAATTGGTTTAGATGAAAAGACTAAACAAGCTTTTTGGGAGGATCTAGATAAGATTTTACAAGGAATCCCACAAAGAGATGATTTGCATAGGTGGAGATCTTAATGGACATGTGGGAAAAGATGCATCAGGGTATGCTAGTGTTCATGGAGGACATGGTTTTGGGGATAGAAATGAAAAGGGAAAAGTCATCCTGGATTTTGTAACGGCATATGATCTTTTCATAGAAAACACTCTCTTCAAGAAGAGGGAGGAGCATTTAATTACTTATAAGAGTGGGCCAACGAGAACACAGATAGATTACTTTGCGTTGAGGAGAAGAGATCAGTTGTGTTGTAAAGACTGCAAAGTAATCCCAGGAGAGAGTTTGACAACCCAACATCGCTTGTTAGTCTTGGATGTACAAACAAAAGGGCTGGTAAAGAAAAGGAGGGTTCGTAAGATCACTAGAACTAGATGGTGGAATCTTCCACTGAAGCAATCGAGCTTCAGGGAGAAGGTTTTAGAAGATATCTTGGGATTGTAGTGGAACTGCAAACGAGATGTGGGAGGCAGTAGCATCTTGTATCCGAAAGGTAGCCAAAGAGATGCTAGGCGAGTCAAAGGGAGGAGGCCCAGGTTAAAAGGAGGCTTGGTGGTGGAGTGAAGGGGTGCAAGAGAAGCTAAAAATTAAAAGAGCATGCTTTAAAGCTATGTCTAAGGATAGAACAGAGGAAACTGTCACAAACTACAAAATAGCAAAGAAGGAAGCAAAGAAGGCTGTAAGCGAGGCTAAGTCGAAAGCTTATGAAGTTTTGTATGAAAATCTCGACTCTAAGGAAGGCCAGAAGGATATATTCAGGTTGACCAAAGCAAGAGAAAGAAAGACCAAAGACCTTTCTCAAGTGAGATGCATTAAGGACGAGGAAGGTCACGTGCTTGTTACTCAGAAGGATATAGAGACTAGATGGGAGCAGTACTTCCATAAACTTTTCATTGGGGAAGGAAATAGAGAGATCACTTTGGGTGATTTAGCTAGTAGTGAAAGTTACTTGAATTGTGCAAGCTATAGGCGGATACAAAGAAAGGAAGTAGAGGAGGCTTTGAAGGTTATGAGACCTGGGAAAGGTGTAGGACCGGATGACATCCCTGTAGAAGTATGAAAAGTTTTAGGTGAGCACGGTTTGACTTGGCTTACGAATCTATTCAATGTTATTTGGCGAAGCAAGAAAATGCCTGAAGATTGGAGGAGTATCATGGTACCTCTTTATAAGAATAAAGGAGACATTCAAAATTGTTCAAATTATATTGGTATCAAGCGGATGAGTCACACTATGAAAATTTGGGAGCGTGTGATCGAGAGAAGGTTGAGGCAAGTTTCCAACATCAAAGAAAACCAATTTGGATTCATGTCAGGTCGCTCAACTATTGAAGCCATCCATTTGCTGAGGAGAACAATGGAGATTTATAGAGCTAAAAGGAAGAACCTCCATATGATCTTTATTGAATTGGAGAAGGTTTATGATTCCGTCCCACGAGAGATATCGTGGAGAGTTTTGGGAAGAGACAAGTACCTGTCCTATACATTAACCTCATAAAGGACATGTATGATAGGGCTTTATCTTGTGTAAGGACCCTGTCTGGAAAGATTGGTTATTTTGACATCAACATTGGTTTACATCAAGGTTCAGCTTTGAGTCCATTTCTTTTTACTTTGATTATGGACGAGTTGACAAGTCACATTCAGGATGAGTTACCTTGGTGTATGTTATTTGCTGATGATATTGTGTTGATTGTCGAGACTAGAGATGGAGTAAATGAGAAGCTTGAGGTCTGGAGACATGAGTTGGAGAGTAAAGGATTTCGTATAAACAGGGCTAAGACAGAATATATGGAGTGCACCTTTGATGGAAGCAATGGTGAAGGAATTGAGGTGAAGATTGGTGATGATAACATTCGGAAGAGAGATTTTTTTAGATATCTGGGATCTATTTTGCAACATGATGGGGAAATTGATGGAGATGTTACTAATAGAATAAATGCATGTTGGCTAAAGTGGAGAGGAGCCTCTGCTGTTCTCTGTGATAAGAAAATTCCTTTAAAAATTAAAGGAAAGTTTTACAAAGCAGCCGTGAGACCTGCTATGCTCTATGGATCTGAATGTTGGCCTGTGAACCATAGACATGTGCAGAGAATGGCTGTAGCAGAAATGAAAATGTTAAGATGGATATGTGGACACACACATAAAGATTGGATTCGGAATGATGCAATCAGAAAGAAAGTTGGTGTTGCTACGATCGAGGATAAGATGCGAGAAACCGCTTAAGATGGTTTGGTCATTTGCAAAGAAGATCAGTTGATGCACCAGTTAGGAGATGCGAGTGTTGGGATGTTGAGCCGGTTAAGAGAGGGTGGGGATGTCCCAAGAAGTGTTGGAAAGAGACTATACGAAGGGATCTTTGTTTTGTGGATATAAGCCCGTGATTGACCCAAGATAGATCTGAATGGAGGCGAAAAATCCATGTAGCCGACCCTACTTAATTGTGGGAAAAGGCTTTGTTGTTGTTGTTGTTGATGCTGTAGCATGCTAAACGTGTCAGACATTTATGCTCCAAATTGAGAGGGATTGTTATAGTGTTGAGCATTATGGTTAGGGTTGGATGGTCCATCCCTTACGCATATTTATATATATTGCTTTGTTAATTATAACCCTAGCATCTTTCTATATAATGAGCTTAGCGGACATTATTCAATCTATCAAAGTGCTTCAATCCATAATATTGCTAAAAACCAAACATGAAGTACATGCTTATGAAGATTAACAGTTCAGTTCAAGGTTTTAAAAACTGAACCAGACATCAAATCGGGCATGTATCGATTTTTGATTTTTATGGTCGGACGACCGGTCGAACCGGTGATGATATCAGCCGTTCAAAAAAATCGAAAAAGATCGAGCCATTGTATTGTTGGTTTGGTTCGTACGGTTCAACCGGGTCGAACTGAGTTAGACCGGTATATCATACAAATAAATACGAAAAATAATACATCATATCTTTCGAAGATTTGTTTACTCTTGTCCTTCCAAGTTTTTCCAACAACACTTACATCACTCATTTTAATACAATTGCATGCGTCCCCTATATTTTTTACAAAATCAATAGTAGTGGCCTTTTATTAGTACACTTGTGCTTCCATTTTTAACGCACATAAGGATGATATTGTGAATTTGTTAAGAAAGTATAGGAGCACAAGTGAAATTGCGTAAAAGTTAGGGGTACAAATGTTCTTAAAAAACTTGAAAGGGAATGATAATCATATTTCATAAAATTTATATAAATACATGCATGTGATGTAAAAATTAATAATTTTAAAACTATTTAAACTATAATTAACGACAAGTGTTAATTTATTGCTTCTCTTAGTATGACTATGACAACGTCTTCTTCATTTGTTATTGTTATAAGTAGACAACTCCATACACAATGTGGGAAGAGAGAGACAATGCTCATATAGCAGGAAGGGACAAGCGATAATGAGTCATTAACATATGTGAAGAGGAAGAGAAAAAGGGATATTATACTATGGGTTAGAATGAGACTAGATTGCGAATATTTCTGAAAAAGTTTCTATTTGTTAATTTATTGGAAATGATTTTTTGTCAAGAAATGGATGGTTGAAACGGTGGTTTGGTTCAATTGGTTCAACTGGGTTTAAGCGGTCCAACCGACTTTTGACTGGTTTTTATTTTCTAAATAAAAATCGGGTGGTTGGACCGTTTTTCCTCCGGTTCTTGGTTCAACCGGCCGATTCGGTTCAATTTTTAAAACCTTGGTTCAGTTACTCTAATTACCATTTCAATACCATGATTGCAATGTTCTGTCAGCCTACAAATCTGCAAAAAAATCTATGTTATAGTCAAATGTTTCTTGATCATGTGCTGGAATTCTCGGAACTTGCTTCCCTTTTGTAGGAAGTGACTCTTGCGTAGTGCGAGACAATGTTGTTTTCCTGAAGTGCTTTTAAAGTCAAGCCCTTTTGCAACTAGCTATGTAATCTTTTAAAATTTAATATATCCTTAAAACACGGCAATAGGCAAGGGCGAAAAAACAGTACAAGGACACGCCTTTAGTACAAAATCTAAAACGCAGGATTTCTTTTCAGAAAAAAAGGATAACGGGCAGTGATGTGAGTAATTAGCATTTCTGGAGATCTTGATTGATCAGCATCTGCATCGATTGTCATACAGGAGATTAGCTCCTCAAATTGAAGGATGTTAAGGGATAGGATATTTTTGAATTAAAGTTCAGGCGTTTGGTTTAGACTGGGGGAGTAAAGAGGAGAGAAGCTGCATTGCATTTGCAGGGAAATAGTGGAAGCCTGAAGGATCTCAACAAGCCAAGGTCAAGAGGAAATTCCAAGTCCACGTTCCAAGGGATGACACGATATGACACGATAAATCCATCTCTATGGGAAAAAGGATGAGATCTTGTGAGCAATGTGAGATACAATGGCCCAACCTAGTCGACTTAAAGGGAGAATCCTGTTTTCCACGCCATCTATCTGGTTGGAGAGTCAATATGGCATCAGCACGGATTCTATTCCTCTTAGTAGGCAGCCAGAAAGAGAGTTCAATGAAGAATTTCTTTTCTTCACTAGCCATTGCCCATTCAGTTCCGAGTGTTTTCCCGTAGATTGTGTTTACTTTTTGCCCGTGTTTACTTTGGGTTGCCCAAGTTTTGCAGTTTCTTCACGTGCTTCTCGAGGGTTTCTTGTTATATATTTGTCTTGATAAATCAATTGGGACATGAAATTTAGAGATCTGATCATAATGGATGAGATGCGATCTTTACTTCTTGAGTTCTAGTTTCAGTTTTGGGTTGCTGGTAAAGTGCTCGTCTATGTTGTTAACTAGAGAATGATGGTGTTCTTTAATTTGTTTCTTTGCATAGTTTCAGCCAGGAGGCAGTCGTGGGATCTCATATCATAGTCCATGTCTGCCATATTTGTGATGGTTATTTAACCCCTGTTCATGGAACTAGAGGGGCCTGAACCTGCAGCTGAAGGTCGCATGTTCTGTCTAGCGATGCTGAATACATGAAGAGTAGCTGACAAGCCGGCAGCTGTCACCGAGATTTGTGATAATAGTTTTAATGACCGGATTGATTAGTTTCCATTACTTGTTGGTGCACCATCACTATCAGGTTCCAGTTTTTGTGCAGAAAGGGGATTAAACAGAAGAGAAAGGACCATTAGAACTTGTACATATGAGTTGCTTTGGACATCAGGTATCCCTTTCATGCGTGATGCAGCTGTATGTAATGCACGCTGTTCTGCTACAGTTGGATCATTCAAACCCCTCCTCGGGTACAGGAAATTCATTTTGTACTTGTTATGTTTCAAATGTATCTTATACTTCATAATTATGTACACTATCATTTCTTGTGGGTGCTTGGAAATGGAATAATGATACAGATGTGTATGTGTGATGCTATTATTCCTGAAGACTACAAAAGTTGGAACGAAGTTCTCAGGAAAAATATCTTGGATCTGATTTAGGGTTCATGGTGGAAACATTCAGAAGCTGGTGCACGCATCTTGATGCTTCATTCAGGGTCAAATCTGCTACCTATAGTTGTGTTGTGATGTACTTTGGTTATTTTGAGCCAGAGTCTCTATCCCCCACAATTTAAATGGACATTGTTCCTTACGTCTTAGAGGAATCCTATTCAGAAATGGCAAGATGTATACAAGACCTCTCCCTACATATATGTTGGAAGTTTAAAACTCTGTAAGAGTGTATTGATCATGCTTATTAAGGTCTTTTTTGTTTAATCATCATATTAACTGAGGTGAATATTGCTATAACCTCATAAATAAATTCAAAGAGTTTGCATTTCTCTTCAAACATAAAGGAAATATATTCATCCCCTATTTGACCTAAGATGTTTAATCACTTCCGTGCTAGTGTCTCGATGTCATTCTTAGAGAAATTTCTCTAATTCTTCATTCTTAGTTTTCATCAGATAAGTATAACATTATTTAATGCTATCATATGTGAAGGTGATAAAGTATTTCTTTTTGTCTGTACTATTAAACTCAAAAATATTTTTGCATACAAGGTCTAACATCTCATTATACTTAGATATAGTCTGAAATGGGTTCCTAGGTTATTTAGCTAGCATACATATCTCACACTTTTGAGTCTTATCAATGGCGTGTTTTGGCTTCATCATTCTCTTGATTGAATCAAAGTTTACATGTCTCAATTGACAATGTCATAGACAACATGATTCTATATTATTATCACATGAGGAAAGAATTATGACATTCATAATTTATAACATTCACAAAAGCAATGTTTGATGAATCACATTGAATTCTATACAATACATCAAAATTAGCCAAATAACCTTTTTTGTAAAAGGCACCTTATCTTAGAATTAGGATTCTAATACATTTGAAGTTCAGTTGAAAATAGACGTTAAACTAAAATAGAGCCAGCTAAAATATTTTTTTTCACATGAACATGTAACATCATATGCAAACTCTAGACTTTTATCTAGAGGAGAAACATCAAGTCGACTTGTCCGAACTTAGCATTCTCATCGTATTCATTTCACATCTTCATAGTCTCATCACTACTTGCCTGATAAGAAGAAAAAACATTCTTGGAAATATAATTGGCTCATGTATTCACAAGCCATTCATTTGGATCGTGAAATTGATATATTTTTGTTTTTACCGAGTTAACATATCCATCACTAGGCCTGCCACCCCTGATGATCATGTCCACTTGAGAGAATTTATAAGTTTTCGTTGAACTTTTAAGGATGCACAATCCTTCTAATGCCTAATTTAGTTATAGTCTTGAAATTATTTTTTTGCACTTTTCTAGACCTTGTATTTTGATTTGATTTTATCCTTATTTTTTTACTTTCTTTGCCATCAAAGGTCATGACACTAAGCTTAGATTGAATATCTAAAGGGACCACGAGATTCTGTTATCTATTTTTCTTCAATGGTAATGCCACCATGAAGACATCTACTAAGCTTTCACCCTTCCTATATTTAAGGTCATCTTGAAATCTTCCCATAACGTACCTTTGTGATTGAAATCATTTGAAACTTCTCTAGAAATTCCATTTCAAGATATGCTATTCCATAAAGCAGTATCCTAAATTTGCCTATTCGGAAACCGATTTCTCCTCGACTATTGAAAACTTTAAGAATTCCACGATTACATTTTTCAATACCGAGGGCTTCAATATTGTACTTCTTGCCGTGTTCTTCTCAAACCCCCTTGAAAATCTGCTTGGACAAAAAGTACACATTAAACAAGGCATACCACAAAGCCAATAGAATGCAATAAGGCGATATATGACCACGTACCTTCCACGTAGATTATGCATTTCAGCTTTAGGGCATGTTGGTTTACCAAAATCCATCAAGGGACAATCAAATCCAATAGTAGAAATTATCCCTATCACGATTAACCTCATTTTCATGCATTCCAACCAACCTTTGAAATTCTATCCACATTATTTTTCATGCACTCCCTTCATATCCACCATCAATTTAAATATTGTATCCGACATACTTTTAAATTAGGTTCCAGATATCCTCTCAGATATCATTGGAAATAATATTAAAACCAAAAAAAAATAAAACATAAAGTAATCTGATCAATACGATTTGCTTGAACATGATTGCAGATTATAGCATAGATAATCAACCACTTACAAATTCTAAAATTATAGAATTTCAATGTATAATGCATGATATGTGAAGTGATACCATATAAGGCAAGTTCCAAAATAGAGTAAATAAACAAAATAAAAATTTACAAAAGACAAACATGGAAAAGAATGAGATCATACATTCCAAGCGCCCATAAAGTATTGTCCTTAAAGAGAACATACCCCCTATCAACCGGGTGCATAGGATCTAGCGATTTGCTTTTAGGATACAACAAGATACATGATTGATGTTTGTGCACTCTGACTAGATCTTCCTCAAAAGTACTCAAAAAAGCAAGATGAATCTAGGGAATAAAGATTTTGGTGGTGTAGAGTGCAAAAGAAGAATGTGTGTAATTGTATTCCAGATCACATGATGGAGTAGAAATAGAGATTGTGAGCAATTCCTCGGATGTATAACCTCCAAACAGAACATGTCCATTGGATTCACAATATTTTGGAGCGGCTAAAATCAGAATCATCATACTAGAGCCTTTAGATTTTTTCCCGTGGTTGCAAATAAGGATGCAATGATGGTCGATTGTTAGTTAGTGCCGAATGTGCATAGTGTTGATAGCATGAGACCTGCTATGGATTCTAGCCCATGGTAGATATAGTATAGTAGAAGAAACCACATCAAGTGCGTGACATGGTGCTACAAAAGGTGATCTGAGGAACCCTGAGTGGCATTCTTAATGTGGTCTCGTTGTAATACAGCTACTCAACGATCTATCATAAATTGAGCTCGAAGTATCTCTGAGAGGAGGGGCTCGATTTTAATAAATTATTTAACCTGGATAAGTCCTGAGTTGAACTCAGAGACACAATATAAATCAATGATTAATCAGACTCTAATACCTAGATTAAGTGATATATTTATCTACCTAGGTCAACAATATACAAACAATACAGTGTAAAACATGATGCATGACATAATACATTTTTTTACGGATTTTATGCAAGTTTAATTTAAAGTCAATATGCAATAGAATGCAATGGTATGCAAACAAAATGATCATAGATGTACCCCTAAGATCAGTAGATTGAGCAATAAATGTATCATCAATTTCATAATTCATTGGATGCATTAAACTAATGTGTATCTCAACAGTGGCATTTATATAAGTGTCAAATCAGGAAGTATATCATGCCATTAGCTAGAGAATCAAATAAGCATCAAAATGAAACTTAGATCATTGAAATCAGAGTTTAATTGCTCAAGTTATGGAGCAAATAGTCTAGGGCCATAACTGAAAAGGAACAAGCAAAAATATATACAAAACTTTACAAATAGGTCATGTCATGGATAATTCTGCTATATAAGAGCCACAAGGCCCTTCCTTGTAAATATTTATGCACGCAGGGACCATTTGGTAATTCTCAAGAGTTGTCAGGGTCCTCATGCAAATTTCTCAAGCATACCACGTGAGGCATGCACACGAGGACATATTTGCAATTGTAGAGAAGCGGGTGGGCTTCGACTACAAAATACCTGTCTCCTCATGCACAATGCACATGCGCTTTGAGGCTCGAGGGGTGGTCTGGCTCGGTGCAAGTGGCTCGGGGCACGCGGGTGGGCCGAGTGGCTTCGATGCGACTAGGTTCCTCCAAGCGTGATGACTCTGGCTAAGGCTCGATCAATCACTTGATCGATGGCAGTGATAATTCAGAATTCATGAGTACCAATGTTTTGTCTTGTAGGGCCTACGGTATCTGACAAGTCGGATCCGACAATCACTGTGTCAATCACTCTTATGGCACTTTGTATTCGATCAATCACTTAAATCATTAATCAATCCATGAATATTATATGCAATGAAAATCAAGTGAGATGAAATTTATTATACCCTACAAAATTGAATATAACAGACAAGTAGTAGGGGTCGAACCATTGAGAACAACAAAGGATATGTATAATTATTATTATTACCAATAATAATTATTTATGTATTTTCTAAATCTTTTTTCTATTTTTATGGTTTTTATATGTGAATTTTTATGGACTTTAAATGTTAAATATATTTTTATATTTTTATATTTTAAATTTTAAATTTTATTTTTATTTTAATCTTACAAAATGTTAATTTCTTTTTGATTTTAAAACATAATATATATTTATATGTAACAATAATATGTATTATATAAGTAATATAAGATATATATAGTATATATAGAATTTTATATTTTTAATTATAAATAAATATATCTAAAATATATTAAATAAAATATTTTTATGTTTTCAATATTTTTCTCTATTTTGGTAATTTTTATAGAAGTTTTGCTAATTTATGTATATTTTTAAGGTAATAAATATATAAAACATTGAATAAAATAATATAGTCAAATTATTTTGGGGTTTTAGAAAAAAGATAATAGTGTCCAAAATTCTCAAAATTAATTTTAATATATACTATATATATGAAGGAAAAATATAAAATAAGAAAAAATATTTTTAGATTTAGTGATTTTTAGTGATTTTTATAACATTTTTAGGGTTTTGTGATTTTTAAAGTTTTTTTGTATTTTTAGCAATTTTTTGTCTGAAGGTAGAATATATAGCAATGCACTAACTTCATTTTTTTGGATTTTCTGAAGATGGTTTTGTAATTTTTTGCATTTTTAAAAACAAATAAAGAATAAAATGTTCTTTTTAGACTTTAAAAAAATAGGAAAATGCTATAAACACCTAAATAAAATTAGCACGAACATGCTTGATTTTAGGCACCTACAACAAATTTCCCACAATTTTAGACAAGGACCTAATTGCAAACTAAATAAACATTAAATGCATTTAGAAATAGGTCCAATAAGTACAGGGATGTCAATGGAAGATTCCCACACCTCACCTAGCGTAACACGTGAGGCGAAAGGGCATAATGTAATACACAAAAAGTTTAGGGTCCCTTTTAAAAAAAATTCTAATTAGTTTACAACGCAACTAGTCAACTACATTATTTAACTCAATATATAATATGCAAAAAGAGACAGAGGATCAATGCAAATTACCCAACAAGTGGTGCGATCGGACGACAGATGATCATTTATTTAAACTCATCGACAACGGAGGAGGGCATCATTTCTCTTCTGATCTGACGACCACGAAACAAACTGGCGCGCCTCCCTTGATCCAACGGTGTCTGGGTGTTGTGGAAGAACAACAAGAACAAAGTTCTTGCTGTGCTTCGATCGACGATATCTCCGGGCTCAGTTATCCTTTCTCTTTGCTGATCAGTCCAAATGGGTCCATGTCCCAACGATTGGGACCTGGAGGGTTCCGTTGCTTCAGCTGACCTGGAGCATAAGATAAACTTCGATTCCTTGCTCCGGAGGGGTTTCAAACCCTCAGACCAGTCAAAAAGACTAATTGGCTCGAGGGCACCCTCCTTGACCAGAATTAAAGCTGCTACGTAAGAGGTGTATGGGTAGAGAGGATCTAGGCTATGGCAGAGGATGAGCATTGATGCTCCGATCCGAAAGTGATCAAAGTGATCTTGACGGGGGAAATGATGGAGAATACATTGGGGATCGATATGAAGGTGATTTGGTTGGTCAAACTCAAGTAAATCACAATGAAATCGAGCAGGAGCAGGAGCTCCAACATACAATAGATTTGGAAATTATGCTAACTTAACCACTAATTGCAGAAAATAAAATATGAACCAAGATGCCGAATCAAAATTACACTAAAAACACTAAGGAAAGCAACTCATACCTGCATATACATGGAGAAGAAGGGAGCTCCGACTAGGGCTGCTAATTGAATTGAAGCATTCGAATTCGATTATGATTCGCTTGATAATAATTCAAAAACAATTCGATTCGAAGTGAATTGAATCAAATATAAATTCCAATCATGGATTCGATTCCCGAACGAACTGAATTTGAATAAGTTTGAATTCGTTCAGTAAAAATCCGATTCAATATATATATATATATATGTGTGTGTGTGTGTGTATTATATACATATATACATAAATTCATACATACATACATACATATAACACTACCTTTTATTCATCAATAATATTACCTCTTCTATATAAATATGATTAGTTTATGGCGGATTTTACAAAATACTCATAAAAATATTAAAAAATACTATTCACTAAAATCAAATGTCAATCCCTATTCATCCTCACCATTTCTCACGCACACCCCCATTCACCCTTATCCACTGACTCCTCTCCTTCTCTCTCATACTCGATGCATAGAAACCCTAACAGCCCATCCCCTCCGTCCTTCGTCAACCACCAACAATGCCTCCCCTCCGCCCTTCGTTGACCACCTGCGGTGCCTCCCCTACGCCCTTTGTCAACCACCAGCGGCACCTCCCCCCGCCCTTCGTCGACCACCAACGACACCTCCCCTCCGCCTTCGCCGACTACATGCGGCTCCTCCCCTCCACCATTAGCCGACCACCATCGACGCCTCCCCTCCGCCCTTTGCCGACCACCAGTGGCTCCTCCCCTTCGCCCTTTGTCGACGACCAGCGGTGCCTCCCCTCTGCCCTTCACCGACCGCTAGCAGTGCCTCCCCTCTGCCCTTGGTCGACCACCTGGGATGCCTCCCCTCCAGCATCCTTCTCCGCCATCACGCGTACCACGCGACTCCTCTCCTCATCCCAACCCACCATAAGGTACTTGAATGGATCATCTTGGAGAACTCCTGCGGAGTTGTTTCTGCTGGTGCTAATCATCTTCTTGATATAAGCTTAGAATGTGAAAATGCACATCTATAACCTTTGTATCCTTTTCTCTTCATTATTGAGCTTGTGAGGGCATCCCAAGAACAAATAAGGAATTAGAAAGGCATTCCCAGAAAGGATAGGGAATGAATCAACCTCTCCACAAGAGACTGACAACATTCTATTTGAATACATCCAAACCATACTGTTTACAATATGTTGAATTGATTGGTTATAAGTATCAAGACATCTCTTAGAAAGTTGAAGGTGTATTCATATCTGTCTAGACTCAACAATAGAGCTCTGCATTAAGATAGGAGTGGCACATGCTTATAATAGTATAAGAAATCAAGATCAAACAGATATGTGAAGATGGAAGGGGGCTCTGAAACAAACTATCAAAGCATGATTGGTAAGGGTGTCATTGCAGGGAAAAAGTGCATGACCTTTTTTGGGAATAGACACCTTCTAGATAGTTTATCATAGGACCCTTTTTTTCATTCTAGCAATTTATTCGTAAATATCTTTTTTATACAATAACTTGATTGATTTCCAAAGGAAAACCCTCACAATTCACATCCATTTTTCAGAACAGTTCCTTCCCACTATACTGAGGTATAATCTTGGCAGTGACTGCAAAATTATCCATTGATGATCTAGCCAATGATGATAGAGCAGATTGAATTAGCTACTTTGAAAAAGTTTGTTCTTAGTTAGTGAACCACTTTGCACATCCAAGGCAAGTTAGTGGACCACACAAGTTATTGAGCAACATTCTTCCATTCAAGGTGGTATTTCAGCTCTCTTCCTCACAATTTTATTTTTTTCAGCTTCCTCCATTATTGTCTATTGTTGTAGCATCAAGAATTTAACAAAATTGTTTTTATATTGTACCCAGTTTGCAGATAATATTGTACTTTATGTTAATCATAGTTGATTAATGTTAATTATTGATTTTTGTGGATTTCTTGGACTGTATCTTTTATGGACAAAATTAGTTATTTTAAGTACAAAAAATCACCTAACCATCTTATTACCATGTATTTTGGTGGCAATAATATTAGTTACATGTGGAGTAAACCATTTGGATGATTTTATCTGAGAACGTGTAACCTTATTGCCATTATAGCTTTAGCATTTTATGTTTGGTTGATTTTATCTGAGAATAACATGTAATCTTATTACCATAGGTTATGACTGCAATTACCATTGGTTGTAAGTTTCTCTATTTGGTCACATATTAATAAAACTTTAGCACAATGAATATGCTATCTCTTCATGTAGTGGCACCTGAATTTTTTGCAAAATTAATTTATCACAATGAGATATTATCACCATGCATTTGTTACAATTTAAGTAATACTTTTTTTTTGTGTGTGTTGTATTGATTGACTTATAAAAATCAATTTCTTTAGATATCATGGAAGTATATAATGAGAGAAAAAATGGAGATGATTCCTCTGAAAATCAACATGGATCACAATCATCTGATCATGCCTTTAGACATGTATATTAAAATATTAACTTTTTCTTAATTGCTATGAAAATTTAAGTTTAGCTATTGATATGAAAAAATTAAATTTAATTATGATCATGTGTTTACTTTTTTCTTTAGATGACTATTTCGAACATGTCATCTTCACAAAATAGTGTCCATGAAAGAGCGATTGAAGATGGAGATGATTTTGATGGGGAAAAATCATAGAGAAGGAGAAGAAGTAGAAAAAGTGTATGATGAAGTAATTACTGAAGTTGATAGAAAGAAAAGATTGCCTGTTTATCAATCATTTATGAAAGTGAATATGAAAGTTGATGGAGTGTTAGTTGAAAGGTGGAAATGCTTGGATTGTAAAAAATCATTCAAAGTAATGAATTACAAAACTACTTCACATTTAAAAAATCATAGAGAGAGATATTGTATCATGTGAGATTCTGAAGATAAGAAGCAAAGAACATTATCTTTTGGTCCTTTGTCATCCGAGTTAGGTCATTTGAATGAACTTTCATTATCATTTTCGAAGTTTGATCAGACGAGGGCAAGAGAAGTGATCGCTAAATGGGTCATCGTAAATGATCATGCTTTTAGTATTGTGGAAGAATTCTGGCTTAATGCAATACTAAAATATAAACAAGTTTCAAGAGAAATAATAACAAATGATTTCTTGAAGATTTTCTCCATGGAAAAGGAAAATATGAAAAGAAATTTTTTACATGTGGACACGATTGGTCTTACTACAGATACTTGGACATCCAATCAAACAATCGGGTACATGTATTTGACTGCACACTATGTAGATGCAAATTGGAAGTTACAATAATGTATCATTGATTTTTCAAAGTTAGAACCACCACATACATGTGTTGTTATTGCATATGCTATTATGAACTATCTTGTTGAATGGAGGATTGATAGTAAAATTGTGAGTATTACAGTAGATAATTTCAACGCTAATGATGTGGTTGTAAGAACATTGAAAGACACCTTTGTTGGAAGGGGTTGTTTGTTATTCAAGGGAAAACTCTTTCATGTCAGATGTTGTGCTCACATATTGAATCTTATTGTGCAAGATGGCCTTCTTGCATTGGAAAATGTGATCTCTAATATCAGAGAAAGCGTAAAGTACATCAAAAAAAGTAGTGCACGTTTAAAGAAATTTAGTGAGATTGCAAAGCAACTAAACCACTCTACTTCAAGGGGTCTTTCCATGGATGTTCCAACTCGTTGGAATTCTACCTTCTTCATGCTTGAATCTGCGTTATGTTATAAAGTCATTTTTCAAAATTATGCAAGAAGAGATGATGGTTACAAGTGGTTGCCATCACAAGAAGAGTGGGAGAAAGCTGAAAAAATCCGTCCACTTGTGAAGCAAGTTTTTGAAGCGACACAGGTCTTTTCTGGTACAAAGTTTCCAACAATAAATTTATTTCTTCCAAAAAATTGGAAAGTTGCAGAAATTTTGAAAGATAACCCATTTTCAAGTGATGATTTTGCTAAGAAAATGGACACTGCAATGAAACTGAAGTTCGATAAATATTGGAAGGATTGCAAGCTTTTGATGTCTATTGCATATCTCTTTGATCCAAGATATAGATTGAAGTCCACTGAATTTATTTTTGATAAGGTTTGCACTTTTATTGAGTCTCAAAAGCAGTTGATGAAAATCAAAAAAAAATTATCATGCATCTATTCTTTTACTTACAAAAAGTTGGCAAACAAAATGATAGAAGCAAAAACTTTGGAGAAAATACAGAGTTTACTCCAATGAAAAGATAAGTAAAACAGAACTAGATGATTATTTAGATAATGTTGAAAATGAGCCTCCAGAATAGTCTGACTTGGAGAGATACTTGGAAGAGCCAACATTGAGATCAAGAAAAGGAGTTCCATCTTTTAATGTCCTAGATTGGTGGAAAACCAATGCTTTGTCATTTCCCGTGCTATCTATTATGACTTGTGATGTATTGCCAATTCCTATTAGCTCCGTTGCTTCAGAGTCAACTTTCAACACTAGACGTAGAGTCCTCATTGATTATAGAAACTCTTTATCTTCCAAATTCGTTCAAGCTCTTGTCTGTACTTCTGATTGGATATGAGCCACTCAAGACATTGGTCAATATCCAAATGTAAGAATACCCATTATTTATAGAACTTACTTTGAGCTTATCAAAGTTAATTATGAAGCTATTTTTCAATAATTTACAGTATGTTGTTTTCCAAGATGAAAGCCTAAAGGTTCATAATCCAGAATAGATTCAAACTTTTCTTCATGAAGGTTAGCTATCACTATCAATTCAAATATACAATAAGTCAGACTCAACCAATTCTGCTTTATTCTAATGAACTTTCTTTATGTGAAGGATGTAGAAGTGATGGTGGTCTCTCTACAAGCATATCGACATTAATGGCATGAATCAGGAATAGATTACAATACTACTTTCCTTTTTTAAGGATGGATGTATTCTAAAATTTATCATATTATGGAACAACATATGTTTAGTAATATGCACTACTCTTTAGTTGAAGTTTGACTATATCATTCCAGCTTAGTTTATTTTTCATATGTCTCATGCTACACTATTTGTTGCCATTATTCTTTTCAATAACGTGATTTTTTTTGCATTTTCGTTTACGTGGCTCATCTTTTCGTGCAACAACAAGCAATCAAAGGTAATCACAATTTTCAAAATCTGTTCATTTTTACGTCAATTATATCCAATCTCTTTGCGCTCTTATTATTGCTACCTCAAATATTTAATTCATTACAGATAATAGGAGAATATTTGGATTGTAGCAAACTTACAAGGATCACAACAACTTGGTAATTTTATGCATTTCATATTATATGCTGAACACTGCCCTTTTTCTTAAAGTTTTTAATTTATCCTAGTTATTTTTATTGTAAAATAGAATCGAAAAAATTATTATTGAAATTTTTAGATAATATTGATCCTAGAAATATTAATGCATACTTTAACTCATTAATTAACATTCATGTTACTCTCAATGTATATAAGTTATAAGGGAGGCACTTTCTCAACATCATACCATTTTTTGTCCAAAAAATATTATTAATTAAAATTTCAAATTTGATATATAATGAATCGAATTTGAATATTCGAAACTCACAATAAATCGAAATTGAATTCAAATTAGTGAATTCGGTTAATATTCGATTCGAGTTCGAATTCGAAAAATTTATAATGAATGGAATCTGAATCCATGTGAATTCGAGTGTATTCGATTCGATTAGCAACCCTAGCTCCGACAACATCTACTCCTGTGAGTTGGATCATCACTTCAATGCCTCCTTGTCCACGTAATTACCTCGGTGAGGTACCTGCTTTTACCAGGCGTCTCCAGCATGATGAGGATAGGGGCTAGAGAGGAGTGAAGGGGATCGAAATAGTAAAAGGTTGCAGATAAGTATATTTATAGACAGAAGTGGGTAGGTGACTTGATCATGGGATTGCAGAAGTTTTGCCAATCAATTGGATCATCAAAGAATATGGTGAGATGGAAGGATGGTGTGCGATGATTTTTAATGAAGGGACCATACCTTTTCGAGCAATGGATCTTCACCAAGAAATTGGAGAAGATGCGCGGTTGGTGATCTGACAGAAGACGTACATGGTGAAGGGAAGGACAACTGGCGAGCGGGTCAACAGTCCGTGGCCTCTGATTGGTCCACATGGACAAACTAAAAAATGCAAGGATTAAATCCCTTATAAAATTAATAAGAAAACACTAAATGAATTTATTAATTAAAAGTCATAACATAAAAAATGTTTCTTATTTTACATACTATTTTATGGATATTTTTATTTATTTTTACAACCTTATTTATTAGGCGCTAATTTTTACATGTACATACATAGGTATATTTACCTATATTTGACCCATTTTATTTTTATTTTGTATTTTCTGATTTTACTATTATATACATATTTTGTATATTTATAATATATTTACAAATTTTTTATTCTATTTTTCTGATTTATTTATTTATTTCAATATATATTATAAATATGTTATGCATATATAATTTAATACATTATTTATTTTAATGTATTTTTAAATTTTATGTTTATATTTATAATATATTTAAAATAATATTTACAAGTAGTTAAAAATATAAGAATGGTAAAAATATAAGGAATAAATATAATGAATAAAATATGCATGTATACAGTACAATGAGATTCCAGAAAGTCGGTTTTTACATCTTAACTCCATTTTTAATGAAACCTTCATTAAATAGAAATTTAATTTTAAGAACAATAAAGAGGAGTTTGATGAATTTTAAGCTCAGATGGAGGAGATATTAATCATTGAAGTTGGTTTGCGGCTTTTTCATTTGTGTGTCCTTGTTGCACTGTGCATTATTTTTCTTGGCACATAATTTTATATTTTTCTATATATTTTTATGTACAAGTTTCATGTGGAACAAATCTTTATTTGAGGTGTGGTAAATGTAAAATAAAATATAGGAATATTGAGCTATACATGATTAATAAATTAGGGGTTGTGCATACATTTATATACATTTATTGACCCTATCTCCTCTACTTTATTCCTGGTCAACCAAGTCAATATTGGCTTGGTCTTGAGATCTAAGGTCATTCATTATTTATATTATACATTTTTAAATATATAAAAATACCAAAAAATAAAATAAATAAAAAGAAATATTTTTCTTTATTAAAAATACTTACAAAAATAATAAATGTGTATATGATGTATTGTAACTTTGAGTTCTACATAGAAGTTGTAGATCTTGAAAAATTATAGAACTTTCATGTTGAGCACTTTTTAATTTAACATCATTTTTTTATTTTATTTTTATTTTTATTTTACAAGTTTTTATTTATTTTCTAATTTCTGATTGGGCCATGTGGCCCAATCACATTACTCCACGCACCCAGTCCTTCACAAGCCTCTGCATCTTTCCTGGACCGTCTGATCTTTTATTCAAACGAATATGGTGCCATCAGGTCCACTTCATCCTCAACCGCTTGATCATGTGATCAAGAGGTTAGCAGAGCCCCAATCACACTCGAAATTGGGTCGCTGGATATCTTGATCCAACGACTCAGGTCTATCTTCAACCTCTGGAGGTTGGCTTTCTCAAGCGACGTGACTCTTTGGCCAACTAAGTTTTCCCTCTTTTCCTTGTCAGCGGATGTGGCATCTCCTCTTGATTCCGTACCCTGATGTAGCCCGTTCCTTCCCCATTCACGCCAAAGCATTCGTTCGTACCCTCTGCCTCATGTGAGGTAACTGGAGGTGGTTGAAACCACCTCCATTCAATTGCTTGAAGCAACTCTTCACCAAACAAAAACCCACTCCAGTCTAACTGCACAACCATCCACCCTTTGCATGAGGTTCCTCCTAGCCCTTCCCTTACTCCAGTGACAGAGAGATCAAGTGGCAATGAGCCACGCAAAGAGAAAACCTCCGGTGAGATCCAAGGTAGACTTCTCAATGTCGTAGCCCCATATGGAGTGCTGCTCCAGCTCAACCCTCTATAGAGACTTTAAGCGAAGACCAGGAGCCATAGAAGCTCGGATCCCATGCACAACTTCCATCTCCGACATTCTCTCGATTTCCAGGTGAGCCCTAGTTTCCCTTATTTGTGTTTTCTTCCATTTAACTGCAGGCACACACACACACACATACACACACACACACACACACACACGCACACACGCACGCACGCACGCACGCACGCACGCACGCACGCACGCACACACACACACACACACCTGTGTTTGTGTGCACACACGCATACACGCACACATACGTATGCCCACACACGCACACATACACACACACACACAAACCCACCCATCCACCCCTCGTCTCCTTCTATTGGAAACTCAATTACCTTCGTCATTCATCACTCATCTTCGCACATCCATTCAATCATCCTCTCTTCCTCTCTAGATCCCCCTCCACTCCGACCATCTTCTTCCTAATGAACTAATGAAGAACCTAATCAGGGTTCTACTTTCTACACCTTCTATAAGCCCTCCGACCCATCTCATTTAATCTCTAGTCCTTCTCCCTCGCTTCAGCTATCCCTTTAACCCATGAAGGTACTTTGATTCTTCAGTGATCGGAAGTTTGAACAGTTCTCCGATCTCAAGCTAAAATTCCATCAAGCAGGAAGAGATCCACTTCACTAGCATGTTTCACGTCATGTCTAACATTCAACCATCTTCGCAAGAGCTTTATCAACCTTCTTCCACCATCAATAAGATCAGAGGACCATAGAGGAACAGAAGCATCCTCACCGGATATTCTCCCAGGATCCACCTTCACAGAAGAGTAGGAGAGTACATGTACGGTCAGATTAGATGGATCCTATGGTACTAATCTAATCAGAGCCAAGCCCCGATCCATAGAGATTTGGTGGACCCAAGCCATATTCGAAGTGTCTGCAGACACATACGTGGCCCGAACCTCCTCACTACCCACGCCTCACACTGAGCCCAGCATCACATGCCTCTAGCACGTACTGCCAGGGTTATTTACAGTGGCATCCCGATGGCTTTCAGGAATTCCATAAATACCCCCTAAGGGTTATCTACAAGATAAGTAGACAATTTATTGTATTTGCATTTAACTCCCTATTTAGACTGATTTGTGAAGTTTAATTAAGTTTTAGTTCTTATTTTCTTGGAATAAACCCATCTCTTTGTTGTTGAATATCTTTTACATCTTAAGTCAAACTAATGTGAATTTAGTCTTGTTTAAAAACTTATTGCCCATTCAGATTTATGAACTAACTCAGCTAGTAAATGACATCGTTTGCCATAAATCATTTTAAAAGGTGAAGTTCCAAGTGGTGTCTTGTAAGTCATCTAGTAGGCCCACAGAACTTGGTCCAATAGCTGAGACCAATTCTTCCTATCAGGACGAACTAAGTTTTGAAGAATATTCTTTACTTATTTATTTATAAACCTCTACCATGCCATTAGACTATGGGTGGTAATGATTAATCACTCTCTGATCAAATCCATAGTCCTTAGCCAAACTTTTCATTTCACGGTTCACGAAATGGCTATCCCCATCCGAGATAAGTACCTATGGGACCCTGAACCTAGCAATAATGATCTTTCAAAAACCTACAAACAGTTTTGCTGCCTGTGACTCAGGTTGGAATAGCCTCCACCTACCTTGATAAATAATTGATTGTTAACAAGATGGGCTCATGTCCATTACTGTTAGGAAAGAGGCTCATAAAATCAATACACAATGCATCAAAAAACATCACAAAATATCACTGGTTGCATGGGCATTTCTTCTATAGATCCAACTGCCCCTCCCATTCTCTAACGGACAGGGCACGACCTTACAAAGTCAAATGCATCACGGAACAAGGATGGCTAGTAGAATCCGCATTGAAGCAACTTGTTTGCGGTTCACTTTCCCGAGTGTTGTTCTCTTGCCTCTAGAATATGGTAGTGAGTGAAAACACTATGATATTCCTCCTTAAGAATACACCATCTCCAGACAGAATCCGGTCCTTCAAAGAAAAGGAACTGATCCTCCTTATGGTATCCCCTCGAGTCCGACTTCATTCAGTTAATATTTCTCCTAGGCCAACCTTAGAGAGCTTTCTTTGAGACAAGATAGTTCACCCTGTTGGAATGCCAAAGGGAGTGAGTCAATAACATAAATTGACTCATCCGGGAAAGTCTCTCTAATAGGTCCACTCTCAGGGGAATCCTTATGTTCACTCGGGGATAAATGATCAACCACAACATTCTTGACTCTATGTTTATCTTTAATCTCTAAATCAAACTCCAAGAGTAATAAATTCCACCTAAGAATATGTACCTTCGCATCCTTCTTTTCCATTAATTATCGAATAGCTGTTTGGTCAGTGTAAATTGTTACCTTAGAGTCCAAAATATAAGATCTAAACTTCTCTAGGGCCCAAACTACTACGAGCATTTCTTTTTCAATAAACATATAGTTCTTCTATGCAAGATCTAAAACCCTTCTCACCTCTGTCCTAACACAACTCCTATCATAAAATCTGAAGCGTCAATCATGATCTCAAAGGGAAGAGACCAGTCAAAAGGTTGTAAAACATGCGAGTCAATGATCTTTCTTTTCAACAACTCAAAGGTACCTTTGATATACAATAAACTATGTCTTTTCCTAAGAGCCCAGTCAGTGGTCAGGAAGTCTTTGAAAAATCCTGAATGATTCTTCTATACAATCCAACATGACCTAAAAATGATTGCACTGGTATAATGTTGGTTGGTGGATCAAGTTTGTTGATCACATCCACCTTGGCAGGGTCAACTCCATTCCCTTCTTGGAGATGATATACCCTAACATGATGACCTCCTAGACCATAAAGTGACTCTTCTACTAGAAGAGCACTAGATTCACCTCCCTAATCTTTGAAGAACACGATCCAAGTACACATGACATGAATCAAATGAATCACCATGAAATGAGAAATTATCCATGAAGATCTCCAAAAAATCTCCCACCATCTCGACAAATACACCAATAATACATCACTGAAAAGTGCCTAGGGCATTATAGATCCTGAATGGCATATGCTTGAATGCATATATGTCGAATGAAAATGTAAATGTGGTCTTTTTCTAGTATTTAGTGCAACGGCTACTTGATTATAGCTTGAGTACCCATTAAAAAAATTTAGAAGAACTCTTTCCTAGCTAATCTCTCCAAAATTTGATCAATAAACGACAAGGGAAAGTGATCTGTCTTAGATGCAACATTCGGGTATCTATAGTCCACACAGACATGCCACGACGTGGGTACTCGTATCATGATCTCAACTCCCTCCTCATTGTTGACTAATTTATCATAGATCGATCTGTATGTTCAACAAGTTAAACAAACAATCGTTATGGTGACTGATCCATAATAGATCAACAATCAACACACAATGTATAGATGAAATAGTCAAAGTGTGTGAGTCAAAATTTATTATAACTCTTCAATAAAGTGTATAGTCATAAGTAGAGAAGAGTAATGAACACATGGAAGCAAACATGGGTATAGACAAAATTATTACTAATTATTACTAATTAATAATGATTTTTAGGTTTTTTTATCTTTTCTTGTTCTTATCTTTATGTTTTAAATTATTTTTATGGGTTTTAATTATATAAAAATTTTAAAATTTTTAAATGTTTTATATTTTTATATATTTTTATTTTGTAAAATTTTAGTTTCCTTTTGATGTTTTTAAAACAAGTTAATTAGTAATATAGATAATATTGACATATATATAAATACTACATCTTTTTGGATTTTTTTATAAGTCAAATACCGTTAAAATAAATAAAATAAAATATTTTTATCTATTTTTTCATAATTTTCGAATATTTTTTTAAATTCCAAAGATTTTTGAAGTTAACAATATACAAAATAATGAATATATTAAATATTACAACTTGGTTAAGTTTTTTGAAATATATATAAGTTCTAAATAAACCCTAACTATTTTTAATATAAACTATAACAAGTAAAGAAAATTAAGACATAAAAAATAATAATTTTGGATTTTTTTGTAGAATATTTGCTAATTTTTATTAGATTTTTAGAGTTTTTAAGTTTTATATTTTGTATTTTTTGTGGTTTTTGGACATGTGTTGAATATACTAAAATCTAACTAATATTTTTTTGAAATTTTCGGATACATATTTTAATTTTTAAGGATTTTTAAATTCCAAACATGGAATATAAACTTGTTTTGTATTTTTATAAATGGGGAAATGTAATCAAATGCCCTAAGAAAAATATATGCAAGGCATCTATGTTCCATGCATTAAAGTTAATTTTCCTATAATTTTTGTTATAAAAAACATTTCATAATAATAAACTACGTAAAATAAAATAATACAATAGAGTAAGGACCTTGATGTAATTTTTATAAAGTAAACATGCATTAATAATAAGTACACAAAGTCTAGGGGCCTTTCCTGCAAATAACCCCATTGCCTCATGTATAGAGACACGTGAGGCAACCTGGGAAGGACCGAATTGCAAATACCACATAGTTTAGGGTCTGAATAACAAAATATCCTAAATATATTACATGTTACGTATCATTTACAATACTACAAATAAAATACAAAATGTAGGGGGCTTGGGTCTTATTTACCCCTCTACATACACGGATGGACGACGATCGCACCTTCACTTATCCATGTGGACAGTGTAGGATGCGTACCTCTTCATGTGAGTTGAATGACCTACATTAGAACTGGAGCATCTCCTTGATCTGATGGCCCCTGCTCTTCACGAAGAATAGGGAAGAACATCTGGGTTGGGCTCCTTCCTTCGTTCGATTCCCCATCCTCCGGCCACCTCCCGAGCTTAGGAATGGCATAAAATGATCCCTGGAGGCTTCCATAGCTCCTGGAGGTGCTAGAAAAATCCGGGCCTCATTGAGAGAAGCCTGGAGGTATGTTCTTTCTCGAGCCACCCAGAGGTAAAGGTTCGAATCGAATAACCCCAGATGTGGTGCTCTATGTCTCGCACCTGCACAAAGAACTAGGGCTCAAGGGCGATGTCCCTCGACCCAATCACTACACAAAAGAGGGAAATGAAGGCGGTGAATATCTCTTACGAGTGGTAGAAGAGGGAGGCCTGATACCTCGAACTGTGTAAGATCAAGGGTGTCCGGTGATATGGTAAGATGGAGAATGTGGAGGGGAAGGTTGTGGGGTGGTCACTGAGTTGAAATAATGTTGAAGTCACAGAGTAAGGTCAGAGCCCAGAGCTCCAATGTTCTTGATTTTTTTGGTGTACTTGATTTACTCTCTGCCTAAACAAAATCATTAGAAATAAAAACCTAAACTATGTATGGAATTGAAATACAGACCAAAAAACCTAAGATAGAAACCTTACCTAGTCTGGAGGACGTGGATAGCTAGACCTGACGGAGGAGCTCTGTCGGTGATCTGAATCACATCTCTACTCCCCTTCTCCTCATTGCGAATCAAAGGGCACACCTCCCTGTCACGAAGGGCAACACTCTAGGCACCGATTCTTGGGGTTATGGGTGGTCGAAGATGGATTAGAAGGAGTAAGAGGTGTTGGGTTTTATAGCATAAGAATAAACACAACTTTTGATTGAAGCTTGCACGTATATCAAAGGGGTTTGGTGGAAGCTAGAGGTACGACATGGTAGAGCATGATCTGAAGCACAATTTTAGTGAATGACTCGAGATGTTCCAAGGCGTGGTTTATGCATAACAAAATGAAGAAGAAGAGGGGTTCGACGTGTACAATAGGTCTAGGCGAGTATGGGGCAAGGTTGACCAAGGGGTCAACACTCCTCGACTCCTTATTGGTCCACGCGTATCTCAAAAAGGCAAAAGAGAAAATAAGAAAGGAAATAAAATTCAAAATAAAATAGTAAATGAATTTATATTTAAATATTCAAAACATAAAAATCATTTCTTATTTACTAAACTATTTTAATGATTTTTATTTATTTTCACAACCTTATTTAATAGAGTATAATATTTATATATTATTTTTTATAGGTATTTATACATGTATATTATGTATATGTATTTTATTATTTTTATATATAATACTATATTTGCACAATTTATTTATTTACAACATTATTTAATGCATATTTTTATGATTTTATGTATATGTACTAATAAATACATATATGCACTACATAGGTAAAATATACCTACACATTAGGGTTTATGATTTATTTTCAGTATTTTTAAGTGCTTTTAATTGATTGTCTCGACGAGATCTACAACTTTTATATAATTTATATAAAAAGTGGTCTTAATAGAACTTGATTGTCTTGACGAGATCTACAACTTTTGTGAAGGAACCAAATAAAAAGAAATCATCTATACAAAATATATTTTTGGTGGTACCCTATGGATATAAAATACCGTATTTTTGTATTTTGTAATTTTTATTCATTTTTAAATAAGATAAAAACCAGATGAAATAAAAAATAAATATTTACAACTTAATCTGATTTTTTTGGATTTTAATAATTAAGCAAATAAAGGAAATAAAATAAGAGGGACTTATATATAGACTTTATATACAAACTTAGAGAGACTTATTTTCTTTGTTTTTTTCAGTTCTTATTAGGATATTTACACAATTTGTTAAAACATCAATCAATGAAAATAAAGATAAAGGAAATAAATAAGGTCAAATCGGTCAATATGTACAATATACAATGAGGCCCAAAACCCAAATTTCACATATGAACTCCGATTCTTTTGAATAGATCTTGTTTTGTAGATAATTGAATGTATATTAATTCAAAAGTGGGTAGGGGTCCATAGGAGAGTGTATGAGAGAGATATTCATTTTTATAGCCTTTTGTCTTTGAACTAGGGTTCGAGTTTCATTGGGCAAATATACAAGTTAGTATTTTTTGGTATTTTTCTTGATTAATGTTAGTTATATCCACACAGTAAAGATAAATTTATATTAATTGGAGTTAGTAAAAAATCATTAAAAATAACAAAAGTTGTGGTCATATACAAGTGATACTGTACAAGATTTTTGGGCTTCTTATATAATGCAATTATGCATGCTAAACGTGAATCATATTTGCATATGCATGAATGATAATAATGCAACATAGATGAATAAATGCACTTAATTACTTGGGAACAATGCCCTATTTTCATCTCTTAGAGTGATGAATCACATGTTCATCAACAATGTACAATTAAACCTTGCTCGTCCCCAAGCAACCAAAATGAAATGCATAAGTGAAATGATATTGGGTTCCACACCAAGGTCATGAACAAAATGTGAAAATGGAGCTCGACTCGACCTTTGGATTAACAATGTGACAGGACTCCTTATGAGAATTAGGGTTTATAGAACAACAACCTCCAAGTTGTACAAGTCATCATCCAGACTTGACTAAGAAGTCACCTTAGATCAACCCCCTCCCAAAGCATCCAATATGAACACTGAATAACTCTCTCCAGTGAGTGATGGGTAGTTCTTCCTATCCAAGATGACGAACTACCTTGCAATCTCCTTCACCAGTAACTTGTCCTCAGGGAGTCAAGTATTTCCTTCTAAGTTTAAGAACGTGCTAGATCACAACGAGTGGGGAAGAAGTCTAGAATAAGGGGAAAAGAAGTGGAGAGTAACCAGTGTAGTCAACTCTCTTTTGAAGCTTGGCTGTTGTAGCTAAGTCTTCACTAGATCTGCATGCTATCTAAAGCTAGGATCATTGTGGTCAAATCTTCTTCTTTTTGGTATTTGCTTCTTTTTGGTAGGTTTGTGGTTGCTATGCATTGGTTATTTATACCTCGACAGATATAGAATCTTTTGTTCCACCCATGTTTTGGGATCTTAGAAAAAATATTCTAACAATCCATCCCTCATTCGAAGCTTTATTTCAACCCGGTACTCCGATCTTTAGATGTACACACTACAAAAAAAAGATACATGATCTTCCAACACCTCAACTGAGTTGAGCTAAGTGTACAGTGTAGAGTACATATTAGTTCTTTATCTAAGAGAATACTCCGAATGTGGCGATCGGGTTAGATACTAAGAGTAGAAGTCTAGACATTGTCTTGTGAACTTGGAGAATTAAGCCTATGACATAAAGTTCCTAAAATCCTACTTCTCATGAAGCCTATGGGTAAAGTATATATGTAATATATACACCCCTATAGTTAGCGTGTGCCATGTCCTTAGCACAAGAAGAGAGGAAGAGACATATCGCATGCTAAGCCTAAGAGAGTGAAAAGAATAGGAGTATAGAAGTTGACCCTCCACCATACTTAGGCTTTGGTCAGCCTATGTATAGAAGAAGATAAAAATGGGGCGGACGAGGTCAAGAGGAGAAGATAATAGATAGATATAGGGTGGGCATCGGTACCCCCTATACTTAGGCTCTAGTCAGTCTAAGTATAGAAAAGGAGTAAGTGTGAGAATCGATGGGCTGGGGAATGTACAGAGAAATGGGAGCGAGGAAGGATATGCTTGGAGATTTTGGGAGTAGTGAGGATTCATGTGATTCTTAAGAGTAAATCATGATATTTATGAATATGCATGAATGAGATCTCTTCAACACAGCAAATTGCTCATCGATCCTACGAAATGCTTAAGCAGTTGCTCGTTCACGAGGAACGATCGTGCACCATCTGTAAGCTCTGAAATCTCTACATTGTTGTTCGTATGCACTTCTCTGATAATGAAGGGTCCCATCCACTTGGACTTCAACATGCCCTGAGAAATCTTCAACTTAATATTGAATAATCATACCTTCTTCCTTAGGACCAAACTCTTGCATCTGATATGCTGATCATGTCAACGCTTGATTCTATCCTTATAAATCACGCTATTATCATATGCCTTGTTTCTGATTTCTAGAAGCTCATTTAGGTCCATCTTTCTACCCTGCTGTCCTTCATGCGTGTTCCAGTTCAGTTTCTTTAATGCCCATTCAGATTTGTGAATCAACTTAGCGGGCAAATGACATGGCTTTTCATATAACACTCGGAATGGGGAGGTTCCAAGCGAGGTCTTGTAAGCAATCCTGTATGCTCATAGAACTTGGTTCAAGAGTTGAGACCAGTTCTTCCTATTAGGACGGACTAGCTTCTGCAAAATTCCCTTCACCTCCCTATTCAACACCTCTGCCATGCCATTCGACTGTGGGTGGTATGGACTAGCGACACGGTGCTCGACGTCGTAGTCCTTTGTTAACTTCTTCATTTCTCTGTTAACAAAGTGGCTACCCCTATCAGAGATGACGACTTTGGGGATCTTAAACCATGAAATGATGTGATTTTTCACGAACTTGCAGACTGTTTTGCTGTCTACGGCTCGGCTAGGGATAGATTCCACCCACATAAAGAGATAATCTACTGTCAGTAGAATGTGATCATAGACATGGCTGTTAGGGAATGGGCCCATGAAATCTATGTCCCGTGAATTGGAAACATCAACCATAATCACAGGTTGCATGGACATTTCATCTTTGGGACCAACAATCCCTCCCATTCTCTGACATACTAGACATGACCTAACAAATATATATGCATCACAGAACATGGTTGGCCCGTACAAACCACACCGGGGAACTTTCCAGGAGGTCCTCTTCCCGGAGTGATTTCCTCCTGCCTCCAAAGAATTGTAGTGGGTAAGGACACTCATGTATTCCTCCTGCCAAATACACATCCACCAGACACTATCCATACCTTCGAAGAAAAGGAATGAATCCTCCAATGGTATTTCCTAGATTCCGACTTAAGTTGATCAATGATGCTCTTGCGACAATCATGGGGAACTATCCTAGACATTAAAAAGTTCACCATGTTGGCATACCATGGGTGATAGTCAATAGAGCAGATCAACTCGTTGGAGAAGGAGTCCTTGATGGGGTCTGTCTCAAGGAACTCTATCACTCGAGGCAGGAGAGGTGATCAACCACCACGGTTTTCACTCCATGCTTATCATTGATCTGCAGACCAGTTCTTGGAGTAATAGAATCCACCTAAGAAGACGTGCCTTCACATCCTTCTTTTCCATGAGGCACTTGATGGTTGTGGGGTCTGTGAACACAATGACATTTAAATGTAAAATATGTGACATGAATTTGTCCAAGGAAAATACCATGACAATCATTTCCTTCTATATGACAGTATAATTCCGTTAAGCTTGATCGAGTACTTTGCTTGAGTAGTGAACAACATAAGGAATCCCTGTTCTCCTATGTCCTAACACGACCCCAACTGCAAAGTCAGAGGCATCCATCATGATCTCAAAGGGTAGAGACCAATCTGGGGCCTGTAGGATAGGAGCATCCATGATCTTCCTCTTTAGGAGCTCGAAGGCTTCAAGATACTTGTGATCTACAATGAACTTCGTGTCTTTTCCTAAGAGCTCCATCAACAACCGATCAATCATTGGAAAATCCTTTATAAATCTACGGTAAAAACTGACATGCTCAAGGAATGACCGCACTTGTTTGATATTGGTGGGTGGTTGAAGTTTCTTGATCAAATCCACCTTAGTAGGGTCGACCTCCATTACTCTATTGGAGATAACGTTCCCCAGTAAAATGCTCTCTTAAACTATGAAATGGCTCTTCTCTCAAGATATCACCGAATTCACCTCACTACACTTCTTGAGGACTCGATCCAGATGAGATAGATAAGAGTCAATCGTCGTGGACTGAGAAGTCATCAAAAAAGATCTCTAGGAAATCTCACACCATCTCAACAAATACCACAATCATGCATTGTTGGAAAATCCTCAATGTGTTGCATAGCCCAAAGGGCATGCGCATGAATGAGCACATACCTGATGGACATGAGAATGTGGTATTCTCCTGGTCCTTAGTCGTGATGGCTACATGATTGTAGCTCGAGTACCAGTCTATAAAATAAAAGAATTCATTCTCTGCAAGTCTCTCTAAGATATGATCAATGAATGGTAAGGGGAAATGATATTTTTTCATCATGGCATTCAAGCGTCTGTAATCCACACAGACACGCCACGACGTGGGTACTCGTGTCACAATCTTCTCTACATCTGAGTTGGTGATTGCCAGAAGTCCTGCCATCTTAGGGACTACATGAAGTGGTGCACTGATGAATCCCTACTAGATCATCATTATTCTCTATTTTTATCCTCGATTAATAAGAACTTCATGAGAAATCTTCATTAATTTCGCATCTTTGAATAAATCAATCATCTATAAATAAAATTAATCCCAATTTTATTGTATTTATCACTAACATTTTCTTTATTTTCTTTTTTTATTAAACCTCTAAAAATTAGATTAAATATTGCATGTAGTTGTTTTGCTTTTAAAAACAAATAAAAAACAAACAAATCACAAAATCATTAAAATTAAAGTGTTTTTAAAAATAAAAAATGCTTGCAAAAATTCTTCTTTGTACAAATAACCTCCTTTGACTTTTTTGTTCAACATGAAACTTGTAGATCTCATCGAGATCTACACTTCCATGTTTTGAGTTTTTTTTCATCCTTGATGAACCTAGGTTTCATCATGTTAATTTTCCTATATTAACCATCTAGCTTAAATTAGTGTCAATAAAAGCTAGATTAAAAGTTGTATATATCTGAGTCTTGAAATAAAATTAAAATACAAAAAATGACAAAACCAAAAATCATAGTGTTTTTATACCTTTAAAAATGCTCACAAAAATATTTCTCCCTTTTTTTGGCCTCTTTTGCATTTTTGTCAACAAGAAACTTGTAGATCTCATCGAGATCTACAACTTTCATATTTCAAGTTTTTCTAAATTCAGCCTCCTTCTCTTTCTTTTTCGATTGTTTTGTCTGAATAACCTTGTTGGGCCACGTGGCTCCTTCTGGTTGGGCCACGTGGCCTGCTTCTCCTCGTGCCACGTACCCTCTACGCCTAGCCGTCTGATATCCTTATATGTGCCTTCATCTCCACCTCATGTTCCATCTTCACTCTTTGCCCTCTGATTTCCATTTAGACCACATCCGCAACGTCCATGCCCGCTTAATGCCCAACCATTGGATCTTTAGATCCTACGGTCATACGTGCGTCACCCTTAGACGTAGATGCAGCCTGATTGATTAGATCAGGGCTGCATCTTCGCACCCTTTTCCGGACTATTGGATCACAAGATCCAATGCTTCATCTTTCACATCCCACGCCTCCTTCTCCCCCACGTTCGACACATCACGCAAATCGCCTCCATCCCATTTTCCCCATTTCCTCATCACCTCCCTCACCTCTCTGAACATGCTCCACCCTAGACCACTCCTTCGTGACCCTCGTGAACCATGTAGATCCTCTCGCACCCTCTTCCCCGCTCCAGATCTCAACCGCAAACCACCTTCCCCACCACCAGAACCTCGAAATCTTCCCCTTCAAATACACCAACACCATCCCAAATCTTGCTTGTCCACCTATACGCGGGACTTGGCCTAGCTCCTCTCCGCCTCCTCATGATAGGGGGGGGGGGGTCGGATCGATGGTGCGAATACGACCAAGGCTCCAGTGTTGACCACTGGCCATGGTAGGCCATGCCTCTAGCTCTCAACCACCGGCGAGCTGCTCCAGCTGGTCGCTGAAGTTCAGTGAAGACCCGAGCCCTCATTGAAGCTCAACCCAGACCAGTTCCTCTGCCATTATCTCCTGGTAAGCATCCTCAATCTTCCTAGCCTTTTCTTTCGTTTTCTTCCAATTAATTAGGTATCCCTCTTCATTCTCACCCTCCATATACCACCTGCTCAGCTTCGTCTTTCCACGCCCACCTTCGCAGCACATCTCACTTGCCTTCTCCTTCTCTCCATCGCCTGAACACCTCCGACCCATCTCCTCTCCAGTTCGTCGGAAAGGGAGCTCCGATCTCCCATTCTTTCACTCGCACGAGACCCCACTTCACCCACACTCATTTCACACACGCACGCTTCAGCTACGGACTGACGTTTGCAGGTACTTTCGTCATTGGCCAGAGCCTTCACCGGAGCTCATTCCTCAAGCTTTGTCTCCGGCGTACATGCGTTGCCAACCTCCTCCAGGAGCTCTCGCATCTTCCTCGAGCTTCGATGATGCCTCAGACCCTCCAGGGACCTCCACGGAGTTATGTCATGCACAGACGACGACGACGGAGCTCGTGCAGCTTTGCCAGAGGCCTAATCACGCTGCTGTCCAACGGAGGAGGAGGCAGCTCCAGATTGCACAGGTGCCGTTGGATGATATATAGCCCACACTGACTCACCAACCTACTTATATTTTCTGTTCTATTTTCTCATCTGATACAATGTGTGCATGGCTTCTTATATAGCCCACACTGACTCACCAAGTGTCACAAATAGCCGATGTAAGACTAAACCACTGGATTTGGTAATTGGATCCTGTAGGGATCCAATTACCCATCTCTACAATGACACATACTCCAACACTCTCTATAGAACTAACATCCTCCTTGAACATTTTCTTATGCATGATTCTTTCTTTAGGATATTTCTTTGATATAGAATAGAGATAATATTTTTTTCTTAATATGCAAAATGATGCCTTTTCTTGTATCGGGCCATTACTATATACATTCTTTGTGAGGGAGGAGAACGAGATTAGTAGTAAGATCCTCAACCAGCTTTTAAATCCATTTACAATCAAAGCAGGTTACCATATCGACGACTAATTTACTAAATTTTTTGTTGGAGTCAAGTTTAGGAAGCATTTTATTCTAAAAAATAATTGAAAGTCAGTTATCTGAATCTATAAATTGCCATAATAAGAATTTCTATATTAGCTCTAGGAACTGTAGGTATTTTTAGATTCTATATCTAATCATGTGTCCAAGTGGCCTTCAAGAAATTGAACCTTTGTCTATTTGCTTATCGCTTGTTGCTTTTCAGAACCTTGATTTTGACATTGTTAAGTAATACATGATTTATTCCAAAGTCCTTTGTGTCAACTATATTTGAACTCTGCATCTCAACAGTTACATCTTCAGGTCCAAATTTCTTCCAACTTTTGGGTGTTGTTTTGGACATTGACGATTCTCTCAAAGGATACAGATTAGCCATGCGAATGGGGGCAATTGGTATCAGTGGGTTAAATCTTTAATTATAAGATATTTTAACTCACTTGATTATCTGGATGTTTAACCGTTGGCCAACAAATAAATGTTTATTTATTGATTCGTGAAAAAGATTCAACAAGAGAAATCCACTATCTATTTTACATCAAGTTATAACTATGATGCTTTATAGAACTTTCGCTTTATGCAGTAGACTTGAGCTATTTTCGTTGCAATTCCATTTGTTTTAACTCTAATGATGTAACCCTATAGCTCCTAATTCATGTTGGTTGAACTCCAAATGCTTTAAACTCATATGCTTTTGAAGCCGATGCTTTCAATTTGATCCTCATCATGCTTTGCATAACTCAAAATGTTTTATACGCATATCCTTCACATTTGTTGCTTTACATCTGATACTTTAAGACGACAACTATGATGATACTGTTGTAACTTTGATGCACACTAGTAGAATACACATTCAACTGTTACAACTTTGATTATGTAAACCCATTCCTCTTAACTCCAATTTTCTCTACATCACTATGATGCTTTACATGACCCTGATGTTTTAGACAACAATGATGCATTATATAACAACGATGCTTTAACTCAAATTTGGTAATTCTGATGCTTTACTCTGATGCTTTAACTCATTTTTTAAAATTTTAATGCTTTACATCCTGTTTGGTTGTAGGGTTGGGCAGGGTTGGCCCAACCCTGGTTACTATTCACAAGGGTACTTCTTCCTCACAGATTACTATTCACCCACCCCAACCCATCCCAACCCAACCCAGTCCAACCCAGCAACCAAACAGGCCCCTAATGCTTTAACTCTGATGCAAAAGCTCTGATGGTTTACAAAAGTTTGATGCTGTATAATTTTGGTGGTTAGTCTTTCCCGATGGTAGCAGCATGGGTTTTGTGATGGATATTATTACTCAAATTTGTTAATTAGTTTACAGCTATATTGAAACGAATCTGAAAGAATTACACCGAATCTGCTACCTTTTTAAACCTCAGATATGGATATTACGACATTGAAATTGGATGTAATAGTTCAGGCATCTGTTATTAGACATTGAAGATTCTTTGTTAAGAGTTGGTTTCTCTGATATTGTACGCAATGCAACGACAAGAACACAGACAAAAAAGAGAGCTGAATTTCCATACATAAAAGTAATCTAACATGTAACATGACCGTTTCTGCCGTGACTTGCACCAGCAATTTGATCAGCAAGCTTCCTCCTGTAAACGCGGCGCTATCCAGAGGAAGTGACAGCTATCATCACCGCTTTCGACTTGGTCATCATGTATCATATCGATGGTTCGACTGTCTATTCGATAAACAAAGCGGTCGCATCGATTACGAGTCGTAGGGCAGCTTCTGATGAGATAAACACAGTTGGGCTCGAATCCTCCGTAATCGTGGGCAGAGAGAGAGAAAGATTCGTTGTAACCCAAGAACAAAGCATGGCAACCAAGATCTCCTTGTTCGGCCCATGTCGCCTGTCCATCACCCGTATGCAATTTGAATATATTGAAAGCCGAAGAGCGTACGTAATCAGAACAGCTGCCTGTTTCAGATGCAGACCACACCACCAAGAGGAGATCCCCGCAACACTCCACCAGGAAGGTACGTACGACCCTGCCTGCGGCGACACCCTTGTTGATCGACTCCATGGAGGACCGTGTGATCGGAATATGTCGGACTGCTGCTGTCGACTGTCCTATGTCACAAACAAAGAGCTTGAAAGATATCCCGTCGACAAAGTAAAACCGGCCCCTGTAGTAGACGTGAGCAGGCTGCACGACGGGCTCTTGGCAGGGAAGAAGGCGCCAGCGATCTTCGCCTGATCTCAAGTAGATGAAGTTGGACATAAACCCGTAGAAGCAGATGGCCACACAATCGGATGAGTCGGTGGAGGAGAGCGACAGCGACTCTGGACAGACGATGTACGTGGAGCGGAAGTCGTCGGTGACAAGACCATAGCGAGCGCAGTAGTACGTGACGCGGCCGGAATCCGACGGGAAAAGCTCTAGGGTTTCAGGGAAGTTGGGTTGAGGGACGTGCGCGGAGGTGGCGGTCCGAGGGTCGAACAGGAAGAGACGATAGGAGGGGTCGTAGCAGAGGAGCAGGCCGCGCGAGGAACCGATGCAAAAGCATTGAGGGGCTGGGAGGTCGAGGGGGAGAGATTGGCCGCCGAGGACGAGCGGGAGGAGGGGCCTCAGTTGGCCCCGGAAGGGAAGGAAGCGTGCCGGAGAGGGCACGTCCCACCCGTGCGGTGCAGCAGCGGCGCAGGCCTCCTTCCAGGATCTGCACACGGCGGAGAAGCGGGCGTCGTCACCTGGACTGCTGGAGGCCTTGCGCGAGATCAGCGCCACCAGGTCCGGCGGCAGATCCGCCCATTTACAACTACTAGCGCGTGCTCTCTTCATGGCCATCAAAGCACCTCTGGCGTTGCAGATATGGCATCCCCCCCTCTCTATCTATCTATTTATGGGTGCACAGGAGTCTGAGTCGGAGTGGCAGTAGGAGTCGGAGTCGGAGTAGGATTAGGAATTTCCAGATTGCACTTCGATTCTGCGGGATTCCACTGTATGTAGTTGGATAAGGAAGATTGTCAAATTTTCTTTGATTGTCAATTTATGTGACCACATATTTGGTAGACATCAATAATCCATTCTTCTTGTTATGTGACCACATATGACGCCACAATCACAACACAGCTGAAGCTAGAATGATAACATAATGATCAACTTGGTCCCTTTAATCTCGAAATCATATTGAAACAAACTTTATATATGAGGAGGATTTGTATCGCTACCGTGCAAAGTACGAGAATGACATTGCGCTCGGATACATACTTCGAAGAACTTTCGTGTAAAAATGACGTCTATTGCAAGGTAGGCGTACACCCGCAACCTCAGACAGGGCACGGATAATCTTCCCATCATCTCTTACTTCTCCAACAGTTGGGACTGCCAGGACTGTCCACCATGGGCACCCTTCAGTGTTCTCATAAGGTAGATGCTTTTGTCACCATGGTGCCCCTGAAAAACTACAAAAGCATTGTTTGGGAGCTTCTCCCAGATCGGTGTCTACACCCACAAGATAGAGGAATTTCGTGGAACTAAGGCTGAAATTAGGGTCTGGTACAAGGCAAAGCAGCTGCTTGGACAACATTCATAAGTACCACGTTAAGATCATTCCAGTCTGATTGGACAGTGTTTCCATTCATGGCAATAGCTTCAATCACAGAGAATATCACATCATGATCTTTTTCTCTTTGAAAAATTCTAGCACCGACAATGTTGACATGGTTTTTGGCTGAATGAATAGATGAAGAGAAAGGATGATGGCCATCGACCGTCTCGACAAGTGTTTTAGGACCAGAGCTAAGATGCTTCTTCTCGTAATTAATGTCTGCAAGAAGGCCTATGTAGGCAACTTTCCCCTGAGGTGCACACTATAGTTTTCCTAATTATGGCATTTATCAATGGCGCATCACTCTGGACCGTTAACAATCCCCCCCTATAGTAAGGGTAAAATATCCCTAAGTAGAGAGAAGAATATCAACAGTTGAGGGACAAGCGAGAGAGCAGATGATACATAAAATCGAAATTAATCAAAGGTGATAATGAGTGATATTAACCCCCCTATACTTAGGGTAAAGCACACCCTAAGTATAATCAACAACAGGAATAATAGAACAGAACGATATGAACAACACAATGTTTACACTCCCCCATACTTAGGATAAAGTGCATGCTAAGTATAGCAAATATCCTAAGCGAGATCTAGGGGTGTAAGACAAACGAATGAATGAATGAATATGATCAGAAAAACATATGTACAAGGTGAGAAGAAGAATGAACAGGTCAACGAACTGTATAGGCTCAAGAAAGCCGAAGAGTGGCCTTCTTGCGCGACCGAGGAACGATGTAATGTACAAGAGAAATGTCGACATCAAGGTCATCTCAAAGATATCCATATCTAAATCAGAGGATCCCTGACCTATGGCGATAAAAGATGGACAGAATTGACCTTTTGATGTCATATCTGAAGTTGATGCAAGGAAGAGGTCGAATTCTGCTGCAATCTGCTCAAAATCAGAATCAGCAAAGCCTTCATCGAAGTCTATATGAAGAAAAGGCTCATCATTCTCGCAACTGGCTGGCTCAAATAGAAGATCTACAAATGAATCAAGTTCGACCTCCAAAGGTTCACAATCAGGTGCCGCCAACGGTTTTGACTCAATGACATAAATCCCACAAAACTCATCAATACATCTCCAAACTTGAGTAAGTGGATCATAGAAGGCTATTCTATCCAGGTATTCCTTTTTGGAGAGGAGTTCTTGGGTCTCAATATCTGGCAGAGTCAACAACTCCTGTGTAATTCTATCTATAAACTCATAGTCCTCTGTATCTGATGTCCTAGTAGCACACTCGTCTGATGCAGGACTATCTAATAGCTCGGAGCTCGACACTGTGCTGTTGGGAGGAAAAGTGACACTATTTGTCCCATAATTAATAAGGCCCTAGCCACATATAGAAAAGGTCTACCAAGAATAATAACATCATCATGTGATGGTACTGAAGAGTCAAAATCTAAGATCACAAAATCCACAGTGAATTTTGTGCCTTGTACCATCACGACAACGTCCTGAAGTATACCCTTCAACCTCTTGACCGATCTATCTGGAAACTGAAGAATCATTCTGGCTCACTTGAGAGGCCCTAAATGAAGTGTATCGAGATGATGGAAGGGTAAAATATTCATTGAAGATTCGTTGTCTAAAAGGTGTACTCGAACTCTTGATCTAAAATATGGAAACTGACAAATGGTACTCCCATGTCTTTCTTTTTCTTCTTGGGAGATGTATGCCGGATGGCATAACAAGTGGCACTGGTCAACACTTGTTTCTCAGAGTAATTATTGCGCCTCTTCTTTCTTCCAGGTGTGGTATTCTACTTCAGACATTTCTGAATAAGAGGAATGTTGACCAATGTCTCCGAAAGAGTGAGCTTGATCTGAATTCTCTCCAGCATCTCTTTCGTGAACTTTGACTCTTGGTTCTTTTTTAGATTTTCTAATTTTTCTTTCTTCCCTAGATTCAGAGCATCTGGGAAGGGTATATGTACATCCTCCTCATCCATATGTCCACTCGGAGGATAAGAAGAAGAAGAAGGATGAAAACAATCTTTTTTTTTCAAACAGGGACTAGCTCTATGAAGAACAGAAGATAGGGATCTAGCAGAAGAGTCTGGATTCTTATCTTTATTCCTAACTCTGGATTTTCTTTTTTCTTTTTTCCATTTTTGTGATTCTGTGCCTTCACTGTGAAGAGAATCAGAATATGGATGTACACATGCGTCGTTACCTACTATACACTCCTCGCTCCTAAATGTCTCAACAACTGGAGGTTGCCTCTGAACATCATGGAAGCTGGAAGGAATACAACTCAACAATTCATGTGAAATAGGAATATCTGAAACTGATCTCTGCTCTGTGACAATGCTGGAAATGAAATCTCTGAATGTATCCATCTTCTCCCTGCGACAAGAGCTCTGCTCATGAATAAGATGGACTAAATGCTCAATCACGGGACCGCTTGAAAGTGACAAATCAAAGTGACGTCCCAAGTCAAAATCTGCCTGTTGAGATGGACGAGGTTGTATGAATGAATCCAAGAAGTTATGCTCCTGATGTGTAAACTGCACGTGACACTGGTCATGATATGGAAACGAAGTAGGCTGAGAAGACTGTTGACACACTGTGGACTCCTGCTCTGCGAAGTGCTGAACTGGTCCAAACCCCAGTTGGAGAACCAACGGAGATGGGACCGATGACTGAAGAGTAGAAATCTCTACAAATATCTCAACATCCATCAGTTGTGCTGCGTCGATATCCATATCAGCTGCTTGATGTGTGATCTATAATTCAGCACGATGTAGATCACATCTAGATGGTCTCGTAACTCTCTCGTATGTTGTCTCGACATCAGAAATCTCTCCAAAGAGAGTCCAAAGTGACTCCTCATCGAGACTGTAGTGTAAACCACTACATGATGCATCAACCAATGTCTGCTGATATGCGGTCATCCCATGGTAGAGGAACTGAACTAACTCAGATTTGGACATCCCATGATGAAGGAATCTTCTCAATAGAATCTGAAATCAAAACCACATATCCTGAAGTGGCTCGTGGGGATCATGTGAGAAATCTCTTATAATTGACTACATGAAATTAACTCGGCTAATTGAGGAGAATCTCCTAAGAAAATAAACTCGAAGTGTACCCCAACTAGCTCGCTCCTTCCCAAACTTCGAAACAATCTTGCGGCTTCGTCCTTAAGTGTTGAGGGAAAGATCTTCATCATGGTATCCTCAGGTGTAATATCTGAATATAATCGAGTGCGACATATCTCCTCAAGCTCAAAAAGGTACTCATACAACTCCTCATGCAGCTTTCCATGAAAGCTCAGTAGCAATGACACAAAATCTGAATCAATCAGAAAAGTCGATGAAATCCATGTAGAATATAATTCTCTCCAGAGTCATGTGTGGGCTGCTTGATCTGCACTCTCGTGTGAGCAATTCGTGGACCCGAATATCTCATTTGATCTGAAATCATCTCACAGGTCTCATACATCTGCTCAGCTGTCACTGGCATAACCAAAGGTTGACTCGATGGAACTGAAGAGAGAGGCATAGAAAGATACGGAGAAGACAAAGAAACAAAGGGAGAAGATTCTCCAAGGTCAGAGTCTCACTCAGAGAAGGAAGGATGACTCAACTCAGGTTCGAAACACGAAATGTATCGAACCTACCTAGATGGACGGGTAGGTGCACCTAGAAACACTACCATAAGAGTTGGCCTAAGAGATCACCTACCCATCATAGTGACTCAAGAAAGAAAGCTGACTCTAGATAAGATGCAGACGATGAGTGTCTACAATATATCTCAAAGATATACAACTCACACCATAAAATCAAACGCAAAGCAATACGGATTCACCAACTCAACCCGATGATGATCGAAAAAGTTCAGTCGTTAATCTTTTCAATTTTAGGGTTAATTGGTAATACAAGTCTTCTCACGGATTATGTGAGCTGATAGGTGCTTGAACTTCCCGCAAGACTGTCCCGAGTCCTTACGACTAATCACCTTCTCTCAACTAGTATGGGAGTAAGTACATACCATTTTCAACTACCAATTGCTTGAGGACAGAGCCTTACCCAGTGTCCTCTAAACCTCTCACTCTGCTAAGGAAACCCAGACCATTTCCGGCTACCGGAGAGTCCTCAGTGAAGAGTAGAGTAATTAACTGTATGGAATCAATAGTCTTTCAGAAGGTTCAAGCTCTTGCTCTAGCCTTATGGGTCGTCTCTCACTTACAAATCTGGAGTGTACCTGCAAACTATTTGCTGGGCATTACTCTCCTAATGGAGTCCTTTACGTTTAATTTTAGAGACATGTATACTTAGCTATCCATATTTTATTTTTCAGCTATCATGTTTTTTGGATTTTTTCAAACGTCTAACGTATTTTTGTTTTTTTGACCTAAGTACACAAGCAACTAGGTTCCGCATCATAAATCTAACTACGGAAATACAGGCAAGGGAAAATCAAAAACCCTAAACAAGCACCTAGCCTTGAAAAAGCTACAGAAAATGTCGAGAAAACACGATGTGAGAAAACCACGGTGGGTGTCCTGTTCCCCCCAAGTACACGACACCTGGTGAAACAGACCCCGAGAAGAAGGGAGGGAGGTACAAGTCGCGATGCTCTTAAGGGGCCCCTTCTACGAAACAAGCGTTTTTCAATTTTTTTACAAAGGAAATATAACAAATTCGATTCTTTGGTTCCCAGCCGCGTGTCTCAAAACCCGTGTTGCACAAATCAGATACAAAAAATGGCGAAGTAAGAAAAATGAAGAAAAAGGAGATGAAGAGACCCAAAACTTAATGTCTCTATGGTCTACCCTAGCGCTGCCTCCCCGACAACGACGCCATCTAAAAAATACAACCGATCGGGTTGTCTAGAAAGATAGACAACTGTCGCTGTGATGATATGTCGAGATTCACAGAAAAATATAATTTTTATTTATCTTTTATTTATACTCCTAAACCAGATGTGTATAGTGTCAAGTACGAGAGTGTTGAACTAAGGGAGGCAAACTGTTGGAAACTGAGGTAAAATGTTAGAGAATCTAAGGGAAATGGGTCTCCTAATTTTTTATTTATTTTTAGGGATTTTTCTGAATTTTTATTTGAATTTTATGAATTTTATAATGTTTTTGTTGTTTTATATACCTATATGCAAAAAAACCGTGGGTGTTAATTTTTTATTTTTATATTTGGTTTTTATTTTATAATTTTAATGTTTTATTTTTTTTCTTATTTTTATGAATTTTAAAATAGTTTTTAGATTTTTTGTAGATTTTGAATTATTTTTTAAGTAAAAAATGAGGTTTTATTGAAAATATATTTTTATTGTTGATTTTAAAGATAGAAAACAGTGAAAGTATTTTTATTTTTTTCTTGTAAAGCAGAAGAAATTATCTTCAAAATGATATATTATGCATATTTTTGTGATTTTTTAATTAGTTATGAATTTTTGAAGTTTTTATGTATTGTGATTTTTTATTGGTTTTAATATTCAATTTTTATTTTATTTTTGGTTTAAGTGTAAAAATAAAGTAAAAACTACTGTAATTAATTTTTATATGAATTTAAAAGTGTTTTTATTTTTTGAAGATTTTTTTCAAGTTTATTATATTTCTTGTATTTTTATTATTTATTAAGAATAAAAAAATTTTTATTTTTGAAAATTGATTTTATACTATATATATGGTAATATTAGGTATTTATACATATTTTTGTTACATTTTTATATTTTGTATTTTATTTTATATGTATTTAATACGTATAATATAGTATACTGTATTAGGGGTAGTTATGTAATAAATGAGAAGTTCTAGGGTCACGTGATAGTATACAGAAGCTATGGGTTGTCTTGCATAAAAATTATAGTGTGCACGTGCAGGTCCATGTGACCGCAACTGGAGCTGGACCTATATGCAATAACACACTCAACGAGGGTCTTCATGCAAAATCCACAAGATCCACGTACTCGGGCACGTGCTTCAGCCTGCGCACGCGCTTCAGCCCACATAGGCACATCTCATGTGCATGTTAAGCGGCAAAGTGGTAGGGCGGTCAGACTGTAATGGTGTCGACACGTGGCACACTGACGCACATCGGATCGAACTTGGATTTGGCGGCCACTTTTTGATTTATTCTGAAGCACATGTGATGTTCCTCCCCAAATTGTAGAACGCAACGGTGAAGCTCTTCGTGGCTGATCTCCTACAGTTCTCCAAGTGTTGGTTCTCGTTCTTGGTTCAGATCTGATGCTTCGTGCTTTAGATGCTGCTTGGAAGTGTGATGTTTCTAGCCTTCTATGGTTAAATCTCTAGGCGGTTGTAGGTATGACCTTCGGATCCACAGGCTAGAGATGATGTTCTTCCTACATTGAAGGCTTCATGTGATGAGTACGACAGTAGATTCAAGGTGCTAGCCACGCAGTTACTTGAACGACATATCTTCAAAGTGGATGGGGCACTTCGGGTGACGATCGACTAGGAGAGAGTGGTTGAGATCTCGAGTGAAGCGATAGATAGAGACAGATTCAATAATCCATGCTTCTGCAGCAAGCAGCAGTTCGAGGCTCGCTTTGGCGATGATGCTCTATGGTTGGCGTCGTTTGTATGATACCTCGCACCTACTTTGAGCACACACACCTACAAGGAGTACATGGATCGAGAGAGAAGCCTCAGCCCTAGGAAAATAGGAGAATATGAATGGAAGGGCTTCGATGATGCGGAGGAATGAGCCCCAAACTTTGATCCATATGATCGAAAATGAGCAGATATGAAGATAGAACAGAAAGCGTAAAGGTTCTAAAGATGGGGTGAAATCGTGCTTGAGCGTATTCAATTCAGTGATGGTGAAAACATAGAAGAAGAGAGATTGAGAGATATTGAGAAGGACGGAGGGGTTGAGAGGAAGAACAGAGGAGGAGGAGTAGAGATAAGAAGAAGAGGAACCTGTATGTTGAAGAAGTCGATGATGTTACCTGGGAAGCGGAGGTGCAAACCTCATAGATTGTTGCCTACAATGTTGGACATGCGAGCCCACGACGAGCCATTATACAATAAATGTTATTGCAATTATCATTCCCTGATCTGAAATGAAGAATAAGTAATTTGCATAATAGTCCCCTTAGTACAATTAAGGTTATGTACCATGGCCATCTTGGTGATCATACAGGTGTTGATTCAATTATTGAATCATAGAGGATGGTGCTATGGATGAATATCTAAAGAGTTAGATTCAGGACTCATCGAGCACGTCAAATGATTATTAAGAGATAATCTCCAGCCTGAGTAGGAGATGGCAATCCTTTCTCACATAGGCTGATATCTGACCGACCTCTTGATGCAGGTCCTCTACATAGGAATAGAGATTCGGAGGTATTAGATTAGTTAGGTCAAAGAGTTGACTTAATAAGATCGAGATAACCAAAGTCCTATGTCGTATGCTGTTATGATATAGGCACACATCCTCTGACCAGAGACAGATGTGTTACTATATGTCTGAGTATGTATTGGCAGACCAATAGTTGATGACCTAATCAAGGTCTATACACCGGCGCGCTGGTGTGCATGCAAGGGCATATGAGTAATACGATCACTCAAAGTGATCATACAAGTTCATTACTGAACCAGAAGTCATGAGCTCACTCATGAGATATTGGGAAGAATCAAATTCCTTGCACGGTCGTCTCGCTTTGGAAGCTTGACTGAATTTGTAGGTTTGATATATACTTTTGGAAAGTACATGATCAAGACCTAGGTATGATATATGCTTTTGGAAAGTATATGATCGATACCGACTCCCAATGATCAAATAAGAAACTTAATGATAAATCCTCGAAGTAGACAGTGTAAAATTGATCTTATACTTCGGGTTTATTCTGAGTCTTCCAGTATGCAGGATGTACATGTATTAGGAATACCTGAGGGTGATGTGATCATAAACGGTTGTATAACCATGACACTTCCATTCCTAGGAAATGATGAAACGGGTCTGGATTTTAGTGACTCATCTCAATAGAGAAGTGATCTAATCATGGTCCAAGTGTTGGACATAGATTTGAATGTGATTCAGATGTAATGAGAAGATTAGATTTGCAGTCTTGATTTAATCAAGCATGTATGGGAGGCCCGAGACCTGGATTTGAGATGTGATCTCAATATCCAAGTCACTATACGTGGAACAATACAATCACCCTGTCCTTATCTCCAAATATATGCGGAGAAGGCGCATTATTCTTGAAAGAGTTCAAGAATGATTCCATAGCTAAATTATATCTAAGCATTGAGAGATTGATAATTAAATGTGATTTAATTATCTTGATGCGTGTGGATATCTATCCAATATAATTAAATGTGATTTAATTATTGTGGATAAGAATAATGTGGATAACAATATCCAATTATTTATAATATATTATAAATGTGATTTATAATGTATTAGAGAGAGCTTATTATGATTTATATTTGTTAATTAATTATTGGTGTGAATTAGATTCACATTGTATAATTAATTGAAAATGTATATTATTTTTTGTTTTGGGTTGTGAATGTGATTCACAAATTTCCAATGGTAAGATTGCAATATTCTAAAAAATAATTATGAATTATTTTTGTAGAATAATTTACAACAAAAGTTGTTGTAAAAATCTTGAAGATTTTCATGGAAATATGCAATCTTATGAGATTGCACAAGATTGCCTCCACCATGGGATATGGTGGACGGCTACCAAGTCCTATATAGAAATTGGTAGCCATCCTACCAATCTCCTTGAGGAGATGCAATCTCCATGCATATGTATCCATATTGGATTGATCTGATTTGGGATTGATTATATTTCATTTATCAAATATATTTAATCTAAATTAAATTATTAGTTGTTGGTTTTTTACCAACAACAATCTTGATCATTGAAATAAACACTAATCAATCTCATCCATTGATTTGGTGTGTCCCATGGATTGTGATCCATGGACTCCCGAAATTCTATAAATAGAGAGGCACTCCTTTCTCTCTATTATTATGCAATTGAGACACTACAAGCTCTCTTCTCTCATTCCACACGTCATCTCTTCTCTCTTCTCCATTGGTGGTCGTCCACCAAACCCTAGAGGAGAAGTCTCATCGTCGCTTTGCCACCGTGCCGCCGCCTCGACGTTTATCAATTCTCCATCTTCTTTGGAGTGCTTCACTCATACACTCATAAAGAAGGTGTTTGATCTCGTGCGACGAGATCAGGAGTTCACCGTGCTTGGATCAACTTCATGGATTGCGAGGATCACACAACTCATCCCTGCGCTCGCAAGCGTCTTCTCCGAAGATCGAACTTGAGACATGAGATCTCTTTTCATAGAGACTCGATCAACCACGCTACAAGAGGTATTCATATATACTTGGTGTGGTTTTAGATGCAACGATCTGAGAATCATTCTTGGATCATGTGGTTTCATCATATGAAAATTTTTTAAATTCCGCTGCATAAAACAACTAGTCCGACTAGTCGTTCTTCATCGTATTCGATACGATGCCCACGCTTCTGTGATGCGCTTAAGGATCTATCCATATCCTTCAAGTGGTATCAGAGCCTTAGGTCGGAGGTTTCGGATACGATCCATAAACCTAGGACAACTTGGCTTCGTTAGGGTTTGCAAAAGTTTTATCGCATTTCATTTTTGTATCTATGTTTAGTTATTATTAGCCCTGTTTGAATTGTTTAAAAAGAAAATAAATTTGGATTTTATTCCCCAATAAATAAGGAAACTATGAGATTTGAGTTTGTATGATTTCGAATCCGTTTGCTCAAGTTATAATCAAATTAGTGAACATGTATCCACTGTTTCAGGGACTGTGAATCTTAACATAATTAAAGAGTTAATTGCGGATTTGAAACGCCTTGAAATGCATGCAAATCATTAGGTTCTATTGTAAATCAAATTAGCAAATTTTGAAAACTTACTTTGCATAATTTGGATTTAATTTGATTGAGATATGCTAATTTTAGTAAGTGGGGGTCATTGCTGGGATTATTTTCCTAATCAAGAACCTAGTGATTGTCATTTAATCAATTAGTGAAATTAAATGGTTTAATTTCTTTAAATACTTATGAATAAATATTTGTGAAATATTTGATGATAATTATTTCCTTAAATGACATTGCCTTAACCAATAATTGATTAGATATGATCTAGATCACAATTGATTACAAAATCCACTTTCCAACAAACGTGTTGCTTGAATAGGATTTGGGATTTGTTTAGCAAATCTCATTATAATGTTAATCAAAAATATTTTGATTATTATATGGTATAATTTCAGTTGAAAAACCGATGATCATCTCAAGTACAAAGTGGTCTATTTTGCATTATGATTTCCCTAGGCGGATATGGTGTCTAGTCGGGGAGCGTTAGGGTAGCAGGTTACACCGTGTGCGGTCTATCCCACTCCCGCCGGTACTGACCATGACAGCGAGTAGGGTTGGTATAATACTTAAGAAATCATGATGTATTTCTAATTATTAAAATTCGAAATAATGCGTATTTGAGATAATACCATAATTCAAGTAACAATAAAGGCTGTTTGTTGGATATTAATTGGATCATTAATTTAATATGATTAGATTGATTGTAATCCAATTAAAATTAAGATACTCTATTATAAATAGATGTGTTATTTCCCTTGGAAGAATTAATTACGTAAATATGATTCATTATAATTAATTAGAATTTGAATATGATATGGAGGATCACATAAGTGACATCCATGGTCTCCCGTCAAGGCGAAGGGTTCCGTCACCAGGGATTGTATGTAGGAGACTCCTGTCCAAAGTGACAACTCTTGTATGCAAGTGCATCTGGATCGGGCTCTTCGCTTCTCGAAAGAGTAAGGCCGTATGTGTAGTGACCCCAATATCGGGTCCTCATATTATTGGGGCGATATTGGATTGCGCATAGCGAGTACTATTCTTGTTGACGATTGATTCAATTAATGACGGGTCAACATCGCCTTAGGGGGGGTGGGTCCCGGTGTTAAAGACCGAATTGGGAATGTAAGTTGGACTTGCAAGGCGGAATATGTTCCCGCTTCTTTTTATCAGAGTTACATGTTCTCATATTATTGGTATGTAATAAAGATAAGGAAGGAGATCTCAGATCTTGTTGAGATATAATCGTAAGTATATCTCTTACATTAAAAGTGATTAAGGGAATGAACTTTCAGTGTTGACAAGACAAGACAACTTTGATATAAAAAATTCCTAAATCAAAGTAAAATGTGTATATATATATATATGCAAATTTCTTATTTCAGATAATCCTTCATTAAACCCACTCAATAATATACTCAATAATAACCAGTAAAATATCATGGATTGGATCCATTATCAAGATATTGTACTTGTAGTTGAAACATAATGTATGTGGTTGCAGTGTGCAAGTTTCATCATAATAATGAGGAATGACAATTATAATAGACAATAGGACTTCAACCCTAGGGTTTGTATGTCTCTATAGTCATGATCTCTCATCGAATGTACTTTGGAAGTGACATGTCGATGATGATCGTAATTGTCAAATAATCCTTATAAAATTCTAAAAAGATATTCTGGCATATATATGTGCTCTCGACATTTAATCATGAATGACGTGGTTCTCTACATCAAGAAGAATGGCGGCTCTATAAGAGATGATGTATTCAAATTGTTTGAGTACCTAGCTGAACCAATGTTTTAAGAGTTTAGATGGATGTAGATACGATGAGTGTCATCACTCTACTATCTATAATATGGTCATTCGTATTATTCATATTGTATGAATTGAATGAAGCATGCATAAATGTTGAAATACTCTTATATTGAGAATTTTGATTTCAACATAAGAGATCCTTTGTCTTGAGCAATGGTTGTTTATAGATAAAGGGAGCACAGTGGAAGCATGGGTTGGACCCAAGTAAGAAAGAAAGTCAAAGAGTTGACTGTACTTCTGTGACTTCCATATGACATCCAAAGAGTTGAATGAGTGCCAATACTGCAATGAGTTGATGTGTTGATAGTTTGACTATCAAATCTATCTAGAATCCTTGGAGAAGGAATCAGATAGTACATCAGAATAATCTACATATAATCATTGAAATTGACTTACTTATTTGATAATATAAAGTCTAATAATTATATCTCAATCTTCTAATGACACTTACAATTGGTTGCATATGTATTAGAATATTAGAAATTTGATCTTAAGGTTTAATGGTCATCCATGTTGGAATTGATGCAATTGTTGCAACAATTTCCACTGGATCAATAAACTTCATATTTTCAGTGGGAACCCTTAGTCTTAGAGAATGTCTCTGTGACCTGGATATTAGAGTACACTCATAGTTTATTTCTAAATGTTGGGAATACACATGAATTCTGGAATAGACCTATCATAAAGAGTTATGATGGAGATATTTCATATAGTAATCTAACATCTAGTGGACTCCACTAAATTAGAAAATTAATGAATGGTTTATTAAGATTTCTAATACTGGAAATTAAACTTTTAAAGATCAATAGGAGGATGAAGATCATCTGACAATGATCTGGCATCATGTTTTGGACACATGTCTGTTGATGAGATCAATAGACAAGTAAGAGATGAAACTTCAGAATGTCTAAAATTTCAAAACTTGCATATTTGTGAATATTTTATTCAAAGTAAAAATGTCCAATACACCCTTCCTTGAAATGGTGTAAGATGTTAAGGTATTCAAGATCTCATACATATTGATGTATGTGAATCATCTATATCATAGTAAACATTATGTATATGTGATGATTATGTATGATATGAGATTTCTTCTCTTCACCTAAGAAACCAATGAAATGTTCAAAGATTTCACAATTTTGGTTTAGAACCAAGTTTGAAGGAAGATGAAATGAATTTGATCTAACCAAGGTAGCTTGTACCTATTAGATGAATTCAAGAAATACCTTATGGAGATGTGAATATCATTCCTATATCAATTATCCTAATGCACCTTAACTCAATAGGGTTGTAGGGAGATACAATTGGATCATATGTGACATGATTTGATCAATGATGATTCTTAGCATAATTATCTCTTAGTTTCCAAGGTATATATGTAGTAGAGACTACACTATATATCCTTAATAATGTTCCAAGCAAATAAGCTAGAATTTAGCACCTAAGATTGCTACTTCATTAGGAGTTTAAAGGATGGTATTGGATACCTACTTTATGACCTTGAGATTCTTGAAAGATCTCATCTCTGAGAATGTGATTCTTAGATGATGAGACTCTTAAGAATCAAGATGAAAATGAAGTGAAGGAACTCATTTAATCTTGAGAAGATAATGAGGGTCCTGAAATCGGAAACTAAATAGATAATTAAAGATGAAATATTAATACCTCTTCAAATAAGTTTGAGGATGGATTCCATGCGTCAGTTGAATCTGATAATGATCCGACTTCATGTGATGATGCTTCTAAAGATCATGGTATGGAAAGATGGATGTTAGCAATAAAGTCTAAAGTAGACTTCATATACAAATGTTGTATATGGACCCTCGAGGATCCACCTATATGCGTAAGACCTATTAAGGTATAAATGGATCTTCAAGAGAAAGAGGGAACCTGATGAGAAGGTAGTGACCTTCAAAGTAAGGTTCGTAGCCATGGGCTACACACCGAAGAGAAGACATCGCTTGCGATGAGACTTTCTCTTCAGTGACCATGCTTAAACCCATTAGAATATTGCTAACTATAGCCATGCAACTTGACTATGACATCTTCATGATGTGGGTCAAGATTGCATTCCTCCATGAATACCTCTTTAAGGATATTCACATGAAGTAGCCCCAGGGCTACATGGTTGAGGAAAGCAAGGTATGAAAGCTAAAGAAATCCATCTAGGACTCAAATAAGCTTCTTGTAGTTGGAACATCATATTTGATGAAATTATAAATGTTATGATTCCAAATAGAATCTTGATGAACCATGTGAAGCTTAGTGGGAGTGCCATTGTGTTCATCGTGCTAAATGTAGATAATATCCTAATCATTTGAATGATATAAGGATAATAATAAGTGTTATATAACTAGTTGTTCCATGTCTTGAGATATGATCTCAATGATACCTCTTAGATCTTAATTCTGAAGTTGTTCAGAAGCAAAGAAAGAGGGTATTGGGACCGTCGCATTAATGCTACAACTTGGACATATTCCATTTTCTGGAAAATTCCAAGAAAGGCTTCTTTCCCTTAAGATATGGTATTGACCAATATAAAGGGATAGCACCTCAAAGAATTGAGGATGTGAATGCTAAAACTGCTAGCCCTTGTGCATCAGTTCTGAGAAGCCGGGTGTATGCTAGATGTGTACAAAAGCCAGATGTCTGCCATGCAGTGGGAGTAGTAAACTGTTACTAATCTTACTATGGTGATAAAACACTTGATTGTGATAATAACTATATCTTCATAGAGGACAAAACTTGTGAGATAGTGATCTCTAAGTCTTATCTTCAAGAAATTAATACTTTATAGATGGAGATCTAAAAGGTCTTAACTATGAATACCTTACGAGATAGAGATCTCCAGGAACAAGGGTATTATGATAAGGATAATAGAAATTACATACTGGTTATAATAATTATTGAGGTGTAGTGTCAAGGATACTATGACTGATATGATTGAGTATTGGTTGCATAAGATACAACATTCGCATTAGATGCCAACACTGTTACTAGGAGATATGCAAGTGTCGTAAAAGGACTTGGCGTAGTCTCTTGGGAACAGAGTGACTGATCAACTTACCTAGCTATTTTCTTAAATACCCTATGATTATCACATGAGTACAAGTTTAATAATTAGCCCATTAATGGCTCATTGGGCTAATGAGAGATTGTTAGACATGCGAGCCCACGACGAACCATTATGCAATAAATGTTATTGCAAATATCATTCCCTGATCTGAAATGAAGAATAAGTTATTTGCATAATAGGTCCCTTAATACAATTAGGTTTATGTACCATGGCCATCTTGATGATCATACAACTTTTGATTCAATTATTGAGTCATAGAGGCTGGTGCTATGGATGAATATCTAAAGAGTTAGATTGAGGACTCATAGAGCACCTTCAAATGATTATTAAGAGATGATCTCCAGCCTGAGTAGGAGATGGCAATCCTTTCTCACATAGGCTGATATCTGACCGACCTCTTGATGCAAGTCCTCTGCAAAGGAATAGAGATTCGGAGGTGTTAGATTAGTTAGGTCAAAGAGTTGACTTAATGAGATCGAGATAACCAAAGTCACATGTCGTATGTTGTCTTGATACATGCACACATCCTTTGACCAGTGACAGATGTGTTACTATATGTCTGAGTATGTACATTTGGAAGAACAATAGGTTGATGACCTAATCAAGGTCTGCACACCGGCGCGCTGGTGTGCATGCAAGGGCATATGAGTAATACGATCTCTCAAAGGGATCATACAAGTTCATTACTGAACCGGAAGACATGAGCTCACTCATGAGATATTGGGAAGAATCAAATTCCGTGCACGGTCGTCTCGCTTTGGAAGCTTGACTGAATTTGTAGGTTTGATATATACTTTTGGAAAGTATATGATCAAGACCTAGGTATGATATATGCTTTTGGAAAGTATATGATCGATACCGACTCCCAATGATCAAATGAGAAACTTAATGATAAATCCCTGAAGTAGACAGTGTAAAATTGATCTTATTTTTCGGGTTTATTATGGGTCTTCCAGTATGCAGGATATACATGTATTAGGAATACCTGAGGGTGATGTGATCATAAACGGTTGTATAACCATGACGCTTCCATTCCTAGGGAGTGATGAAACAAGCCTGGATTTTAGTGACTCCTCTCAATAGAGAAGTGATCTAATCATGGTCTAAGTGTTGGACATTGATCTGAATGTGATTCAGATGCAATAAGAAGATTAGATTTGCGATCTTGATTTAATCAAGCATCCATGGGAGGCCCGGGATCTGGATTTGAGATGTGATCTCAATATCCAAGTCACTATACGTGGAACAATACAATCGCCCTGTCCTTATCTTCAAGTATCTGCTGAGAAAACGCATTATTCTGGAAAGAGTTCAAGAATGATTCCATAGTTAAATTATATCTAAGCATTGAGAGATTGATTATTAAATGTGATTTAATTATCTTGATGCGTGTGGATATTTATCCAATATAATTAAATGTGATTTAATTATTGTGGATAAGAATAATGCGGATAGCAATATCTAATTATTTATAATATATTATAAATGTGATTTATAATGTATTAGAGAGAGCTTATTATGATTTATATTTGTTAATTACTTATTGGTGTGAATTGGATTCACATTGTATAATTAATTGAAAATGTACATTATTTTTTGTTTTGGATTGTGAATGTGATTCACAAATTTCCAATGATAAGATTGCGATATTCTCAAAATTAATTATGAATTATTTTTGTAGAATAATTTACAACAAAAGTTGTTGTAAATATCTTGGAGATTTTCATGGAGATATGCAATCTCATGAGATTGCACAAGATTGCCTCCACCATGGGATATGGTGGATGGCTACCAAGTCCTATATAGAAATTGGTAGCCATCCTACCAATCTCCATGAGGAGATGCAATCTCCATGCATATGTATCCATATTGGATTGATCTGATTTGGGACTGAATTATATTTGATTTATCAAATATATTTAATATAAATTAAATTATTAGTTGTTGATTTTTTACCAACAACAATCTTGACCATTGAAATAAATACTAATCAATCTCATCCATTGATTTGGTGTGTCCCATGGATTGTGATCTATGGACTCCCAAAACCTTATAAATAGAGAGGCACTCCTTGCTCTCTATGGTTATGCAATTGAGACACTACAAGCTCTCTTCTCTCATTCCACACGTCATCTCTTCTCTCTTCTCCATTGGTGGTCGTCCACCAAACCCTAGAGGAGAAGTCTTGTCGTCGCTTCGCCACCACGTCACTGCCTCGACGTTTCTCGGTTCTCCATCTTCTTTGGAGTGCTTCGATCACAAAGAAAGTGTTTGATCTTGTGCGACGAGATCAGGAGTTCACCGTGCTTGGATCAACTTCTTAGATTGCAAGGATCACACGACTCATCCCCGCGCTCACAAGCGTCTTCTCCGAAGATCGGACTTGATATAGGAAGTCTCTTTTTGTAGAGACTCGATCAACCACGCTGCAAGAGGTATTCCTATATACTTGATGTGGTTTTAGATGGAATGATCCGATAATCATTCTTGGATCATGTGGTTTCATCATATGAAAATTTTTTAAATTCCACTGCATAGAACAACTAGTTCGACTAGTCGTTCTTCATCGTATTCGATACGATGCTCACGCTTCCGTGATGCGCTTAAGGATCTACCCATATTCTTCATACAACTCACGACGTGGAGGAGGCTTGGCGTGTTATGCCGGAGAAGATGCTCAACACTGGCGACGGTCGATCTCGCCAAGACCTCCCTATCTTCCTCGTTACAATGGCGGAGGAGGCGCTTCTGTCACTCGCCCTCGATCTCTCCGGAGCTCACGGGAAGGAAAGAAGATGCAAATGGCAGATGATCTGATGTTGATGGAGTGGTAGGGTTTATATAGATGGGGAAATTTGGGAGCCACCAAAGTGGGTCCGGTCACCGGTGGCGAGTCCGGTAACTATGAGTTGGTTGGAGGAACGACCGGCTAACAAGTAGTTGACGACAGAGAGAGGAAGGCGGCGGAAGCAGGCGCTGGCAATGGGGGAAGAAGGGGAAGAGGACATGCACGTGGGGTTCACGTGCAGAAGAAAAAAAATTAATAATTAAGTAATTAATTAATTTAGTTATTAGATTAAATAAATTGATTTTAAGAGATAATTAAATATATAATTACATAATTAAATGAGTAATTAAGTAATTAAGTAATTAAATATACTATTAAATGTATAATTTTTTAAATAATTAAATAACTTAATAAATAAATAAATATATAAAAAATAAATTTAATTTAATTTAATAATAGAATATTAATAAAGTATGTAAATAATATATATTAAATAATATAAATTAAGGTACATTGTACAATATATACCAATATGGTCCCGAAACCCACATTTTGTATATTAACTCTGATTTTAGAGAAAATTAGTGTCATTTCATAGATAATTCAAACTTCAAAAGCGACTACGCCTAATTCGAAGTCCATATGGCCGAGTTATGATGTCCGAAAAATTTAGGTCACAGCTTCGTGGATTCTGGATTTATTGGTATTTTCACTTAAGTTATTTTTGTATATTTTTCCATTGATTTTTATAAAAACATTAGAAAAGAAATTAAGTTAAAAGGAGTTTTGAATAATTAATTAGAAAATCGGTAAGTCTCTACATATAATACATATAGACAACGTGGCCCAAATGCCAAAATGCACTCATTTTATTCTATTTTTTTGATGTTTTTAATAAATAGTGTGAAAGTTTAAAAGTGAGTTTGGTCGATATGTAGTATTCTATAAATAGTTATAAACTCGAACGTCGGCTTTTATGGCTTTTTTCAGTTCATTGTAGTATTTGATTTTTATATTGAATAATTTTTCTGATATTTTTATAAAATAATTTATATTTTTATAAACAATTTTCGTGAAGGAAAGATTTTGATTTGAGGTTTCTTGATGATAAATAAAATAGGTGAAATAGTTATATGGTGAAAAATATGTAAATATATTTTTTGTCTTGATTTTCTAACATTTTTATACATTAGGATCCTTATCTCCCCCTACTTATTTATTTTGTCGATCAGGTCAATATTGACCTGGTCTCGGGGTTAGGATCAGTCTATATATATTTTATATACATCCTTATTTTTCTTTTATTTTTATTTTTCTCTTTATTTTTTTATTTTAGATAAATAAGTGTTAAAAATAATAATAATAATTGTAGTTAGAATATTAATTAGTTGGAATTATGAATATTTACATGTATTTTACCAAGGATTTTAGCCAAAATGAAAGATGAATCACGGATTCATCAGTCATTTGGAGCCATAAGGGGTCTTTGAGCCCTAACGTGTCCTCCCGAGTTCACCTGCAGTTGCAGGCATATTCTAACAACCTCTGACCAGCTTCAAATCGAGGATTCTTTGTCAGAGATGTCGTGGATCGGAAGAAGAAGCTAACCCTTTGATGAATCCATGATTCATCGCCTTTATTCTTTCATTTTGGCTAAAATCCTTGGTAAAATACATGTAAATATCTACTAATTCTCACTAATTAACATTATAACCATATTTATTAATATTATATATTTACATTTATTTTATCGAAATAGAATAATAAAGAGAAAATGGAAAAGAAAGGAAAAGAAGGATGTATATAAAATATATACAGAGTGATCCTAACCCTGAGTGACTTGAACGACAAAATAAATATGTAGGGGGAGATAAGGATCCTAATGTATAAAAATTTCAGAAAATCAAGAGCACCGGAAATATATTTACACAATTTTCACATTATAGATATTTCACTTATTTTATTTATCAAGAGCATCTCAAACTAAAATATTTTCCTCACAAAAGTTGTTCCTAAAAATATATATTATTTTTTAAAAATATCAAAAAATTTATTTAATGAATAAATAATAAAATATGATGAACTGAGAAAGCCGTAAGCCGACTTTCAAGGTTTATAACTATCTATAGAAAACTACAAAATGATCAAACTCACTTTTAAACCTCATTTTATAATTAATATTATTTATTAAAATATCAAATAAATATTAGAATAAAACAGATGAGTTTTAGCGTATGGACCCCTTTGTCTATATGTACTATATGTATAATCTTCCTGGTTTTCTAATTAATTATTCTTAACTATGTTTAACTTATTTTCTTTTCTAATATGTTTTTAAAAATCAATAGAAAAATATAAAAATATAACTTAAGTTAAATGCCAATAAATCCCGAAGCCACAAAGCTGTGACCTGGATTTTTTGGACCTCAAAACTCGACCATATTGACTCCAAATTAGGCGTAGACACTTTTAAAATTCATTTTATAGAATTAACTATCAAATGACACTAATTTCGCTAAAATTAGAGTTAATATGCAAAAGTGGGTTTTGGGACCCTTTTGGTATAAAATGTACAATGTATTTTAATTTATCTTATTTAATATATGTCATTTTTATATTTATATACTTTCTTAGTATTTTATTATGGGATTTTTACCTGACATACCCTATAAACTTTTTAAATTACCTCTACAACCTTTTGTATAACGTAATTATCCCATCGACCCTATAAATTACCCCAAGAATCCCACGGGCTTCAAACAGATTAGAGGTTGGGGCAGTCGCGGTTGAAGACCGCCGCTGGAGCGACGACGGAGGAGAGGCTGGGGCGGTGGGCACTGTTGGTGGATGAGCAGCGGTGCACGCGTGCAACACGACTTTTTATTTTATTTTATTTTATTTATTTTTGTAAAATAGAAATAGAAAACCCCTTTTTTATTTTTTCAGAAAATAGAAGCAACAATAATTTTTTTATATTTTTATTTTTTATTTGATCCTGCAAAATAAATGTTAGAAAGAAAAAACTATGTTATTTTATTTTTTTATTTATAAACAAATTAGGACGCGAGCACGACGGCTCAATCCTCAAAATAAAAACAGAATACATGAACGAGGATCCGACAAAAAATGAGGAATGGATTCGTGTCTCCGACCACCGTATGCGACCGGAGTTGGAAGATTGCATGAGGTAGAATAAGAACGCGAATAGATCGAGATGTGAAGGTGAAAAATCGGATCGGGCGAATCAGATAGTGATGATGGATTCTAAGATCTAGAGAAAAAATACAACGAAATAAAATTACGAGAAATTAAACTACGATTAACCTATGTTAAAAATAAGAGAAGAAAATATGGATCTCGTCATGGGAGAGGATGGAAATCGTGATCGCCTCGACGAAAGCCGACTTGCTGTCACCGGACGGCTCGGAAGCTAGGCACCCTTCTGTGACAAGATAGCTCTCAGAGAATAGGCTCCTCTCACCAAAGACTGATCAAGTTGTAATGAGGGAGAGGGAGCCATATTAATAGATAAAAGAATGGAGTTTGAATTTCAAAATTTTGAATGAAGATAAGAGATAAGAGAAAAATTTGAAATGAGATAAAGATAAGAAAGGATTGGTGTTGAAATTATTTACAAAAATTATTTTTTTGTATTTTTTGTCATTTTATTAAATTGAATAATAAATGTTATTTTTTTTAGTTTTTTGTGGTGGTTATTTAAGAATATCAACTATATACAACTCACGGTACATTGTATACATAGTTAAATAAGGAAATTAGTTTTTTTTAATTTTATTATTTTTATTTATTTTTTATTTTAAATAATTATTAAAAATATTTACAAATACAATATGTACAAATAAATGGTAAAATTGCACAAACCACCCCAGAAAACTGTCTTTCAAACTGTAACTCCAAAAATTATGAAACCATAGCCATTTTAAAGATAATTTAATTTAGAATACAATGGAAGTAAGTTTGGTTCAATTTGAGTTCATGTGGAGCCAGAATTGGTCTTTCAATTATCACTTTATGGCTTTTATGGATGTGGTTACTTTTATTCTGTACATGATTTTATTTTGTAAACATTTTTATTATTTAGAAAATATTTTTGTTTACAAAAATTATTAATTTGAGGTCAGTTTATGTACAAATAAAATAGTGTAAATATATAAATATTGACAACACATTTTTTGGATTTTCTGATTAAGGACCCTATCTCCCCCTACTTTGTTCCTGGTCTATCACGTCAAGTCTTGACCTTCTCTCGAGGTTCGGGTCAGTCTGTATCTATTGCATATATACAATCTTCTTCTTTTTCTTTTCTTTATTTTTGCTTTCTTTCTTTATTTATTTTAGGTTAAAATAGTAATAAATGTACAATATTTACACACAGATGTAAGTTAGTAAGAATGTGGAGTTAGTATTATATAGAGGTGTTTTATAAGGGATTTTAAGCTAAAATAAATGAATAAAGATGAAGAAATGCAGATTCACCAGTCTCCTATGCTAAAACTTTATATTATTAAAGAGATGACTTTCACGTTCATCAAAGATCCTGTGGAAGTGTCCCCCATGGAAGAGGGCCCTGCTTTGGACTTTAATGTCCCCTCCATGGAAGAGGGCCCTGCTTGCGTCAATCTTATGGAAGGTCCCCCCTTTCCCAGAAGGCCCCCTCCCTATCCCGACGGTCATCTCCAAGCCTAACCATTCTTGGAGCACGACCACCCACAAGAAAAAGAAATAGCCAAAGGCAAATTTAAGAATCAATAGGCAGCAACAACCCACACAAGCGACTGATTAACGTCTATCATAGCATGTAACACTAGGGGACTCAACAAGCCTCGTAAAATGCGAAGACTCCTCAGGGAAATTAAAGAAAAAGATGTGGAAATTATTGGCCTTATCGAGACAAAAATTAGGCAGGAATCTCACGCAAGGTTCGCAAACCTTGTTCCAACGGGGTGGGACATGGTGCACAATAACACCCCTCTGGGGCGTATTTATGTATTGTGGAAATCGTCTTCCTAGTCGTGCTCTACCTGGAAATCTTCTCCTCAGGCTATAACGCTTAACTGCCTTAATAAAGGTGGGCTTAATCTTTTCCTAACGGTGGTCTATGGCAAAAACACTCCTGCCTTGTGGAGGGATCTCTGGAACTTCCTATCGCAAGATGCTAACTCTCAAGGAAGGCCATGGATTGTGCTAGGGGATTTCAACATTGTTCGTTCTACTTCAGAAAAAGGGGTGGCCGACCACCTGCTCATACTAATATGGATGATTTCAACATTTGTATAAGCTCCTGTGGGCTAAGTGACCTCTAATCCTGGAGCAACCCTTGGTCTTGCTCTAACTGTTCGATTGGCACTTATAGGGTCACTACGAGGCTCGACCATGCCCTCATCAATGATCATTGGACTTCCTGTCTCTCCAATGCTAAATTGGATTATATCCCGGTCTCCTGAAGCGACCACATTCCTTCCCCTTCCAGAAGACCGGTGCCTTTCAAGTACTTCGACTACCGGGCACAAAGACCGGGCTACCTTGACGTTGTATGTAAAGGATGGAATGTTCCTGAGAAACCCTCTCTTCCGCCTCACTCGGAGGATCAAGAATGTGAAGTTGTCCCTTAAGGGATGGGCGAAAAATGAGGCGAATGTCTTCTGCGAGGCTGATCTTGTGCGGAATTTCCTTCACTGCTTAAATAATGCCATCTGCTACTCCCTGTTAGATCCTACTCTTGCGGCGCTTGAGAGGGATGTGAAGTTCCACTTGAAATCTCTGGATGCGGATCTTGAATCTGCTTGGATGCAAAAGAGTAGGGTGGACTGGCTTAAGCTTGGCGACCACAACACAAAATTCTTCCACCTTAGAGCAAAGAAGCGTGTTGCCAGGAACTCCATCGGTCGCCTCCTTGGCCCTAATGGGCATGTCATTGATAGGCATGCTGAGATCACTGAGATGGCATTATCCTATTTCAAAGACTTGATCGGCAGCATTAGAGATCCTGCTGCTAGGGGTGCCCTTCCACCCCCTAAAAGACTTCTTACCGAGGAAGCAAGGCATTGGCTGGTCAGGTTGTTCACTAAGGATGAAATATGGAGATCTCTTTCTGCCATCCCATCATCCAAGGCCCCGGGCCCTGACGGTTTCAATGTTTCCTTCTTCAAGCAACATTGGTCCCTTGTTAAGCAGGAGATTCAGCTTGCAGTGGACTTCCATTACAAAGGGGGAGCAAGGTATGGCAGGTGAACCACACATTTCTTACTCTCGTGCCTAAGGTGGCCTCGCCGAGCGGTATGAGGGACTTTAGGCTGATCTCCTGTTGCAACATTATCTACAAGATATCCGCAAAGATGTTGGTATCGCGCCTTGGGGATGTGTTCCCGCATTTTATTTCCAATAACCAATCGGCCTTCTTAAAGGGGAGGTCTATCGGGGACAGTGTAAGGCTGGCAAATTAGATTCTGAGATGCTTTGATCACCGCTCTAGCACAAACAAAGAATGCCTGAAAATTGACATATCCAAAGCTTTTGACTCAATCAAGCACTCCTTCATCCTAGATGCCTTGGAGGTATGGGCTTCTACAACAGGTGGACTTCTTGGATCAAGGAGTGCATAACTACTGCCTTCTTTTTTATCCTGGTCAATGGGTCCCCTCACAGGCTTTTTCCTAGATTGCGTGGGTTGTGGCAAGGGGACCCCCTCAGCCCGTTGCTCTTCTCTTTGGGGATGGAGTCTCTCACGGTTCTTCTCGACCTTGCTATTACCAAAGGGAGCCTTGGGTTTCTAGGGCGGGGGCGCCTTGCTGCTGTCTCGCATCTCATGTATGAAGATGAAGTCCTACTATTTGTAGTGGGTCTGCTTGATCTTTGCTCTCCGTTAGAGACTCTCTTGATGCCTTCCGAGACATCTCTGGTTTGATGCTTAATGCCAGGAAGAGCAAGCTCTTCCGACCAAAGCATATTCATGAGGATTATGTCCCTCTCACTACATTGATTATCCCCAGGCACACACTGCCTACTGATTACCTTGGACTAACATTATCCTCTAAATCTTGACATAATGAGGATGCTCATGCCCTGGAAGATAGGATTCACTCTGCTCTAGATGGCTGGACTGGGAACACGCTATCATTTGCGGGCCGACTGCAACTGCTTCTCACGGTCATCCTGAGGATTACAACCTATTGGGCTAATGAAATATTCCTTCCATCTGCCGCCATCTGCAGAGTTGAGCGACTATGTGCCAACTTCCTTTGGAATAAGAAAATTCATGATATCTCTTGGGATGCTGTCTGTCTGCCTAAGCTGGAGGGGGGCTGGGGATTTGCTCCTTGTTCACTATTTGTGCTTCCATGGTGGTCTCCTGTGGCTGGAGACTCATGTCTTCTGACTCCTCCATATGGTCTCAATTTATGAGGAAGAAATATATGGCTTCTCAATCCTTTTGGGAGGTGCTTCCCACCAGGGGTGGCTCTCGCATCTGGGTCGAAATTATGAATTCCAGCCCGCTATTGAGGGTGGATGTTGTAGGCTCAGAGCCTCCTTATCTATGGTCCCTCGACCAGAAGCGGTACTCTTTCGCGGTGGCTGTTGGGCTTCAGAGGCATTGGGTGTTGCCCCCGCCTTGGGCCACTCTCGTATGGACAAAAAGAACAGCTCCAAAATTTGCTTGCACTCTATTCAGGGTCGTGAAGGGACGCCTCCCAACCATTGATTGCCTTACTAAGTTCGGTATCTATGCACCAACCTTGTGTTACCTCTGCTTAGTGGAATCAGAGTCCCGCCTTCATATTTTGTTCAGATGTCACGTGGCGACGACAATTTGGGAGGGGGACCTGCTCGAGAGTAGGCTACCTCCTCCCCCGTTGGTTTCTCTCAAGGATTCCTTGGAGTGGATTAGCTCTATTGCCACTCAAGTTACTCGTGAAAGACTTAGTTGCCTACTAGCCATTACTATTTGGAACGTATGGCACAAAAGGAATTCTCGATGGGCTGATGGATCCAATAGCCCAATAGATATGGTCGTTACCTCGATTGTGAATACGTTCCTTATTTTGGAAGAGTTAGTTGATCCATAGTTTTTGTTGTCCTGGATCTGGTAAACAACTTTTTTGTCTTTGTTAACGGGTCATTGTACCTTGTAGAATTTTAGTTACAGTTAAATACAAAATTTTACTTACCCAGCAAAAAAACGATGAAGACAAAGTGAAAGAGGAGGAGGAGAAGGTGAAGTTGGGGCAGGGGAGAAGGAGGTCGATGGCCACCATAGATGATGGGAATGGAGGGTATGGCCAAAGAGGAAGTAAGATGCAGATGAGGAGAATGCATTTTTGGGTTAGGGTCGAGGAGGAGCAGAAATTTGGGATTTTCATCAATAGAATGTGGGAAGAGGGGTATGTGTGTCTGAAATTTTTAGCGAAGAATGTGACTACAAAACGCGACCACATGTTTTAGTATTGTGGTCGCACGCGGTAAAACAATTAATATGGACCACTTTGCGATCACTAGTGGTCCTAATGTGGTTGCGATATGAAGTGCAACTACCTTACCACCACAAGTACTCACAATGATGTGGTGGTAAATAAATAGTTTTCTTGTAGAGAAGAAGCTGGTCTAAGGTGGGAGTCTGATTACGTTGATGCTCCTCGAGTTAATTGCTTCACACCTGCAGTTGGTGGAGTTATGCTCGAGCCAAGGGTCAACAAAGGCATTATGTGAAAGGGAATGGTGGGTATGAGATGGGCTTTGCTTGATTATAGAGGTTAGCCTTTGGAGTGAAGTACATAGAGGGATATGTGAGCAGAGGCTCCATTAGCGAATGAGGTACTAGATCTTGGGCTCTAATGCGATCTCATCAGAGCTGATGGGGACTGATAGGTAGCACAATAAGTGCATAGGGAGATGGGTGAAGGCGATTTGATCAGGTAGGGGAATTTAAATTGGAGTTAGAAGTTGAAGAGGTAGTAGATGGAGATATCGAGGTAATAGCAAAATAGACAATAGACAGAATAAAGGATGTGAGGGAATTTACATGATAGAGATCGCTTGAAGTAGAGATCCTTGACGGAGGGCTCTAATCTTTGCCTTGAGCGCACGGCGGTTTCTCGAAGCTAAACAACAACACCCAATAGTTCCTACAGTGGTACTAACCACCGGATCATGCATGAATAGGAGAGCTATAGGCCGTTGTCGCCGCCGACTTCGTTGTCTATTGTTGTCACCATAATCTGGATTGGTTGAATCTGGGCCTATTTCTCTCTAAGTTGGAAGATGATCGATCTTGGAGGCACGAGTGAGGTTTTATAGGTGATAGAGATACGTGAACGACTGGGAGATGATGGGGGAAATGGATATGGAAAGGTTGATTGCGGTGATGCATAAAAATGATAAGAGAATGGATGTTACATGCAAGGTGGTTGGTGCTCATAATGGTAGTGGAGAAGAGAGCTAATGATTGGATACGATATGGAAAGTAGGTTTCCATGGTGTAACGGCTAGAGGGATGGGAGTGTTGACCCAAGGTCAACTCTTTAAAGAAGGTGATTTGCTAGACATGTGAGGGAAGAGCCTTAATGTGGATTTGACTAGGCATTGGGGTGATTCGACCACAGTTGGAGTGGTGTCCAATTGGGGTGAGCCACTTTAGCATTGACCATTGGCATGTAATGAAAATGAAGATAAATTAGGAATAAGCAAAAAAAATACCTCAAAAATAAAAAAAGTTCCTTCATGAAAATTGTGTGTCACGAGGAGATATATATTGTTCATGAAGGGCTCAAAATTAAAAGAAGACTTATGTAAAATATACGATTTTTGGAAGGTATTTTATGTGAATAAATACATTCTTTTAAATGTTTTGTATGTTTCCTTTGATTTTTGATAAACATTAATGAAAAATAAATTTAATTAAATACTAGAAATAAAAAACACTAATAATTTTTTTGAGATTTTCAATAATTATAAAAAAGAAAATAGAAATCAAGAAGGATAATAATATATACGATATATATTTATGAACACAAGATATCAATTTCTCTTTATTTTGATTTTTTGAATTTTAATTATTTATATTAGTTAAAACATAAAATAAAGAAAATAAATAAAAAGGAAAAAACTGAAATTTTTAATTTATGTAAATGTAGTATAAGCTCAAGACTAGTTATTCATATTATATACAAATTGGTCCCAAAATCGCAATTTCACATATAAACTCTAATTCCCCTAAATTTGGTCTTATTTTGTTCATAATTTAGAGTACATTAAATCAAAGGTGAGTAGAGTTTAATTTGAGTCTATAAGGATGGGATATCGAGCTTTACAACATTTCGTCTCCAAAACTAGGGTTAGAGTTTGTTGATCAGATATGCTAGTTAGTAATTTTATGGTATTTTTCTTTTATTATGGTTAATGATATCTAGACAACGAAGTTAGTTTCATTGAATCTGAAGTTAGAATAAGTTAATTAAAATTTAGCAGAGAATGCACTTAATTACTGGTAAATATTTACAGAAACAAATACTGAGTTTTAGGGGTTTTTTAATGAAAGAACGTTATTTAGCATATTTTATTGGGATTATAAGAAATGTTATTAGGGGTTTATCTGGTTAATTACTCAAAAACTTAATCTAAGATTAAGCATTTAGAGTATAAATTCATCACTTATTTGCTGCAAGTATAGAGAATGCTTCGAAGAAAAAAAAGGATACTTCCAATGTGTCTAATGAAATGGCACAATTACAGAAACTCTTTTTAGTTAAAGATGACTCCAATTTTCCGTAACTTTCTTCGTCATCTTTGGAAGGAAATATGGCTTTTTAAAAAGTTGTGGTCGGAGGAATTGAAAAGAACAAAAGTTATATGCCAAGGTGGTACATAATAATGCATCACATCTACCACCTGCATTTGGTGATCCACTCCATTTGGATGGAGAATCACTTATTGAAGTTGCTAAATAGGATGCTAACGTGATACAAAACCTTTCTTAAAATATGGTATTACATGGTTTACCTATTCTAGAGCAGATCTAAACGTATTGGTGAAATTCCAAGGACTTCTTGAGAGGAAAATATGAATATTATGGTGAAATTTACTTGGGAGCAAGGGATACAAGGCATATCCTCATCAAATACGAGGAGGCGAAGGATTTCTTTATGTCATATGCTTGAGGGATTTCAGATATAATAATGATTGGATGACTATTTCTAGGTGGTCGCCATACTTTAGGCCCAATTTGAGGTCCATCTGAATTCCCATGTGCATTGGATTACCTGTACTGAATGTACATCTGCACAATATTGGCATTATTAAATTAATTACACGGGTGGTTGGGAAATCCATCTGTGTGGATAAGGATGCGGTGGACTTTCGGGGAATGTAAGAGTTTTCGTACAAGTTGATCTACTGAAATCTCCTGTAGAGCGTGTGAAGATCAGGAATGGAACACAAATATTTAAATAGAGAGTGGTATATGAAAAGATACCTAAATTCCGTTCTACCTGTTGTGTTTGGGACACATACAAGAAAATTGCAAAAATGGAAATCAACATACATGGATGACAAGCAAGAGAATTCCAATATTGATTGGAATCATGTAAACAAAGGGGGGTCAAGAGAGGCAGAGTTGAGGGTCAGGGACCTAAGTTACAGTCAGCTGAGGATCAACCATCATCACATTTTTAGATGAGGCATGCTCTTCACCAAAGCAACATTCTCTTCACCAACAAATTTTTGTGTAGTATTAGCTAAATCAATCATAAGCATTGAAGCAAAAGGCCCAGCTAAAGTAGCGGGACATTAGCAAGGAGGAGGATCTAAATCATGTAATGACTCATAATAAAGTGTTAAAAGGGATTTATTGTTGCTGTCAGTTAATATGCACCTGCTGCTACTGATTTTCTTGTTGATGTTGTTCGTCTTCCTGTTGTTGTTTCTCCTTGTGAATGTGTCTCTTTTGAAGATACATGATGTTGCCCTACTGTTGGAGTTTAAGGGAAGCACCCTTAGCAATTTCAATAATCTTCTCTTGCTTAACTACCTTTTATATAACGGATTTAGGGTATTGAATAACTAGTTCTCTATTCAACAGAAGTGCCTCCCTCAAACCCATCAAAGAGTCCTCAATGATGGAAGAATATTGTCACTATTTCTCGATGGCTAAATATTCCTTGCTGGATCTGATGTGGAAGCACTCGAGATGGTGTCTTATATAGATCGAAAGAGGGAATGACAAGGTAGAGTAGTGATCCGACGGAGGGAGGATTAAGCAGGAGGCACGATGATTCGGAAGATCTGTGTAGTGTGGTAGATAGAGCTTGGTCTCAAGCTCGATCGATGGCCGAGAAGGACAAGGTCTGTGAAGTAGTATAGGAAGACAGATAGGTTGGACATGAGGTGGAAACAGTGGGTCGATCATCAGGTCATACCGGGTGTTATCTCATATGGGGGGTTTCAACGAGATAAAAGGAGAAGATTTAAGTATGGGAAAGAGGGAGACATGCAGAGAAGATAGAAAGAAGAGGAAGAAGAAAACTGGGGAAAGAGGAGGAATACTGCCTGATATTGAATGTAGGGAAGTTGCATGTGGTGCTGGAGCTCGGACTCTGGCTGGTTGTTGTACGAGCCGCTCGGTGGAGGGGCTAACATGAGAAGCTCACAAAAGGGCTGTGAAGAAGGTGGAAAAGTTCAGATATAACTGGAGTGGAGGCCTTTGCTCGACCTAGAAGAAGCAGTTGTCACCTTGAGCCTCACGAGAGCTCCGTGAACTCTTTCTAATAAAGGATGTATTGGAAGTTGGGACGCGAGATGGGTTTTAATGGTGTTTGTGATTAGGGTTCGGTCATGGAGGGCCATTGTCAAAGTCGTTGGGAACGCCTGGAGAGGTGTGCGGGTGGTTAGAAGTGACTGGCTATGCTGGAACTTGCAGTCCCAAAAATGGGAGATAGTGGGGAGGGGTTGTTAACCCACTAGGTCAACATTCCCTGCTTTCCCATTGCTTGATGAGGGATAAGGCCTTCATTGACCAATGACAACATGCATGGCTGACATGGTTAGAATGAGCCAATGGGGTTGAGCCAAATTGGCAGTTGAGCAAGAACAGTTGACTAGGAAAAGAGAAATAACAAAAAAAAATAAATAAAAATAGACCCCCAATGAAAAATGAACTTCATGATTAGTTCTAGATGAGATCTACAAGGTTCACAAATATCTTAAAAGCAAAATAAATCAATATATATATATATATATATTAAATTAATTTATTGAATTTAAGGTGGCGTGTTGTTCATGGATTGAAGCTGAAATTTAGATAATTAGATGATGGGTCACATATTCATCAAGTGTACGAATGAATTGAGAGGAGTGTGATGTGATGTGATCGAACAAGTACATAAAGAATACTCGCAAAATTACACAAGGAAACACATTATTTGGGAATTCCAAAAAAATCTAAACTACAACAAATTTTGCAAAACCTGGTTCAAAGCGACTCTAGGAAAGTTAGCTAGCTTCCCTGGAGAAATTGGTGCGGGAAAACACTAATGAAGTCTTCGAATGTTTGTCTCTATACCTGGGTATGAATCTAAAAACAAGAATGAATTCTCTCCTAGTTTAGTCCTTGGGAAGAGTAAAATATAATAGTCAAAATCTTATGTTCTGTAAGTAAATTAGTTTACTCTTGGGAATAAATCTTGCAATTCCTCTAAAAGAACCATGTGTTCTATTTTGTTTCACAAGAGTTGTTATGATGCGGAAGAATTCTGTATGCAATACATAGTCTTTTCAAGGGTATACTAACCAACAACTGTGTTTTCTTTTAATCAAGACATAGTGTCAATGCATTCAATCAAGACCCCTCACCTTTTGGATAACCATGTCCAATCCTTTAGATAACATTCAATGAAATAGTCTTTTTTATACTCCTCAACGGTAAGTTGCTAACTCAAGCCTACATAGAGATAAGCACGCATACCAATTAGGTCTACGATGCAGATTATACTTTGTGGATGGAGGAATCCGTAAGAGAGACCTCAAATATTGATCTAGCCTAATGAAAACTAGTCTGATTTCCTTTCCTTACCTTGCCCTTCCCGAAACTATGTATTCTTCGAGCAAGCCCCCTAGAGAGGTGTGAGGTAAGCAAGCATGTCAGTCTCGCAGTGGGTACACATCTCAAGATAGAAAGACGAGAGAGAGAGAGAGAGATGTTCACATGAGATGAGAGTTTGCTTCGTAGAAATTGACCACAACATAAATCTGAGCAAAAACCTTGAAGGCTTGAAGAACATACTACTACCATCCTTTTCAATAAAGGCAAATATCATATCTTGCAACCCATATGTCTTTTGTTATCCCATGGTTATTCTTGTATTCCGATAAATAACCATTAGGCAACGTGTGTTCCTACCATACATACTTGCAAATATCAATTCCAATCGTGAAGTACAACGAACATGTAATATGTCCAGACTTGTATCTTTTTTTTAAAAAAAAAACTATGGTCTTCGATCACTGGGATTTCTTTCATATACTATCAAATGTGGCACTTATCCGCGGAGCAGTTGCAGACCAGAGATCTTATGTTAGGCAGGACACAACAAGAAACAAGATTATGATACTCACAAAATTTGAATTGTTATAAATGTATGTAAGGGTATACAACCATCTAGAAAAGAGTGTTTTTACTTGTAAATCAAACTGAAAAGATTAACATTTGTCTTTATTTTAAACAGAGCTCATTTGTTATGATTAAAAAAATGGAAAATGCTCTAGGGATTTCTATGACAAAATATCCACGTAGCATTAAGAGTATTTAGTAATATCACAAAAATTAAGTTTAGTATTGCATTTAAATTATGGTAATGATTAAATTATATAACGTTATTATTTTTAATTATCCACAATATTAACATTTTAAATATGATAATACCAGTCTCATTATATGTGAAATGCATTGCTTATATGACCATTCAAAGGATCGCACCCCGTTAAAGTTAAAGAAGTATCCGTTAATCAAATTTTAATAAATGAAGATCAAGGTATGTTTGATCTTGAATTGAGAGAAAATCAAAGAGTGAAGTAAATGGAACTAGGGGATATGTAATCAAGATTATTGGAGTAATGATGATTGGGTTCACTGGATTAAGTAAGTTACACTGATCTGATCCAATCATATCCTATTCATTCTAAATTTTGCGTGTAATTCATAAACAAATGGATATAATATTATCAAATATGATATTGTGATTTAGACAATCAGAATCATCAAATTTAATTCCAATCCCCATCTCTTTATAATAACATGATCAAAGTCATTTCGAATTCGATCCACGTATAATCATTATCATTCTGGTTACAACATTTGAGATTTTACATACATTAACCACTCTCAATCTATTTTCCTCCATCTAAATTCCATCTACTTGAGAAAGATCTATACATATAAAACCGTACTAAATGACCACCAATCCAATAATAATTAAGCAACCAATAAATTTAATTCATGCAATCGAAATCCAAATTTCATCAAACAAAAGCCATTGAATGGCTTGGTAATCAAAAAGAAATTATATCTAATTAAAAGTACAAGGCTTAAAACATGACAAAAAAGAAGATCGAAAGGAGGAATAAGGAACATCACTTGATTTTGAACGCTATGATGATGTATCCACCAATCCTTGAGCCTCTTTCCATACCTTGGATCTTCTATTTTGAGATGGGAGATGGGGGTTGATGTGGGTATGAAAAAGAGCGATGGAAAATGAAGGGACAATTCAGAAATTAATTTCAAAAAATTCGATCGTTGGATTTAAAATCCAAGATTAGATTGCGTAGATCTTTAAATCATTAAGCCATAATCCAAATTTCGTGCCAATCATATATGTTTGATAAGGGTAAATCTATATTCTCTTAAAACTAAGCAAAACCAAATGAAGATGGTTTTGAGGAGATTGTATTCATATTTCCTGCCATCTACCCATGTGGGCGGCCTAACAAGAGAGATCCATGATGTGAATAGCGCATGCTAGAATGAGTGGAACTTGAATGGCAACCTCCGAAGTGTTGCTACACTGTATCTCCTTTGGCCATTCCACTGTTAATTGCCCCTATGCTCCGGATGTCCCCATATCAGATGCTAGCCTCGAAGGCTCACCCCAAGCTCGGATGCACCTCAATCGAGGCCGGTCCATAATGCAGATTCCTAGCAAAACCAACGAGCCAGTCCACCTCGGGAAGCCAGACTGAACCTGCGACCCCAAAGCCTCCAATCTGGCATGAACCAGCGATGCAGTCCTACAGCTGAGGTCGGTGAACAGTTGCAGCTAGAGAGTTGTCCCTCAAAACCAACGAAACGTGCTGCTACACAGGGTAAACCCCTAAGCGCATTCCCTATTGGTCCTAGGTCCCTGCTGCATCACAAAATCGCAGTGCCTCGAAAGCAAGTCACATCGTCAACGGAGAGTAATGCGAACTTGAGGTTTGATCTAAACTACCCCTCACCGAAGGCCGCGAACGTCGATGGAACTGTTGTGGATGCGGGAGCATGAGCTCCTCAAAGGGGATTGTCCCATTCCAGACATTTTGATAGTGGACAACCCCACATGGTCCATGACCACCCATAAGAAAAGGAAGCCCCAAAAGGTTTCATCTAAGAACAACGGGCCCTCGCGTCCTCCTCCAAAAGGCGCTTACTGTTGGTTGCTGTCTATAATACTCGAGGGCTCAACAAGCCCCGTAAACTAAGAACGCTACTGGGAGATCTCAAAAACAAGCAAGCAGAAATAATTGGCCTGGTTGAGACCAAAATTAGGACAGAAACGAGAGAAAATTTCGGTGCTCTTGTCCCAAATGGGTGGGCTTTCATCCATAATAACACCCCGCTGGGCCGAGTATACTTTCTATGGAAAGAATTTTGCTGGAGTTGTACTCCTATGGGCCTCTCCTCTCAAGCCATCACCATGACTTGCTCCAATCAAGGGGGGCTAACCATGACTATATCAGTAATTTATGGAGCAAACTGCCCCGCCAAGCGTAGGGAGCTCTGGGACCATCTCTATCAAATTTGACTTAATAACATTGAATCTTGGCTCATGATTGGAGACTTTAATGTGGTGGGATTCAACCATGAAAAGCATGGCGACCGACCACCTCTATGTGAACCAATGGCGGATTTTAACGACTGTATTAATCAATGCACTTGTTGAACTTGAGTCTTGCGGCAACCACTGGTCTTGGTCAAACTCCTCGACTGATCTGTCCATGATCATTGCCAGGCTGGACCGAGCACTTGTCTCTGCATCGTGGCTCACCATTTTCTTGCAAACCAAGCTCACATTGCCTTCCAGTGACCACCAATTTCTCACTGTTGAGCTCGCGTGCTACAATAACCAATCCAAACCCTTCAGATACTTTGAGTACTAGGCGGGCCACCTGGGGTATCTTGAGATGTTTAAAGGGGATGGGGGCTCCCTGTGGGGGGCAATCCACTATTCTGACTGGCAAGTATTATAACAAATGTTAAAATGGTGCTAAAAACCTAGGCTTCCAAGGAGGCAAATGTTTTCAATGACATCAAAGTGGCACAAGCTTTCCTTACTAAAATCAGTGATGCTCTTTCGACTGACCCCATCGACCATTCCCTAGCCCAACTGGAAAAGGATGTGAAAGACTACCTGGATGCACTCGAAAATGACCTTGAGTCAGCTTGGAAGCAGAAGAGTCGTATCGATTGGCTTAAGCTTGGGGACCGCACCACCAAATTCTTCCACCTCTCCGCCAAGGTATGCATCAACAAGAATAATATCCCGTACCTCTTACATGATAATGGATGCCTCATTGATAGACATATGGAGGTCTCGGCAACGATTGTGGATTACTTCAGTTCTCTGCTGGGGTCGGTTTTACCACGCCCGCCTAGGGCTACCCCCCTCCCCCCATGCCCAAGCGCATGATCTCCGACAAGGGAATGAATATGCATTTTATCATCTTTATTCATTTATTTTAGCTTAAAATCCCTTGTAAAACACATGTATGTAATACTAACTCCATATTCTTACTAACTTGCATCTGTGTGTAAATATTGTACACTTATTACTATTTTAACCTAAAATAAATAAAGAAAAACAAAGAAAGGAAAAAAAGAGACTATATATATGTAATAGATACAGGCTGACCCGAACCTCGAGAGAAGGTCAAGACTTGACCTGATCGACCAGGAATAAAGTAGGGGGAGATAGGGCCCTTAATCAGAAAATCCAAAAAAATATGTTGTGTATATTTGTATACTTACATTATTTTATTTGTACATAAATTGACATCAAATTAAATAATTTTCAAAACAAAAGTTGCAAATAAAAATGTTTCCTAAATAATAAAAGTGTTTGTAAAATAAAATCATGTGCAAAATAAAAATAACCACATCCGGAAAAAGCCATTAAGCAATAATTGAAAGACCAATTCCGGTTCCATATGAACTCAAATTGAATCAAACTTACTTCCATTGTATTCTAAATTAAATTATCTTTTAAATGGATGTGATTTCATAATTTTTGGAACTACGGTTGAAAAATCGATTTTCTGAGGTGGTTTGTGCAATTTTACATTTATTTGTACATATTGTATTTGTAAATATTTTACTAATTATTTAAAATAAAAATAAAAAATTTTTAAAAAAATAATTTTTTATTTAACTATGCATATAATGTACCTTATGTATATAATATATGTATATAATCAATTCCCTTAAACAACCTTCACAAAAAAATAAAAAAATAACATGTATTATTCAATTTAATAAAGTGACGAAAATACAAAAAATTAATTATGTAAATAATTTTAACACTAATCCTTTCTTATCTTTATCTCATTTCAAATTTTTCTCTTATCTCTTATCTTCATTCAAAATTCTGAATTTCAAACTCCATTCTTTTATCTATTAATATGGCTCCCTCTCCCTCATTTCAATTTGATCAATCTTTGGTGAGAGGAGCCTTTTCTCCGAGAGCCATCTTGTCGTAGAAGGGTGCAACCTACAAGCCGTCCGGTGACAGCGAGTCGGCCTTCGTCGAGGCTATCAAGGTTTCCATCCGCTCCTAAGGTGAGATCCATTTTTCTCGTTTCTAATCTAGGTTAATCGTAGTTTAATTTTTTCGCATTTGTATTTCGTTGTCATTTTTTTCTCTAGATCTTAGAATCCATCATCACGATTCGATTTGCTCGATCTGATTTTTCATCTTCACATCTCGATCCATTCGCGTTCTAATTCTACCTCACGCAGTCTTCCAACTCCGGCCGCGTACGGTGGTCAGAGACATGGATCCATTCCCCATTTTTCGTCGGATCCTCATTAACGTATTCTGTTTTCATTTTAGGATTGAATCATCGTACTCGCCTCCTAATTTGTAAATAAAAAATTAAAAAATATACATAGTTTCTTTTTCTCTCTCTAACATTTCTTTTACAGCCATAAAGAAAAAGATTACAAAAAATAATATATATATATAACAAAAAAATCTACCATTTATATTTTAAAAAATAAAAAAATAACATTTTATCCTTTTGTTTCTGTTTTACAAAAAATAAAAAAAGAAAAGTCATGGCAGGCACCGCCAATCCAACACGCAGGCGGCGCCCGCCGCCCGTCGTTGCCTTCTTCCGCCGCCACCCGTCACCGCCTTCTTCTTCTGCGGCCGCCACTATCCACGCACAACCGTGCAACCTCCACCGTAGGTCTCCTCCGACCTCTGCCTAGGGCGAAGCCCATCGCTGATCTGCTACTGGGAATCGTCACTCAACCTTGAGGGGCGTGTGTCGCCCCAACCTCCTCTTGCGTGGGTTGACCATCGTCACTGTTGAGACTCATCGTCGTTGCTCCTAGATCCGCATCCATCAGCCACTTGCAGCTCGTCCCCGGGCCCCCATCCTCAGTTGTGTGTCACCCACGCTTAACCAAAGCTCCTCTGCCAAAGCCCATCGTCGACCTGCTACCGCGAGCGCCGATCGATGATCAACCGCCCCTCTAGCCCACCTCGACGTTGAAGTCCCGCTCGCCACCGACCTCCCGCTGTCAGCTGACCTTCGCGATAGTCCACCACCCATCGCTCGCTTAGGAAGAGAAATAGGGGCGGCGACACCCCTTCTACTCTTTGAAGAACAAGAACGAAAGCACGATCAAACCCTAGGGACTTCCATAAAAAATGGAAACTTGCATTAAAGCCCCCGAAGTTTCTAATAATTACAAGAAGACCCCTGGTATAGAGAGTCACGTGCACAACATGCATTTACTGGGAAAATTGCAACTTCTCCCCGCATATATATTTTTATTACCTTTTTATACAAAAAATTTATATTTACGTTCCAGTCCCTGTATATCTAGATTATTTATTGGCTTGTCTTTTCATTGAAATAAATGTTGTATTTACTTTGAAAATTCTACAATGTTCATTGTATATTTTTTTCATTGCATTTTATTATAATTTGATGTTATTAAAAAATCAAAAACTTCACAATTTTCCCTGTTTGCACTTTGAAAAATCATAAAAATTCACATATTATGTAAAAAATTCCAAAACAATAGATTAATTTTCTTTTGGTGTGTTTTAATTTCTATCCAATCTTCGCGCATTAATTATTTATAAAACCCAAAAAATACAAAATATAAAAAATATTTAAAAAATCATATAACATTGTAGAAAAATAAAAAAATGTGATTTCGGTTCTTGTTTGTAGATAATTTCCTCTAGTTTTTCAGAAAAAATAATTTTCGTGATTCCTGATTTCATTTAATATTTTTGAACTATGAAACCCTCATGTTTATTCACTGTTTGTATTTCCCCTTGTTTTTATTCATTTTGAAAATGATAAAAAATCTAAAAATCTCTAAAAAATACAAAAATAGTAAAAATTTTAAAAACACAAAAAGTTTTTCTTTAGACATTTTTTAGCCTTTTTATCATATTTGAAAACAGTCCAAAAAGAAAAAAAAATTACATTTCTTTTGTGCATGAATTGTTTTGAAAATCATATTTTTGAAAATTATTTTTTTTCAAAACTAAAAACCATTAAAAATTTGAAAATCAGAAAATAAAAAATGAAAATAAAAAAAATAAAAAAAGACAAGACAAAAATTTTACAAAAAAACCAAGATAGTTTGCAATTGAGATTCCTTTTTCCCTGAATTGATTTTTGCCGATTATTTGAATAACCCTCAGGAATTGTAGCCTCCCTAAGTTCGATCCTGTTAGCTATACAGGTAAATAAGTAATAAAAATTTATCTTGCTTCATTATTCTTGTAATTAATTTTGTAGCTTGAGAAGAAAAAATTTATTGTTTGAGCTGGGAATTTTCCGGATCATAATGACAACTATATATCAATAATAACCAATCCTCGAGATTTATCGTTCAACAAAATGGCACCGTTGTTGGGGAGACACGACGAGGGTAGTTAGGTTTCTCTTTTGACCTGTTATTCTTGGTTGAAGATATTTGTTTATATTTTTCCACATTTATTCCATTGTTCATATTCACTGTATTCATTTCATTTTTCTTGGTCATATTTGATAATTGTGTTTCTTACACATTCTCTCTTTTGTTTTTCTTGCGACGGTCCGCGGAGCGAAGGAGGCGATCCTAGGAGAGCTGAAGCACCCAAGCGAAGCGGAGACGACTTGATTCTTCACCGAGCCATAGGATAGCATAGGAGGAGAAGAAGAATAGAAGGAGACCAAGCAAAGCAAAAAATAGATTTTTTTATTTATTTCTAGCATTTGAACTCTTGTAAAAAGGACATTTATTTATTGTGGAGTCTGTTTCGCCAAGTGCTAGTGCACTTGGGGGACCTCGCCAGTTTTGTTTTCATCATTTTTTTATTTTGTTTCATGTGGATTTTGTGAGCTACCTATTGATTGCTTTAATTAATTTGCTTGAGCCAGGTAATTAATTAGGTCTAAAAACCCTAAAAAGAACTTTTATATCTATAGAATAAAGTGTAATTGGACTTAGTCAAATTTAATTGGTTCTTGCTCATTAATAGAAGGTATTGTAAGGATAATTCACTTGCATTTGCATATAGGTTAGTTTATTTTTCTGTATTTAAATTCTGTGCGGATCACCTGACATGTAGAGTGTCGGCAACAAGGTACGCATCTCTAATCCCTACATGCATCATTGTGTTTAATCGTGCATTAGCATTTCTGATCTCCTTCTTTGTTTTTACTCACATAAGTTAAAAAGGAAATTCGATATTCGGTAGGTGATTTGTTGAAAATATCCAAATCAAGTGACAACTGCCTAAAATTCGGGACTGCTAAAGAAAACTTGACCCTAAAAAAAACGTAAGGAAAATCATTATTTTGGAGAGAGTAACCCCCTCATTGTTTGATTTATCTACAGCGAGAGAGAGACCCGCATACTAGGATAGAGCCACGCTCGAACTGTCTTCAGACTATTGTCTTGTGATCAGTTGTTCTCCGGTGAGGATTTCACCGGTAGCTAGTAATCGTTCCGAGATTTCCTTAGCATAGTAGGCAGATCGGGTAGCCGGTAAACGATCCACACCCATACTGACTGGGAATAACTAGTTGTGAGATTGGGACACTCTCTTGGGAGCGTTGGGTTCCTAACAGCTCACTCTAACCGCTCTGATATATTGTATTCTCACCAAACTCTAAAAATTGACAAGATAATTGACCGAACCTTCACGGTCTTCACTTTGCGTCGAGTTGGTGAACTAGGGGTTTTTTTGTTTTGATTGCTTGTGTGCATACTAGATCCTTCTGCGCATTTGTGCCTTTCTCTTCACATCTTTTGACTTGACCCTTGTGCTCTCCTGATCCCATCTTTTATTTCGGAGATGGCCGACTGGAGTTATTTTAATCCGATCTTTGTGGATCCCTCACACCCTCCAGCCGATCCACCTCCCTTTTTCTAGAAGGACTTTCCTCCTGATTTTTGTGCATATCCGCCTAACCCATTATTTCAAGAATCAGACTTTGATTCTCACCCACCCTCATTCCACTCACCCGATCTTGGGATTTTGGAGTCACCTTTCATGATGTCCACACTTAAGACCCCGAACCAGATGATGGAGCATATGAATTCTAGGATTAGCATTCTATTTAACATAAATAAGAGCCAGAATGCTGCTCCACTGTTTGAGGATATGGATTCACTTGAGGATAATCATGAGAGCTTACAATCGCCCAAAATACCAAAAAATGAGAAAATTTTAAAAATCCAAAAAGATTTCGGGAGACACATTGTTGATTCATTTTGTGAGGAGAAGACACCCATGCGAAGCCATTTTCCCACATAGTCATTCACCACATGTCCCACCTTTGACCCCGAGGATGTCACTGTAGAGACTGCTCTTGGCAATCCTCGTGTAAATATTAATTCTGATTTCCTCCCTTGTACAGAGGAGGTCAAAAAATTCAAAAGAAAAATGATGATTGAACCTGAAGTCGTGGCCACCATTCACGAGATCATTAAAGCCCCACTTCACCAGGCCATGACCCATTTATTGGCTCCTCAAAACAAGAATATAAAGCGGAGAAGCATATCTGAGTGTCACATCTTGACCATGGCCATTGCCCACACCATCTCTCATCGTCCACATTTTAAGAAAGGGAATACTGTCACACCTCTTGTGAGTTGCTCCATCTCTGACTATTCTTGTGATAACACTCTCCTTAACGGTGATGCGTCAATCAATATAATACCCTTCTCTATGGTACAATCTCTTAATCTTGGGCCTCTCAAGAAAACCAGGATGATAGTTCAATTTACTGATGGGCAGTTTGAGCTGATTTCTGAGGATAAATCTGAGTCTTTAGAGGTACCTTATGATATTCCTTTGACACACTTTTCTGATATTAATGATGATATGCCTCCTTCTGAGATTTCTGAGGTACATATATCTGAGCCATTCGTTGAATTTCCTGATTTCTGCATTGATGAGAGATATTTTTCTAGATTATTGCTGAGATATCTGAGTCATTAATTGATAAGAATGTTGAACACCCTGATGAACCCCTCCTTTCAGAGCAGAGACCATTCATTGCAGATCTATCAGATATTTTACTTACTGAGCCATTATTAGACAAGGTGGACAGTCCACAGAGTACATATCACATACCATCTACTAGTACAGTAGCGAAGGTTATTGTAGAGCCAATTCAGATATGACCTGAGCTCAAGGTTTTACCATCAACGTTGAAATATGGCTTCCTTGCGGAGCCCCCCCCCCCCCCCCCAATATTTCCGGTCATCCTAAGCTCGCAGTTGACCGCTGAACAAGAATCTTGTGTGCTAGAGGTTATTGAGAGAAACCACAAGGCCATAGGATGGAATACCTCGGATCTCCATGGGATTAATCCAGCTTTGTGCTCGCATCATATCTACCTTGAGGATGACTGTAAACCCTCCCGTAAATGTCAGCGCTGTCTAAATCCAAATCTAAGGGAGATTATCATGAAGGAGATCGAAAAATAGTGTGATGCTGGTTTCATATATCCAATTTCGGATTCCAAGTGGGTCAGCCATTTACATGTGGTCCTGAAGAAATCTAGGATTACGACCGTAAAGAATGGCTGTGGTGAGGAGATTCAAACCCATGTACCTACTTCGTGGCGTGTCTGTGTAGATTACCGATGCCTGAACTCAGCTACCAAGAAGGATCACTTTCTGCTACCCTTTATTGATCATATTATTGAGAGGTTGGAAGGAAAAGAGTTCTTTTGCTTCTTAGATGGGCATTCGGGATACAATCAAGTTGATATCACTCTTGAGGATCAGGAGAAAACTACATTCACTTATCTGTTTGGCACCTACACCTTTAGACGGATGCCCTTTGGATTGTGCAATGCCCCCACTACATTCCAAAGGTGTATGTTGGCCATTTTTTCCGACATGGTGGGTAGTCTCCTTGAGGTCTTCATGGATGATTTCTCGATCTACAGGGATAGTTTTGACATATTTCTTTCTCATTTAGATCGAGTTCTTCAACGTTGCTGTGAGGTAAACCTAGTGCTCTCGTGGGAGAAGAGTCACTTTATGGTGACTAATGGGATTGTATTTGGCCATGTCATCTCCAAACATGGTATGGAGGTTGACCCGGCTAAGATTGATGTGATTTCCAAGTTAGAGCCACTGCTGAATTTGAAGCAGTTGAGGTCATTTCTAGGACACATAGGATTCTATAAACGATTCATAAAGGACTTCAACAAGATCGCCAGACCTTTGACTGAGCTTATGTGTAAGGAGAGTGAGTTTGTTGTTGATGAGAAAGTCCTCCTTGCATTCAATCAGATGATAGAAATGGTTACTAGTGCTCTTGTCTTACAGCCACCGAATTGGTCTCTTCCCTTTGAGATTATGACGGACGCCTCAGATTTTACAGTTGGAGCTGTTTTAGGACAGAGAAGGGGTGTGATACCATTTGATATACACTATGCTAGCAAGACTCTGGATGAAGCACAACGAAATTATACAGTTACAGAGAAGGAGATGTTAGCAATTGTGTTTGGGCTAGAGAAGTTCAGATCTTACCTCATCTGTTCACATGTTATTGTATACACGGACCACACTGCCATATGATACTTACAGGCAAAGAAGGATACCAAATCATGCCTTATCAGATAGATCCTTCTCCATAAATTTGATTTAGAGATTCGAGATAAACCTGGAGTGAAAAATGTTGTGGCATATCACCTTTCCCATATCACAGATGCAGAGATCTCTGAGCATAACATGATCCCTATTTTCGAAACCTTTTCTAGATGAGGCCATTTTATCTGTGGACTCACTCCCATGGTATCTGGTATTGTGAACTATCTTGTCTCCAAGAAAGTTCCACAAGATTAGCTGAAGTACAAGGTAGACAGATTTCTGTCAGAGATTCATTATTACCACTGGAAGGATTCGTATCTATTTCGCGAGGGTGTGGATTGTATCTGGAGAAGGTGCATTCCTCAAGAGGAACACACCAGTGTACTTGAGCACTGTCACAAATTAGAATCTGGTGGGCATCAATCGGGGATACACACGACATCAAAGGTTTTACAGAGTGGTCTATGGTGGCCCACATTATTTAAGGATGCTACAGAGTATGTTCGAGGTTGTAATGACTATCAAAAAATGGAGGAACCGTTGGTTCCAAAGATACCATACCCCTAAGATATATACAGATTTCTGATGTTTTCGATGCTTGGGGCATAGACTTCATGGGCCCATTTCCGGTCAATCAGGGATTTCAGTACATCCTTCTTGCCGTGGATTATGTTAGTCGCTGGGTGGAGGCTATCCTCACCCGAGTTACAGATAGTCGTATAGTGTGTTCCTTTCTCAAGGACCACATCATTACATAGTTCGGGATTCCCAAAATACTGATTTCAGATAGGGGAAGCCATTTCATTAATAGAGAAGTAAAGAAGCTTGTGAAGGAGTACGCCATTGAGAACAGAGTTGTGTCTCCTTAGCACCCTCAGACTAACGGCTTGGCAGAAATTTCAAATAGGGAGATTGTAAAGCCATGAACTTGGCATCTCTTAGATCCTATATCATAAGATCCGATTTGTCAAGAGAAAACCAACGGAATTTGTTTAGTGTGAATCAGACTTCGTTTCGATTTATTATGATTTTCGGAAGAAATAGAAGTAAGGAGGGTTAAGAAGTCATTAACATATAATGACTGTCATTAAGACTAATTAAGTGTGATTAAAAAAACTAATGACAGATTGAAAACTGCTAATGATCATAAGCAACACTAATCAATAGTTAGCAAAAGATAAGCGTAAACCGTAAAAGTTAAATCGCGATTAGTGAAAGTTAACCACGATTAGTGTTAATTAAGCGTCATTAGCGAATCTAGAATCATCTGGAATGTTCTAACTTAAGCCCCAAGTTTGGGATAACTTTTGGCCAAAACCATGGGCCAAAACCATGGGATGCTAAACCATGGTTAAGGTCTAAACCATGGTTTTCTAACTATGGTTGGTGGTTTTCTGGAGCCTATAAATACCCCCTACCCATTCATTCTCTACGATTTCCACTACCACCACCATCCAAGGGCTAGGGTTGAGAGGTTGGGAGGAGGAGGGGGAGGCGGGGAAAGAGCGCTAGCAAAGCGCTGCCGGGAGAACGAGGAGGAGGAAGGTATAATCCTCTCTTAGTTTTCTTCGTAAGCTAGGCTTTCAATTCATCCTCTTTTATTCCAAGTTTTGTTCTTGATTCATCTTTGTTTTTGATTTGTTTCCTGTTGTGGTTCAAGGAGAAATCTATGTAACACCCTACTTAGGAGCAGGCAACTGTGCACGTCAGTGAACCCAGTGATTCGTCACACATTCACTCACCTAAGACGCATGGTGTCTACCAATTCTCTATTGCTTATTGTTCTTTCTTTTTTGCTTTTATAGTTATTTTGATGGAGAAATCCGTGTAATACCCTACTTAGGTGCGGGCGGTTGTGCACGTCAGTGAACCCTGTGATTTGTCACACATTCACTCACCTAAGACGCATAGTGTCTACCGATTCTCCATCGCAAGCAGTTTAATCAAATTGTTTAAGTTTCACTGTTATTTTCCTCTAAATTGATTTTATAGAGGAAACTCTTTTTGTTTTTATTTTGAAATATGTCTCGATATAAGGGGAAACTCTGTTGAAAGTTTTCCGAGAAATATATTCCGATATAAGGGGAAACTCTGCAGAAATTTTCCGAGAAATATGTCCCGATATAAGGGGAAACTCTGCCAAAATTTTCCGAGAAATATCATCCCATATAAGGGGAAACTCTATCGAAATTTCAAGAGAAAATATGTTCTTGACGTTCTTCGTGTTCTTTGTGTTCTTCGCGTTCTTCGTGTTCTTCGTTCGTTCTTCGCGTTCTTGACACGTTCTTAGCATTTTCTATACGAAAATGAAATTCGATCATTTCAAGAGCTTTACATCATCCTTTCTGAAAACGAAACACGATAAAGCACTGCATAAGTGAGAGAGAGCTCGATTAGGTAACGAAATCCTTCCTTTTGCTGTTGCGTTTTCATACGATATTATTGAAATTCCTAATTTTATTTATTTGTTACGAAGAACCCTAATTTGGTTATTTTTTAGAAAATATGAAAAGTTGCTTTGTGACTTCAATTAAAATAAGGTCTAAGCATCTAATTGATGCAGTGGTTTGGAAAGTTAGGGTTTGGAAGTTAAAATGAGCATAATTATGAGTATATAAATATATGAATTAATATATGTGTAAGTTTGTACTCAGTATTTTATGGTTATGAAAATATAAGGTTGAATTGAGGAATTACATCATGAGAATTGATGTGTTTTAAGTTAGATCCTGAAAAGGGTCGTGAGTCACGTTAAGGATGATTGGGAGTAGAACTATAGGTCGGGCATGCAACCTATAGGTTTGTCGGAAGGAACCCGTATTAGCGTTTCCCTACCTAGGTGGTACATGGTTACCCTGTTATGATAAGTGCACATGAAATAAATGATTTGCAATGCGTGGTACCGGGAGCCAATATATCCGGGTTGAACGACGGAAGATGTGGTCGTGCCATGTGGAGGCACGGGTGGTTCAATAGCGGCTGGGTCACGACAATATGTATTTAAAGCCGCTAGGTTATGTGATTAAAGGTTAGCCCGAGGTTTTAAGCAACCGGGTCCTTGGGGACGATGTGCTCCTTTGTGTTCCAGGCTGAGGGTTTGAGACCCTGATTAATAAAAGAAAAGGAAGTTATCAGGGTAGTATTGGAGGATTGGTTGAGGCGACATGCAGCGGAATAAGCTTACCAAGATCAACACAATCCCCAATCCCGAAGGGTCCACAACTTTGGAGTCTAAGAATGGTGGGGTTCCCCTGGACTAATCCCTGACGTGGAATAGAAAAGGAACATGACTTAAATTAACGAGAAGGAATGAAACCTTTTGTGATAACAAGTTTTGCAAAATTACACAATTTGTTTGCTTTTCTCTTCTTCGTTAATTAGCATTCGCTAATTTTTTATCCTATGATTTATGGATAACCCAACAGGTGTCGGTGAGTCATCATAAGGACTTTAGTAATCCAACCATCTTACATAGTAGACATCCAGCTAGCCAGAGTAGCTTTACTTTGTAAGGTAGTTAGTAATCTTTTTGTGTATTTCCTTTCAGCTGATGTACATGTAAATGGTTGTAGTGGGACAATGGATCATGTAAACTTTATTTTGTGAATGGAAAAGTATTAAATACTTCTTTTTGAGTGTTTTTATTTGCAATTTATTTCTGAATGTTAGTTGTGATTGCTGGATAAATTATTACTGAGTAACCAGATCCGGATATGGGAGGATCCGACGGCCTGGGAATCGAGGCCGTGAGAGAATGGTATCAGAGCCCGGTTACTCCATTAATTTATTTAGTAATTAACAACTATGAGCGGTATTCAGTAACTAAGGTTGTATTAAGATCCTTTGATCTTATAAATTGACTGCAATACCTTTCACAAGTCATTGTCCCTTACGTACATCATGCTAAGACATATAGGACCTAACCTTTGACCTTGACTTATCCCAGGATCGTGGCAGACCAAGACGTATCTAGACAATTAGCGGCTATGATGACAACGCTTCAAGACATGGGGCAAAGGCATCAAGCATTGGAGGAAAGATTCAATGCACAAGCTGAGAGACCCGAGGAAGAATCTAGTTACCATCCTTCAACTGAGTCTGCTCCTACCCCGGTTGAAGGAGCAATGGAGAAGGTCCTTCTTAGACACCAAACATTACTAGAAAATTACCGAAAGGGAAAGATTCCTCGATTTAAAGGCATAGAGACATCTGCTGAGGCAGAACTATGGCTTGATGATGTCAGCAGGATGTTGAGAATAATACACGCACCAACAGATACTTGGGTGCACTTCGTTGATTACTCCTTACCAGATTATGCAAGATGATGGTGGAGAGCCATTTCCAAGAAATTAGTAGATCCTGTTCCATGGGGTGTTTTTGAAGAAAGGTTCCGAGCTCACTTCTGTCCCTCCCATTGGGAAGAATTGAAGAGGAGGGAGTTAGCTTCTTTGACCCCGGATCCAAGAATGTACGAAATTATCATATTCACTTTACGGAGCTGCTACGTTACTCCCCAGCTTTAGAAGCTTCACCACAAGAGTGTCTTACCAAATTTGTTAGTGATCTTCAGGGAGATTTAAGAGAGAAGCTTGCAGGTTTTAGAGCCACCACTGTAGATGAAGCCATGGACATCGCCTCTCGTATTGAGATGGAGAGGGATGAAAACCGCCAAAGAAGAAGCTTTCACTTTACTAGTGGACCATCCAAACGTAAGGCGAATTATAACCGAAGAGACAATCGTTATCATCCAGTCGGGTCTAATATAAGCTCTCCCATAGACTTTGGGCCAGGAATTATCTGGAAGAAAGGGTTTCTCTTGACCTCCACTATATCCTCGCGACTCAGCAATAGGAGCTAGCACCTCTATTGCTGGGTCTTCAGCTCAAACAGGAGCGCGTGTGTGTTTTTACTGTCATCATGAAGGACACATCAATAAAGATTGTCCGAAGTTGAGAGGGTCAGGGTTTAAACCAACCCTAATTAACAGTATAACATCCACCTCGAGCAATGGAGCAACATGCAGAGGAAGACATGGTAGAGGACGTGGCTCACAAGGAGCGTCTCCTACACATCAACCACCACAAAGTGTTGCGGGTTCTAGATTGCCTAATCCTAATGGCCAGCTCAATGCAATCACTGAAGAACAAGCCTACAATTCAGGCACAGTCGTACGTACTATTCATGGCTTTTCAGTACATGCATTATTTGATTCTGGTGCTTCACATTCATTTATTGCTCGACGGTAAGTACCCACTTTGGGTAAGATACCAGTAGAACTACAACAGTCCTATCTGATCAAGGGACCAGTAGGACAAATATTTATAATACGAGAAATCCCAGATAATTGTATAGTACTGATAGCAGGACATCAATTACCTGTTTCACTACTACTAATAGAAATGGAGGAATTTGATCTTATCCTAGGGATGAATTGGCTAGAAAGGCATCATGCATGTCTTGACTGTTTTCAGAAGACAATAACGTTTCACCTTCCCAACTCGATAGAGTTCCAGTTCATTGGAAAGACATCCAATGATAATATCGAATATATCTCTACATTGAAGGCACAACAGTTGTTAGAGCAAGGGTGCCAAGGTTATTTAGCTTACGTAACCACTACATCAGGGTCAGACAGAGTGATGGAAGATATACCTATAGTGTGCGAGTTTCTTGATGTATTTCCAGAGGAACTACTTGGATTACCACCTGAGCGAGAGATTGATTTGAAATCTCCTCTCATACCTGATACTCAGCTGATAAACACGAATTTCACGAGGGTCTAAATTGGTATCTCACACAAGGCAGAGATAACCGTCGCTGTTGCGACTCTCAAATGAAATCCGTATTTGATCAACAATTAACCCACACTAAGATCAACAAATTAGAAACAATGTGGAGTTAAATTTATTTTTAACTCTGCACAAATGGTGTATAGTGTCAAGTATGCAGAGAGTTCGAACACAGGGAACAAGCAGTGTAATTCAAGCAATTGAATGCACAAGTGTGTGTGATGTGTGAATGTATACACTAAGCAAGCAAGTAAATACAATTTTTGTGGGTTTTTAATTTTTAATTTTTTTTATTTTAATTTTGTATTTTGATTTTTGAATTTTCTGATTTTTATATTCTATATTTTATATTTTTGTATTTTCTTTTTCAATATTGGAAAATAAGGACAATGTAATAAAAAGGACAAGGAGGTATTTATAAAAATAGATAAAAATACTCAAAAATAAGGAAATAAAGTCTTTTTGGTTTTTTTATACTTTTTTACTGTTTTTGTGATTTTTGGGTAATTTTTAGAATGTTTTTGGTATTTTTAATTAACAAAATTAAAGCAAAACAGTGGAAATAGGGCTGGCTGTGACAAAAATGAGATTTAAAAATATCAAACAGTAGCTCAAAATTTTCACACTATTTTTCTACTGAAAAGAACAAAATAGGGGGTAAACAGAAGCTGAGTTTATATTTTTTTGGATTTTTCTACTATTTTATATATTTTTTTGAAGTTTTTGAGAGTTTTTAATTTTTTAGTGTTTTTGTTTTGAGATTTTTAATGATTTTTGGACTGACACTAAAAGACAATAAAAGAGACACTAGGTGATTTTTTTGGAATTTTTGGAGTTGTTTTAATATTTTTTTGGTATTTTCTAAGCTAGACAATGCACAAAATGAGAGTTTTTGATTTTTAATAAATATGAAAATAAAATAAAATCAAAAACTAAATAGGTGGCGTGAAAGTATAGGTGCACAGGAGCTTAAGTCTATTTTTGTGGAATTTTTGGAGTTGAAATGATATTTCAAATGATTAGAGTAAACAAGCACAAAATAGGGCCCTGGCAGGGACGTTTTTATAATTTGTAAGAAACTCAAGGGCACATATGAAATTTGTCCACAAAAATATAACTGAATTAAAATATCACTGGACTGAATATAAATAGCTAAAGTCGCAGGGGTGCCTTAGCAAAATCGCCTAGACGCGCGTGCGTTGCACGCGCCCAGGCGGGGGCACAAATGAAATAATATGAACGTTAGGGGGGCGGTGTTGCAAATATTACACAAAGTCTTAAAGGCCGTTGAAAGATTATAAACTAATAGATAATAACAAAAAAACCGCTGGGCTATGTACACAAAATACCCAGCAGGCTGGCAGATCCAACGGTGCGCTCTCGTTCACTTATGCCACGTGTCGGTACTGCAACGGCGGATACCCCTTCGCACGCCGACGCTCAGGATTAAAAGATGGGCGCTCGATCGGACGGCTGGGTTCTCTCCTCCGATGGATGGTCCTGATCAAAAACGGGGGGGGGGGGGCTAAATCGACGGTGGCTGTAGCGTTGCCCCTCCCTCTCGTTGTTCTTGCACAGGTGCGCGCGGGCGGCGCCGGCGTCCCTCGCCGGCGACTCGAGATCCCCCCCCTGGGGTTAAGCGTGCTGTCCAACACCTGCGAGGCAAAAAGAGGCTCGAGATCGGCGTCTCGGCCAGATTGTTAAGTGCGGCGGGTACACGGACGGTGGAGGAAATGGCGAGATGGGATTTGCCGGAGCGGACTCCGGCGAGGTAGGGGGCTGACGATTGGGTGGTTGAGAAACTAATCGAATAGGTGGAAAGTGGTTCTATGGCTACCAGAAGCTAAAGCAAACCAAAGAAAGAAGGAAAAAAAGACCTCAAGGGCTGTTTAGCCCAAGGAAGGGACCTCAACGGCCAAGAGGCTGGAGGTGGTGGTGGAATCCGCCGCCGAGCTAACTGAGCACCTCGACGAGGTGCTGGACCATCCCTCTGTCACCGGGGGTCCAGCAGCGCGCCCTCGGAGGTATTTTGCTCAAGCAAAAACGGTTCAAAAATCAAAAGGGGTGAAAGGGGCTGGTTTTGAACATGGCCGGGTGGCGAGTTTCGAGGCTCTATCACGGGCGCTGTGATGATCAGAATGCCAAGCCAATGCCTGGGCGTGGTAGCTGGATCATAGGTGATCAACTCTCGTGAAGAGGCCGACCTCAAATGGTGAAAGGATCGCCCTCCAAAAAGCCGTGAAATCGAAGAAAAATGCAGTCTGACAACTGCCAGACCTCGGTCAGAGAGTTGACCGAGGTCAACCAAGGAAGAGATCTGGTTGGTCCACGTGGACCAACCAGAAAAAACCTTGGCAAAAATGCTTAGAAATTCAATAAAAAATAGAAAATGATTTATTTAAATTTTGGTTATAAAATAAAAAAAGTTTATTTTTTTATAAATTATTTTATGGTGATTTTTATTTATTTTTATGAGACTTATTTTTACAAGTTTGCATTTATGCCCCTATAGGTATCTATATCTATATATTTAAGTATTTTATTTTTATTTAGGTATTTTTAATTTATTTTATTTTGGTTTTTATTTTCTAAAATTATAAAATACTTTTATATACACAAATATATTTTTATTTTAATTTTCTGATATATTTTATACACTTAATAAAATGAAAGTGTTATTTTATATAGGTACAAGTATATGTATAATACCTATGTATCGAATGTGTATATAATTTAGTTTAAGTTTTATTTAGGTTTTTATTCCAATTTTAATGTACATAATTATTATAAGTAATATTTACAACATTATAAAAATATAAAAATATAAAAATAAATAATAAATTGAATATTTTAATATGTACAAGTATACAATAGGGGTCCAAAAGTCAACTTTCAAACCGTAGCTCCGCCAAATGCGAAACCACCGCCATTAATTAGATTATTTTCTTCTATATACAATTAAAGGTGAGTACGCTGCATTTGGAGTTTTTATTTGTGAGATACGGGTCTGGGAAGTTGGCATTCTGGATTTTTATTCAGACCATAACTTTTTATCTGTACATTATTTTTCTGTGAAATCAATTTTGTATTTTTCTTTATAAAATTATCTACAATTTTCATGTACAAAGTTTCTTTATTTGATGTATAAAAGGTGGAACCAAAAATAGGTCCCAAAATGAATAAAGAATGAATAAAATGTATAGGTATTTTATCTGTATTTCTGACCTTATCTCCCCCTACTTTATTCCTTGTCGACATAGTCATCAAGATGCCTAGGTCTCGGGGTTTCGGGTCATAAAATATTTACAATATTTTATTCTTTTTCTTTTCTTTTCTTTATTCTATTATTTTGGCTTTAAAAACCGCATTTTATACAATATTTATACACATATGCATGAATACTAAAATGCCTATATTAAGTCTATTTACACGCATTTACTAGGGTTTTTAAGGCCAAAATGATAGAATAAAGATGATGAAACGTGGATTCATCATCCCCCTATACTTGCCTTTGCTAGTCCCTAGCAAACACTTATGCAATAAGTGCAGAAAAAGAAAAATAAAGAAAAGAAAAAGAAGAAAAATGGACTAAATTTAATTGTCAAACTTGTCTTCACAAAATCAAAGTTTGGAGCTTAAGTCGGACCTTTGGAATTTTAGTGCGGGCGGAACCTTAATGAGAACCAAATTTGAAATCCAACAGTCCCTGAGAATCTCAAAACTCTGTCCAAGTCTCCTCAATAGCCAGGTCAGAAATATCTCAACTCATACGCAAACTCTTACGACTATGAATCTGACTTGTACAGA